>JAOXJP010000008.1:13664388-13681725 GCA_025762735.1 Platanus orientalis | reverse complement strand
GGCCAAGGTAGCACGATGGCTAAGAAAAGTCGAAAAAATTAAGAACGAAGTGGATAGTTTAATTATGAAAGTTGGAGAAGAAAAACAATGCTTGAATGGGTGTTTCCTAAATTGCCACTCAAGCTTAAAATTGGGAAAAAGTATTGAAAAGAAGTCTAAGATGGTGAATGAGCTTCTAGATCATGGCCAATTTACAGATGATCAGTTAACTGATTTACAACAAGAGAAGGGGAAGCCATTACCCACTACAACTTTAGTGGGTCAAACAACTGCAGAAAAATGTTTTGAAAAGATCTGGAAGCATATTATGGATGACAGGATTGGAAAGATTGGGGTTTATGGAATGGGTGGAGTTGGGAAGACCACTATCATGCAACATATTCATAATCGCCTCTTAGAAGGGAGTCCACATTTTGATAATGTTATTTGGATCACCGTTTCAAAAGATTCTAACATAGAGAAATTACAAAATGATATTGGAAAGAAATTGGATCTTGATTTGAGAGACCACGAAGACAAAATGAGTAGGGCTAGTAAACTCTTGGAAGCCTTACAGCGAAGGAAGAAGTTTATAATTATCTTAGATGATATGTGGGAGGCATTTCCTCTTGTAAATGTTGGGATTCCAAATCCTACACGAGAGAATGGTTGCAAGCTATTGTTAACGACTCGTTTACGAGGAGTGTGTCGAGTCATGGAGACACAAACAAACGTTAAAGTAAGCGTTCTTTCTAGGGATGAATCATGGGATTTGTTCAAAGAAAAAGTTGGGGAAGATGTATTACGTTCAACATATATACAACTCCTTGCAAAGGATGTGGCAAGGGAATGTGATGGTTTGCCACTCGCTCTCATCACAGTAGGACGAGCACTGAGACAAGTAGATGATGTTATGGAGTGGAAAAATGCATTGAATGAACTAAAAGCTTCAGTAGCAGATATCGGTGGTTTGGAAGATGAAGTGTTTAAAAGCTTAAGATTTAGTTACGCAAGATTAAAAGATGAAAAGATTCAAGCTTGTTTTTTATATTGTGCGTTGTATCGAGAAGATGATGAGATTGAAGTAGAAGAATTAATAGAGCATTGGATTGGAGAAGGTTTAATAAATGATACTCTGAGCAGAGAAGAAGTGATATGTAAGAGCAAAACCATATTGAATGAACTGAAATATGCTTGTATGGTGGAAAATGCTTACGGTTACTGGAGAAATACAATAGAACGTGTAAAAATGCATGACTTGATTAGGGATTTAGCCATCAGGATCCAAAGCCACACATGCATAATCAAAGCTGGTTTTGGGTTAACAAAAGCCCCTAGAAATGAGGAATGGACAGAAGAGGTTGAGAGGGTCTCGTTAATGGGAAATAAATTAGAACACCTTTCGGGCAAACCTAAATGCCCCAAGCTCTCTTCATTGTTTCTGCAACATAATCCTCTCAGGGACATCTCGCCTCTTTTCTTCCAACACATGTACAATCTTAGAGTTGTCAACCTATCAGATACTGATATCGAGTTCCTACCGAAGTCACTTCTTGACTTGGAGAATCTTCGTGCACTGCTGTTGAGCAATTGTAAGAAGTTGAATAAATTGCCTTCGCTAGTAAACCTGAAATCACTAAGGACGTTGGACGTTTCCAAATCTCCCGTCAGAGAATTGCCTCCAGGGATGGAGATGTTAGTTAACCTTAGACGCCTTGATCTCTGGGGTTGTAAACTGAAAATGTTTCCATCTAAGCTGTTACAAAAGCTTACCCTCCTAGAGGAGCTCTCCGTGTATGGTGAAAGTTTTCGATGGGGATCCGATGCAGGAGGAGCATGTGCGGAGGAACTCATTAGTGCTACACATTTAAGAAAACTTGATATCCACTTCCATAAATGTGAGAATTTTCATAGCTATATAAGATCTGGGCATTGGCGACACTTAACAAGATTCACCCTATTCGATTTCGTAGCCGAGGATAAGCCTTCTGAATTTGGAAGGAACTACATATATATTCACCTTGACAATTTCATTGAGGGAGGGATGTGCCTTATGCTTCCAGACACCACGCATAAGTTGGACATATCAGAATGTGATATCACACGGTTGTCAATGTGTTTATCGAATTCGGCACAACTAAAAAAATGTGAACTCCGTTACTGTAACGAAATGGAATGTATCATAACGGCTGGAGAGAATAACTTACCCTTCTTAGAGAGAATGGAATTATACAATCTACCCAAGTTAAGTTGCCTCTGCAAGGGAGTAGTGGCAGGTGGCACCCTTTCAAGCCTAAAGTTTTTGGAAGTTAAAAAGTGTTACAAATTGAAGAATCTGTTCGCACATGGGTTATTGCAGCACCTCCAAAACCTAGAAGAGATTAAAGTTGTGAAATGTTATGAGATGGAGGAAATAATTGGTGGACAAGGAGAAGATGATGATCAAGAGACGACGGGTGGTGAAGAGATTGTTGAAGTAGTTGATGGTAGTAATTCCATTATTACTCTCCCTAGGCTACAATCCTTGAGGTTGGTGCGTCTACCGGAATTGAAGAGCATTTGTAGTGGAGTCATGGTTTGTAATTCCCTACACACTATTAAAGTTGAGGGTTGTTACATGCTGAAGAAGCTCCCCATAATTAGTATGGAAAATAATGGAGAAACCTTGGCACCGCCCGCTCTCAGGAAATCCTTCATTGGAATCAATAAGTGGTGGGATCCGCTGACGTTTGACCATCCAGACACCCAGACCTTCGTTCAGCCATTTTATAATTCCTCACCCGACTCCCCTCTGAGTCCCCACCAGCTGCCCTACTCATCGGCGCGGCGGCCCTTTCCTTTTCACCAGCCGGCAAGGTAAAACACAACGGCAATGGAGAAGACATTATGCCAGAGCGACGGCAACGAAGCTAACCCAGATTTGTAGGCGACCCTCTCCTTTTCACCAACAGCTAGCGAGATAAAACTCACCGGCCATGAAGCTAACCCGGATTTGCAGGTGATTTTCTTTCCTCTGCATTTGGTTTCAGTCTTAAATGAGAAAAAGGTTCCCTTTCTTTCATGTACTCTTTTTTTTCCCACTGTCCTTGTTGCTAATTTGAGTTATCTAACTCCTCGTGCTATTTATCGTAAAGAATTTTAAAACTAAGATGGGTTTTCTTGATTTTCCTTTCCCCTCTTCTTATTTCTTTGTTTAGCTCAACACAACTCTTCAGCTGCTGGAACTCATAACAAGGAGGAATAATCAAAGACAATCACTGGTCTGTTAGATGGAACGGGAGAATATACTCCCATTTATGACAGGATGCTGGTTGGCGATGACCCACGGCAGTAAGCATTTTCCAACTCTTAATCTTAATTTGGTGTTTATTTTGATCAGTAGACTTTAATTACAAAGGCTGCTTATTGAGATTCCTCCCATCTTGTAATTTTCTGTCTGTTGACTTAGATCTTAATTTGTTTTTGATTTTTTTGCTTTTTGTATTTTTCTTGTTTCTTTTACTTTATGCTTGTGCAAAATCCAAATCAAAGGCACTAAAATAAACAAGTGATATTAGAGTAAATGAATAAAATGTTAGTTTTATCGTGATGGGAAACTCAAAAATGATGGAATAATCAAAATTGAATTTTCAAGTTGGTGTCAAACGAGATCAGTTGTGGATCACAGTCCAATCGTCAACAACAATCTAGTTATAAATGATATTGTCAGTCACAGTTTACCGGTCAACAACAATCTAGTTATAAATGATATTCTCAGTCGCAGTTCGCCAGTTTAGTTATGATCAATGTTTTGTAGTAATACGTGATATTAGTCATGATTCAATTTGCATGTTGTGATTTTCTGATTTTCTTTGTCTTTTTTAATTTAGAGATAAGTTAACCATTTCATTCGAGTGTAAAAGATGTCATTATCATGTTTTTTGAAAATAGTTTAGGCTTTCCAATAAATTAACTACATGATACAATCTAGCTCGGATAAAACCCTTGTCTTTCTATTAATTTGTATTCTCTGTTAGGGACAAATTATACATTACTATTGTCCTTAAAACCCTAAAATTTTAGGGTTTAATTTTGTAGAAAATCCAACATAATGATGCTGTAAAGCTATTTTCTCAAATATTTATATCAATAAAGAGATCAAGGTGATTTCCGAGAATACCAAATCTCAAGATGATGTTACGTAGTTGATGCTGCTGACTCAATCAGGCCCATCCTCAAGAAGCTACCTATCGTAAAAGGAGGAATGGTACTACAAGAAAACCAAACTATGCTGGAATAGATATGTTATCTCCACGGTTTTTGACCATCAGTGTAGAATTCAAAAAAAAAGTAGTTCACTAGTTAAGATGATTGTTGCTATTAATTTTTTTATAGTTGCGGTTTTAATGAAACTGCCACAATAAGACACCCCAAAAAAGAAAAATCAAAATTCTCCCTTCGGTTCCCACCGAGTGCCAGCAAATGACGGTTTAGCTCTCATTTCCCTTGGTCTCTCTCTCTCGTTCTATTTTTCCCTTTTACTTTTTTGTTTGTAAAGCTCTTTCTATTTTGTTTTGCCCCTAAATTTCTTGTTCTTGCATCATCTCTCAATTTCTCTTGGTCTTGCTCTTGGTTTGTTCTCTCTCAATCTCACTTTTCTTTAGGCTGTGTCTGATTTAATTCTGAGGCCTTGTTTTCCTAGGAAAAGCGTACGGCTTTCCTAGGAAAACAACCTTTCCTGGTGTCTGATACAGTGAGAATACCATCCAGAAAACCACTCTCGAATATCGTGTTTTCGGTCCTAAGAATCCCTTCCCCCTTTTATATACACATTTGCATTCCGACCAAAAATGGTCGGAATTGCTAGATTCCAGTGGGAAAACCCCAATGGTAGTGTTCAACGGTCATCTACCTTCACTGTTTTGGCCCTTGTTTGCTCTTCTATCCAGGCTTTTGAACTATTTTCAATGACCCGCCTTCTACTGCAAGTGAATACCCACAACAACCATCATTGTGTATGGTTTCTCGTTGTCATCCCTTCTTATAATTTCACTCCATGGAGCATGATAGACAACTACCATGTGTTGCCACTATACATGCAATCCGGTGATCTGATCACTTTGGCGAAAACCCGACACCTATTGCCAAAGCATCAATTGAATTTCAGCCTTGTAATTGCTATTTTTTAAGTCGGAACATAGAAACTCCATGCTGAGAGCCCACCATCTTAAACCCAAACGTTTTCCTGGTTAAGCATCGTTGCCCTGTTTTCCACTGCAACTGAATGAAGCGCTTATTGAACTTGCGACCTTTAAGTTCCCTACATTGCATTTTTTGTTTTTTTTTTTTTTTTTTGGATTTTTTCTGGGTGATTTTGGATTTAGGGTTTTACGTGTCCTTGCACAAGTTGGACGAGGTTTTAAGATGGAGCTCGTAATTCCGATCTTCTTCAATGTGTTTTGGTTCGTAGCTTGTATTGTGAGCTCGAATTGCCATGATGCGTTTCCGCTAGCTTACCGGATTCTATTGCTTGTGCTTGTTTTTCTGATTATTGGTGTCATTGTGTGGATAATTGTGGCAAATTGGTGTCGTATTGAGTTGATAGTGAAGATCGTAACATCTGATGCGCTTTCGATGAACCTAGGTTTGTTTGGGGTTCTTCCATGTTCGACTCTAAGGCTTGTTATTTATTTCGTTCTGATTGTTGTTTTTTTTTTGGTGTTTGCTCGGATGAATGGGAAGATTGTTCCACATGTGAGTAAAGGATCAGATGAAGGGTATTCTTGTGTTTGGAAGCAAGATAGTTGGGTGCCCGCGTTGTTGGAATTCTTTTTGGAACTTTCTTTCCAACTTAGGAAAGTAATCAGATAGGGTAAAAAAGGAAACCCTCTTTGGAAACCAATAGGATTTCTTCCAGAATCAAAAAAGATTCCAAAGGCTATTTTCCAATTCCTTTCCGATGGACCCATCGGAATGGAATCAGACACAGCCTAAAAGATTTTTTTGATTTTATAGGGGAGGATTCGTCTGTTCATAACATCCCTTTAGACTTTTTGATTTTTCCACGAACATGAGAGGATTCCCCTGTTCACAAAGCCCCTTCTCACATCATTTCCTTCCCAAAAACCCTCAACCAGGGGAAATTTGACTGATTTCTCTGGAGAATAAACCCCACGCAGAAATCTTAGCCACGGCTCTCTCACCAACCGTCTCCCATAACTATTCTCTTGTAGAAGCCCACTCTTTCTTCTTCCCCTTTTTTTTTTTCAATGCTAGACCTGTGATTATTTTATTTTTCTTTATTAACCCAAGTCACTCTCTTAGTGCTCAGTCCAGATCCAACCCCTTTTCCTTTGATCTCTTTAGGTATCTCTACTACCAAATCCCTATCAACAACAATCCCTATCCGCTTATATGCCCAACCGTTCCATGCTCTGCTCCACAATTTAATTTTGGAAGAAGAAGCAAAAAGATGTCCCAACAACTGTGTGCCACGAGGGTAAAGGTCTGGCTTTCACCCTCCTCAATTCATTTAAGTGTTATATTCTTTATCTATGCATGCGTATATTTTTATTATTTACATGTGGATCAATGTTAAGGTTCATGTAGCTTGTATACAAATGTTTGGTATTTTTTGGGATATTTAGGATTTTGATAACACCATGTTTCCATTTGGTTTATTATTAAAAATCTTTTTTTTTTTTTGGTGTTTAATCGATTCTTTCATCTAAAGCAGACAAATTTCAATTTTTTTATCATGTATTGTTGGATATATATATATTGCTCTTTCTTTGAGAGTGCTGAAATCATGCAATGAGTTCATCATCAAGTTGAATGATTTTTTTTTTATTTTTAATTTTAAAAAAGGGTTAATACCTGAATACATAGGTATGAGTGTTGCCATTTTGCTTCTTGGTTTCCAATTGATGGACCGATGGACGGATACTTTATGTCGTTCTTTGTTGGGGGCATCGTTCATCTTGCAAAAATCAGTCTTTGAATCTAACCCTTTTAAGGGACCCATAAAAACTCTCTTGAGCTTTTTACAGATTCTTGGTTTTTAATGATGCATATATATTGATGGAGCAAAATGTAAAGCCGTTTTCTCTCTTTGTAGTGTTTTGCATATTGTTGGGGTATCTATACATCTACTTGTTCATTTTAAAAGAGTTCTCTACTGATTGAATGGCTTGTTACAATATGTAGGGTTCAATTATAATTTTTAATTTGCTGCTCCTGTAGTTGGCTTGAGATGGTTGGTAATGGTTGTTCATTATTCGAAGATTCAAACATTTAGTTGATATTGGAAAGGCTTGTCGTCTTGAAATTTATTCATGGATGTGGAATGACAGAGTGGGCATGCTGATTATGGATAACTGTAATGATGATCGGTGGTTCGGCTCTGCTGCCATTTAAATCAGGGAGATAGGGTTGTGATCCTCTTGTTTATTTTCTTCTGTGAATGGGGGCTAATTAGAATTGTTAACCTGAATTATTATTATTATTTTTTGGGCTATGAGTGCTTCTTGTTAGATCCTAAGTTAGACTCAAATGTTTTTTTTTTTTTTTGGTAAAAAAGAAATTGATGCATTAGAATTATATATTCGTACATGTAGTTACTTCTTCGTCGATAGCTTTTTGTATATCCTTGGGGATGATACCAAGCTATAGTTAGATGATCATTTTCTTATCTACTCTTGACAACCAGGTGTGCCACATTATTTTTATTCCTACTTGCATATTACAGTCTAATTATTTTCTAAACCCACTCCAGGTTGCTGAGTGGGTTTATCACCATCTTGGACAGGAGTCCACTTTCATGTTATACACCCCAATTGTGTCCTTCCCCCTTTCATCTTATGATTACAGCTGTTAGGATACATTTTCAATAGTGTTACATTTGGTTCATAGAAGTATTGTTGTTGTCATCTGTGGTTGTAAATTATGGGGTATGTATTTGTGCTGTTGCAATTGCTTGTTGGAGGTTTGTGCTAACATTTTAGTACTAGTACACTGAAAGGACAGATTCCGGATTGAACCTAAACTGAGTTTACCCTAGATTACAAACAGAACCATCCAATGTATATGCCGAATAAAGGATAGTGGAAGTTCTTGTGTCCTTATACACCTCTTAGGGTTGTAAGGTTGATCTTCGCATGGTTAAAAGCAATACTCGCATAAACCTTAGATAATGTGAAGATTATGGCTTGAGTGTAGCCTGGTTAGAACAGAAAAATAAAGCATAAATCACAAGGTTAACATGAACCTTCAACATATAAGCTTGATACAATCTAGAGATGAATGAAAGGAAACATTTGGTGGGACAGAGTTTGTTTAAAGAAGGTTGCTAGGTTTTAAACACATTAATCCCTTGGCTGTTTTTCTTAAGGCAGTACTCAGAATCTTGGATTAGTCCATGGGTGCATCCTCAACTCCATTCATGAGTTAAAATTCCCAGTTGCTATCATAGCTGTTGTTTTGTCCAAATTAGATCCAAACCTCTCTTTTCAGCTCAAGAGATTCACCTAACCTATATTGTAAATGGAAAATGAGTTTCCCAATATTTAACCCTATTTTTTTGTGATCTAAAACTCAACATGTAGGAATCAGTTGGGGAGATGAACAGAGGATTTCGGTCCCTTGGACTTGATCATTCTATGCTAATTTATTAGCAATAATAGCTTTTGTACTTGAGACTCTTGAATCAATATAGATAAACTTTGTAAAGTCAAGGAACCTACCCCACTTCAATCAACCCAATTTGATTTTTAGAATCTTCTCTTTTTGTGATTAAATTTAGTTAGACAGTTGTCCTTGCTTTGGTGATTTAATTAAAAATAATGATTTTTCCCCTAGAATATATATTAACATTTTTTAGTACTTGAGCCTATCATATTTGAATATGCATTGGAGAGAGTATTAACACTAATTGACAGAGTACTTGAGACTAGAAAATGATTCAAAAAACTCATTCTTAACTAGGTGCAACAAGTTGTAAAGTGTTGAATTTGAATCCACAATACCCATACTCTACAATGTATCAACATGAAACTCTTCTTGTCAAATCTGACAGTTTACTGTTCATTCACAGTTGAGAATTTGTTATGTGAATCAATTGCCTTATTCTTCACAATAGTCCCTAGTAATTCATTTGTATGAAATTACGTGTTCTTTCCGTGTTCTGGCACCAACTTAATTACTTTTTACAAACATGTAGGTTTTATATGGCCACATTTAGTAACTCTCCCAGGATTTCATCTCCCAATTCCTAATTCACCCAGAATGCATTCTTTGGAGTGAATTCCAGAATGAAAAACACGTTTAGTAAAAACCACTATAAAATGCATTCTCCTGAATTTTGGAAGTGATTCTTTTTTAGTAAACACCTATATAAAATCAATTCTTTTTACTGAACTATCACAAATACACTTAATTAATATAACAAAATATCAAGGATCCTAACCTTGCATCATGTTAAAATCAACATTCATTATCTAAAATATATTCCAAAATATATCATCTACAAGATTCTAAAAAAGATGTCTAAAACTTTAAAAAAAATTATGAATTACAATTATTATATAACTATTTTACACAATCAAATCTAAATAATAGAAACACCATGGACAATAGCCATTGCATTAGCAATAAACACTACAACAAAATTTGTTTTTAACAGCATACTTTTAGGTAGCATTTTGCCTAAAGTAAATAATATACAACGTTTTTTTATAAAAAAAATGTTGTGAAAAGGGAAAAAGGAATTGATAGTGTTTCTAAATAACATAAACAATGTTTTTAAATGATGACTAAAAAAATCGTAATTCTCTATCATGTGTTAGCGCAAAAAGAACATAACAGTGTTTTTTAAAACACTATAAAAAAATATAGATAACGTTTTGAGAAAATGCTATTTTTATACAACATAAGTTGCGTTTTGAAAACGCTGTGTAAGGAAAGGTGGTATAAGCTAAAATGTTGTGCTTTCTCACGCGCTCACATCTCTGTTTCTCCTTTGCTCTTTGTTTTGGGGTCTACAAAATCTTGCTAGAAAAGGTTGTTGCCGCCCACAAAAGCGATAGGTAACGCCTCTCTCCCACCTCATCCCTCTTTCTCTCCTCTGCTTGCCCTCAAGTCTCTCCCTCCCGCACTCTCTCCTCTACCCTCTTTCCCACATCTCTCTCTACCTCTCTCTCTTTCTCATCAGGCATTTATTTGATCCATTTGAATGGAATAACAATATATACTTTTGCATCTTGAAGGTCCTCCATCCTTCTCTCCTCCAAAGGTTGAAGTCTAATGTTGAGAAAGGCTTGGCCCCAAAAAAGAAACAATACTTAAAGTAGGGATGTCTCAATTGCAGAAGCAAATTTTCTTGGACTTTATTGCAGAAAGATCTAGAGGTTGTTAATGCTGGGGGAGAGAGTAAGCGTCTTTTGAATATAGCAATGTAGTTGCATAAATGTTGTAACCATCTATATCTTTTTCAAGGTGTGGAACCTGGCCCTCCTTACACTACAAGAGAGCATCTTATCACAAATGTAGGTAGGTTCTTCATTCTGTATTGCTCTCTTTGAGTTCGTTGGTGCTTATAGTTTGGTCAATTTAAGTCTCTTTCCATCTTTTAGGTAAAATGGTTCTTCTGGATAAGTTGCTCCCAAAGCTTAAAGAGTGTGATTCTCAGGTTCTAATATTTTCATAGGTCAATCTCACCTCTATAAATGGTGTAGTCTGCTTGTAATGCATAAATAAATGGTGATTGCTTGGAATAATTTATTATTGATTCAAATGCTTTTACATTAGCTTATCAATTTCTTTTCATTCTGCATAAATAACTAGTGAATTTATGTTTCTTGATTGCAATTTTGTGGGTGGGTATTTTATTCTCCCCCAAATCCCTTTTTTTCTTTAGATGACTAGACTGGTGGACATTCTAGAGGATTATCTAATTTTCTACGGATATCGGTACTATCGGATTGATGGCAATATTGGTGGTGAAGATCGTGATGCTTCCATTAATGCTTTTAACCATCCAGGAAGTGAGAAGTTCATCTTTTTACTATCAACTTGAGCAGGTGGCCTTGGTATCAATCTTGCCATTGCAAATGTTGTCATTCTTTATGACAGTGATTGGTAAGTCGTCATTTTTTTTTTCTTTTGGGCATTGTTAGAGGCTTATATGTAATCACTAGTCTATCTATAGCCTGATTTTTCTGTTATTCATAACACAGGAATCCATAGGTGGACTTGTAAGCTTAGGACCGTGCTCATAGAATTAGTCAAAAGAAAGTTCAAGTATTCCATTTTTGTAGAGAGGTTTGGCTTTGATTTTGTGGTCTATATGAATTTTACAACATATATTTTGAAAATATCATGTGTTAATACCTGTTTTTGGTCTTTTATTCATTACAATTCAGTATACGATAGAGGAAAAGGTGATTGAGAGGGCTTATAAGAAGCTTGCACTACATGCTTTAGTGATTCAACAAGGACGATTAGCAGAGTAGAAAACTAAGCAATCTCTATTTTTGAAGCTTTTCATACTTTTTCCATATTAGTGCAATTTGGGTTTAAAATCTGAAATAACTTCTATTAATGCCTATATAGTATCCTTTTGGTACAGTTGTTAATAAAGATGAGCTATTGTAAATGGTAAGGTTTGGTGTTGAAATGGTTTTTAATTCTAAGGACAGCACGATTACAAATGAAGATATTGACAGAATAATAGCTAAAGGAGAGGAGACAACAGCAGAGCTTGATGCTAAGATGAAGAAATTTATAGAAGATGCTATCAAATTTAAAATAGATGATAGTATGTCTCTTAACAAGTCTGATAATTTTTTTCTCTTAATTTTCAATTAAGTTTAGATTTTACTTGGTAAATTTATTTGGTTCTGTGCAACTATTGAATTGTTTAACTTTGATGATGACAAAGTAAAAAGAATTCTTTGTCTAATACCACTTGTAATCAATATAGATGTGTGGCACATTCAAGTAATTTATTACTTACTGTGCTCTTATTCTTTGTTTTTCTGCAATGAAGGATGAGAGCAAGTTTGACTTCAAGAAACTTGTTAGTGAAAATTGGATTGAGCCTCCAAAAAGGGAGTGAAAATGCAAGAATAATTTGTTTTAGTTACACACCATGCACCTGATGCTTTTTATTTTTATTTTTATTCTCCTTTCAAGACTGATTTTTGTCCTCTTCTTTATTTAGCTACTCGGCTCAATACTTCAAGCAAGCAATGTGCCAAGGGGGTCCAGCAAAACCAAGAGAGCCACGGATTCCTTGCATGCCTCAGCTGTAAGTTCTGTTGATACTAAATGTCTGCTTTACTGTTAAGATTGTTGTTAATACAAGACTTGTAGTCACTTGATTTGTATTGCCTTTCATTTTAGGCACGATTTCCAGTTCTTTAACACACAAAGGCTAAGCGAGCTATATGAAAAAAGAAAGTACGCTACCTTATGGTGGGTGCCATTTTAAATGATTTTTCTCTTTCTTTTTGTTCTGCTTCTGCATTTTCCCTTCAAATCCATGTTTGAGGGGTTAATCACTCGTGTGTCTATCCTTTTTTAGTTAACACATCAAAGGAATTAGTTGAAAGACACAATTGGAGATGGGGATGAACCTAAAGGTCTTTCAGTTTTTTCATTCATGGTTTTGCATTTCAGTGGCACATTTTAATGTTTTGAGGGACTTTCTTATAACATGCAATCCCTTAACTGTGGAAGAACATGAAGAGAAAGAACAACTATTAGAAGACGTGAGTCTATTTTTGATTGTTATAGTAGGGGTTCTTAATGGCCTCTCTTTCTGGATTTGGACCCTTGGTGAATTTTAGGGCTTTTCAACATGGACTCGGAGAGATTTCAATACTTTCATTCGGGCTTGTGAGAAGTATGGTCGGAATGACATAAAAAGCATTGCTTCTGAAATAGATGGCAAAACAGAAGAGGAAATTGAAAGATATACCACTGTCTTTGAAGAAAGATACAAAGAGTTAAATGGTATGTAAAATCAACTTCAAACCTTAGTGGCCGATTAATCTAATATTTTTTGTATTGAGTTGGTATGATATCAATTTACCACTTAAGCTAAGAAGCTTGTGTTCATCATTGAAGTGGTGAATTGATTATTGTAATTAATGTGTTCACATAATTTTGGATTGTACCTGTCCAGATTATGATAGGATCATCAAGAACATCGAAAGAGGGGAGGCAAGAATCTCTTTGAAAGATGATATCATGAAAGCAATAGGGAAGAAGCTGGACCGGTATAAGAATCCATGGTTGGAGCTGAAAATTCAATATGGTCAGAACAAAGGGAAGCTGTACAATGAAGACTGTGATTATTTCATGGTGTGGTTCCTGAAAATTCCCTAAGTTTTTGTGCCGTAGTTTTTACACGATAGCTTGTTCAGTCTGGACATTATAAGTCTAAACAATTCTAATATGCTCTGCACTCTGTTCAGTTATGCATGGTACATAAACTTGGATATGGGAACTGGGACGAGCTCAAGACATCTTTTCGCACATCACCCTTGTTCCGTTTTGATTGGTTTGTAAAGTCTCGCACCACTCAAGAACTTGCAAGGCGTTGTGATACTCACATTCGTTTGGTAGAGAGGGAAAATCAAGAATTTGATGAGAGGGAGAGACAAGCACGGAAAGATAAGAAGCTTGCCAAGGTTATTAATTCTTGCTATTGTAAATATTTAAACATATAGATGTACTTCTATACTGATTTTTATCTCCTGTTTTATTATCTTTTCAGAGTATGATACCTTCAAAGCGTGCCATGGCAAGACCGTTAGCAGAGAGCTCCACTTCAGGTTTAAAGAAAAGGAAGTAGTCAGTGATGGATGACTACGTAAGCTTGATTAGTCTAGACTCAATCCTTGTTTTCTACATAATAGAACTCACTATATTTGTTTGGAAAATTTGAACTGTTCTAAAATAGTTCTTGTGGTTATAGGGGAAGGAGGAGGAAATGACTTTTAACAGAAACCTACCTCTGTTCAGGTCATTAAAATCCGGATCATATTAACCAGACATTCATCAAGTAGGCTTTTGCCCAAATAGATGTGGAGTTACGGTTCCCATACAGGTGTTTTCATCCAAGTAATGAACACACATGCACTTCTTTCTAGCTCATGAGTTGATGGTTCATAATTTCCACGTTAAAGTATTACCCAAGAAGGGCAATGTATTAAAGCCAATGTTAAAGAATCAAGTAGTAAACAGTCATCTTCTGATAAGGCAAGCAGTGTATTAACACTTCTCAGTTAGTCTTGTTTCATGACATGCTTCCATAGTCGAATGTTTGTAGCTCATAGATCACTGTGATAGCTATACTTGTGTTGATTTAGGAACCTGCTATTCCAACTAAAAAGAACACAGCTGTTGTTTCTAAGAATAGCTCCATCAGAGTCCACTTATACCCTCAGTTCAGAGACATAATGCATGCCCACATGTCTAGGTGACAGCTTGAGAGACATTAAAAAACAAGTGAATGCCCGAGTTGAGGTGACAGCTTCTAGTGAGTGTTTTGGTCATCATTGATTGACTGAAATACCTATTGTTTGCGGCTACTGTAGGAGCTTAGATTTGGTATCAGAGCTTAGGTCGGCACTTTAGTTAGGTTGCATGTAGGTTAATCAAGGTTGCAACATTGCATTCATTGTACTGAAGCGCACTTTAAAAAAAAAATAACAATGAGAAAGAAACTAACATAAAAAAATAAGAGTACCTTGACTAGGATGCAGGTCGTCCTGAAACATGTCAGTGTGTTATGTCGATACCAATTCTACAAAAGGCAATGGAGCAAAAAATAATAATTAGCGATGACAATCTTTCCAGTTTTTTAATGATTTTTCAGCATCATTTAATAGAAAATTACCTGAAAATGATCATGTACCGTTCTCTTAGGTTCATCCTGCATCAGGAACCTAGTGAGTTCTCTTACTAAGCTTTGAGAACTTGCTTCAGTTCATACAATGCTTTATCTAGAACAAATACATGGTTTGACAACTGTAAATCATCACTACATAAATCATCTTCTAATATCGTGAGTCGATCCATAAATACCAACTAGCTATCTACTGTCATACCAATGGTGTTACTTGATTGAAGTTGGCTTACATGGCACAGATTTCTACTGAACAAGTCCTTTTTTCTCAATTAGAAACCTTAAAAGCAAAAAAAATAAGAGTCTACAAGAAGATTGCCCAACCCTCTACGGTAGGGCAACTAAACTTCCTACGTTAGAGATTGCTTAAAGCAATAAGAAATTAGAGAAGATGCCAACCATTGGTAATGACCATGGTGAAGGGAAAAGGGAAAAGGGAAAAGGGAAACCTGGGGCCTCTCCACGAGCTTTAAAACCAAGGACCCAAGTCCAATAGAGGAAACTCAGTCTACTTCCCTCAAAGGGAAAGAAAAGATGATTCTTCAAGCATCTTATCAAAAGGCTAAGACTTTTGATAGAAAGAGCAACCCTTCCTTTAGGAGAAAAAGCACCAATCACTTAAAAAGGTTCCATATGCCTCAATCTCTAGAGGGCCTAAGCTTCATGGACAATCCTCAACCTCTAGAAGTCCACAAACCACTTGTTGGCATTATGGTTTGGTGGGTCACTTAAAATTCAAAAACTTCAAAAGCCTAAAAGGATGCTAAGAAGAACAAATCATTTTTAAAAGGTTGAAAATAAAAACTTAGCATTCAAGAAGAAAATGGTTCATCCCAAGCAAGTCAAGACCAAGCTAAGTTTGGGTAAAAAAGACTTGAATAAAAAAGGATGGACTAAAAAGCAATCTCTTGGAATTGGATGCACGTGAAAAAGGTGCCTTGATAGTAAGTGATCCAAACATATGACCTATATAGGTCATAGCAACTTATAAAAAGACAAGTTAGGTAAGTTATGTAAGTCACTATGGTAACAAAAATTCAGCTTTGTGGAGTCCAAGTGCTGAAAACTGTCCTTTGTATCAAAAGTGTATCCCACTTAGCATGAGTCAAAGACCATGAGGTAAAATTGCCAAAGATGATTGGAAAATAAAGGACAAGGACCTTGAAAAGGTCTAGATGGCAAGTGTCAACAACTATATCTCCCATGACAATCTTTTCAGTTGGAATGGTTCGGAAGCATGTCTTAATTATATCTCTAACCTACATCTTGAAAGACGGAGTATAATGAGCCCAACATGTGCATCAAGTGAATGCTCTTCAAGATAAGCATGCAGTATATTCTCCCATGACATATTTGATGAATTGAGATTGTTATCTTAAGAATAGAGAATATACTTGGTATGTTGGTCATGTTGTAAGTCAAGATTAGTTGTAATTTGAACATCTACACCATAGGTTTCACACTTGAATTGGAGTCTGAAACACGACTCATCGAGTCTAATCTTGAAGACTAGCCTATATAGAGACATAACCTGAGGAGATACTTAACAGGTGTGTCCATTTGAAACTTTCATAGCTATCTATCCAGAGGCATTGACTTATAGAGATTGTCATCTCGGACACCCGCACCTAAACCGACATATCTACCTGGTTAGAGGCCATGGATCTCAGAGGCTCCAGGTCCTTGAAAGTGGTAGTGTTGCTAAAAGTCTGCCTAAAAGAGGCCTCACTTCAAAAAAAAAAGTGTTCTCTCATTTTCTTTAACTTAGTTAATTGCAACTTATGTCCAACAGTCCAAGAATTAAAGGCATAGCTGGCAATGTTGCTGTCTCTCCAAAAGTTCAATGTTGATTGACAAATGGAATTACAAATAGTGTAATGAAACATGGAAATGGACTTACTCAGCAAAAAGTTTGTGCCATCAACAAAAATTCCAACCAAGTAACACTATTGGTATGGTAGCAGACACTTGGCATTTATGGATCGACTCTTGATATTTAAAGATGAATTGCGACATTCAATTGTTGCAATCGCCATTGCAGAAGTCTCCTATGCACTAAAAAACAGAAATAGTGGCTAGGCCTCAACCTGCAGTAGTTTTGAAGACATTGGAGGAATAAAAAGTGTTGTGAGTGTTGTGTTTGTGAGCAAATGCGAATAATGAACAATATAGGATTCTTTTCCTTCCTTTTCGTAGATGAAGAAGGCTTCCGCTGCAATCTCCAGCTATGTGAATAATGAGCATGTTTGATGTAGGGGAACAGCATAGATGATGAATCTTACCAACAAATTGGGACAATCTTCTACGAACCTATTGAATTTCAAAACTGAAAACACCAGGAACAGGGACTTGTTGATTTTCCTTAAAGGAAAATACTAAGAGTTAAATAGAGAATAAATCTCAATGAATAAATAACTCAAATCAATCAACTCTCTTCATTACATTGAGCTTATTTATGAGCCAAATAC
>JAOXJP010000008.1:13599050-13612128 GCA_025762735.1 Platanus orientalis | reverse complement strand
ACTTGAATTGAAAGATTGATTGCCACCCTTCTTTTTAAATTTTTATTTTTTGATCCCCTTCAATAATGATATCTCTCAGTATCAGTACGATTAAAGTCACTTTCTCCCCTGTCCACATCCTTTATCACCCCACTTACAGTTGGTGACAACTGCTCACATGGGTGTTTGTTTTTTGGTTTGGATAATAGAGATTCCAAAGACTGGTCATATTACTCTTGATCTAGTTTGCATGTAGAGAGATTTTAAAATCTGTGTTTGCATGAGTTTCTACTTAGCAGAAGGTCTTTCTTGTTATCAAATACCCATCTTAAGTTCTTGTCGACCAGTTGTTCTTTCTGTTCTGGGAAACAGAAATTGAGAGTAGGTCCTTTTATGGGGAAGTTTGACAGGGAATCAAGGTGAATCACTACCCATCATGGTGTGCATCCACAAACCACAATGGAGGAAAGGGTGGTAAGTGCTATTTGAACTTTTCTACTGCTGCTAAGGATTCCCCCCAAGTTCATATTTGAGTTGTCACTTCCTAGTTGCCTATGAGAAGGATGGGTCATTTTTTTTTTCACCAACAAAAGGGGCTTCTCTTCCATTTTGTATTGGATGAGATGCTGAAAACTGGAGAGCCAAGGTGGGGTAGTCGGAAAAGGTCAGTGCGTTGTCATCTGATTCTCTTGTTTAAACTTTAGTGGCATTGGGCCGTACAACATCATCTGGTCTCCGGTGGATGTTCGAAATTGGCCAGTTCAGTTTTCTGAGCAGTTCAGATGTAAAGCCCACTTGAGGTGGTAGGACTACCAATCACGCCATTGTATACAAGTGGGACTTCAATTGAGAGTGACACTTCAACCAGGGTCATCACTGGTATAGAAAAACTCATCTCTTTCTTATAAAGCTGATCGAAAGTTTCTTAATTCTGCCTGTTGGGTGTCTAGCTGGTATAGATTATAGGTTCGATGCTTAGGTTTGTAAGAGGAGACATAGAGCTCCTACCTGATGTCGAGGTCATATGCAGCCATTGTTGGGGGTGCTGCAGGAGGGCTTGTACTGGTGGTGATAGTCATTGGATTCATCTGGTTTTGCATGTTGCAGTGTAAGAGCTTCTCAAACAAGAATTCTGAGACTGGTTCTTCAGACCCATCCGCACTTGGTAGGGCCTCATTTGGATAAGCATTGGAGAATTTCAGCAGAGCTATGCATGTTCTGGTAATATGTTCTAATTTTCTTACTGAAATGTACAGTGGAGTGGAATAGGGGAGCTGGATCCAGTTCTGGAAGAGGTGTCCCTCTAACCGAACCACAAGGAGCAAATCAATTCACTCTGGACGAGTTAAAGCAAGCAACCAGGCATTTCAGTGAAAGCAATCTTATTGGACAAGGTAGTTTTGGTCTGGTCTACAAAGGTTTGCTTTGTGATGGGACTGTTGTTGCTGTCAAAAGGCGTCCAGGTGCTCCCCAACAGGAATTTGTAAACGAGGTATAATTGTTTTCATCCTCAATTAATATCTTTGTTTGTCATTGTTTGCTTCGACTTTTGGAAGTTAAAACTCTCATTTTTCCTAAATTTGTTTCTATATCCATTATAGACTCCAATTTAACATATAATGATTGTGTACCTATATATTTCACCATGTTTGTTCCCTTGAATAAGGCCGAGGTTCTTTTGGATATGCATATTCTATCAGTTTGTGAAGCCTTTGTTTTGTGAAAGAATTCTGAAGTTTTTTAGGATTGCTTTCTCAAGGTAGAAGGATCACTGTTCTGGCATGCTTTAATAAGAGAGGATCATTTGGAATTGATCCCCTGGAAGATTTTGGTGGTGCTTCACTTAAATGGTTAAATTTTATAAAACTCCTCACCATTTAATTGCTGAAAAAGAAAAAAGGAAACAATGAACAATATATTGATCATTTAAATATATGGTAAGAGCCTAAACTCACCGATTTTGTAATAAAAAGTGACACCTTTATGTGGCCAAACAGGCATGTTACTTGTCGAAGATTCACCACCGAAACCTCGTTACTCTTCTCGGTTACTGCCAGGAAGATGGCTCTCAAATGTTAGTTTTTGAATATTTACCAAATGGCAATGTATGTGCTCATCTATTTGGTAAGTCTGAATTTGTAAAAATGGTTTTGACTGTTATCATACAAGGAATACATGTCCATATGATTCCTTATTTGACAGATACTGGACAAGGATCAACAACACAATTAGAGTTCAAACAAAGGCTTTCCATAGCCCTAGGGGCAGCTAAAGGTAGATTCCAGTAGAATCCCATAAGGTTTCTTTTTACCTTTCCAAGAAAGAGATTATTGAAGAAAGAATAAGTTCCTCATAAATCTAAATGTGCAGGTTTATGCCATTTGCATTGTTTGACACCTCCTCTGGTACACAAGAACTTCAAAACGGCTAATGTGCTAGTTGATGAAAATTTCATTGCTAAAGTTGCAGATGCAGGGGTTTATAACCTACTTGAAAGAATTGACGATGCAGGTCCTTCATGTCGATCAACTGCTGGCAATGTTTTTCAAGATCCAGAGTACAATTCTTTCTTGTGTTTTCTGACATAAAGAATAGATTGAATCTACTTTCATCTTTGTTTGATCAAACATATGTGTATTTGTTTAGGATAGAAGAATCAAGATCACTCTCCCAAAAGAGTGATGTGTACAGTTTTGGGATATTTCTATTGGAGCTCATAACCGGACGGGAGGCTTTACAAATTAACTTTATGGGAGCTGGTGAAAGCTTGAAACAGTGGGTAAAGAAGCATGCTTTATATAGATTTTCTCTACAAAAAGTGGTCTATTGTTTTGGATCTTGATATCTAAAATAAAATAAAGGATGAACACATTTTTTTGTTGTTGAACTTTTTTGTTTTTTGTTTTTGAAAAAAGGTGTACACATTGAGGTCAGAAAGCTTACAATTCCAAAAAATAACAGTTAAAATTTAAAGTAGCAGGAACCTACAACAACTTAAATTACTTCACAGTTCATAGCATCCCAACATTGCCCAAGTGATTCATTGCTAGGAGTTTGTGCTGTTGGGATAGGTTTGGTTAAATTGTTCCATTCTAGACAATCGAGGCTGTTTCTAGTCCTTGCAAACTGCGTACAAGGCCTGTTCTGTTTTAAGCACTAATCAAAGAAAAATGTGCACTTCAGTGTATTGCCTATTATTATTAAGCTGCCAAATACAAATTGGACTCTATTAATGTTAGCCTTTACTGTGAGCAGTTTCTACTTTCTATTTGCACCATAATTGAGGCAACCAAGTTTTGGATTTCATTACTTTCTTATCTCCAACTTTGTGAAGGTTGAATCACATGCAAACGATCTTGTAGACTGTCGGCTACCAGGCAGCTTTACTTTGGAGGGAATGAAGGATTTGATCAGGTTGACTCTGTGGTGCATGAGTTTATCTGAGATGGAGAGACCAAAGATGGACGTCGTTGTGACAGAGCTTGACAGAATTCTAGAAAAGGAGATGACATTGACAACAGTAATGGGCGAGAGCACTGCAACAGTTACTCTTGGGAGCCAATTATTTACTTCAAGGTGATGATCCGAAAAAAGAACATTTCTCAGATATGGTTTTGTTTGGGCCACGCTAGTGTCCACCGACATAGAGAAACTGGTTGTGGTTCCACTTTTCTTTTGAGTGTGTAAAAATGAGCTTTCTTTACTTCTTCATTGGTTGGATGTACATTATAATTTGATTTCATCATGAATGTACAATAACAGTTTTATTATCCAAGAAAATTAGCTTAGACAGATTAAGCTAAAATGCCTGGAGTTACTGGATCCTGTTTTGATTCACATTGACGTTACTAGGACAGCTGGTATGGGTACCAGAGTTTAAG
Source organism: Platanus orientalis (assembly GCA_025762735.1). Taxonomy (NCBI): domain Eukaryota; kingdom Viridiplantae; phylum Streptophyta; class Magnoliopsida; order Proteales; family Platanaceae; genus Platanus; species Platanus orientalis. Next base: position 13,608,268 of record JAOXJP010000008.1, on the reverse strand, counting down.
TGTCATCATGTGTAGGTCAAGAAACCTCCAAAAATTCTTTACAGGGATACCATGATACAGGGCTACTATGTCAGTGGTTTGAGTATGCCTTTGTAATTTTCTTCCACTTTTCTTGTTGTCTTTGTATCTCTCAGCTTTCTATCAGTAAAATCTTACTTTGCTCCCAATAAATGAAGATATCAGTGAGAAAGAATGTAAATTTAATTCGAAAATAATATATCTTTATTTGGTGAGTACATTTCCTTTTTTTTTTTTGGGGGGGGGTATTATAGTACATTTCCAATTAATATAAAATAAAATAACATTTGAAGATACAGATTACACTCAGCAAAGGATTGAAATAAACAAACATCAGTAACTTACATCCATTCCTACATAGAAACTGTAACCAATCTGAACATCAGATATCTGACCACCCTTGCTCCCTAGTACACATAGATATCTTGCACCCATAGAAAGTAGCAAATAATTTGAACAAGAAGTTTGTCTATTTTATCAATGGTTAGACCTAGGTGCAAATTAACAAAAGTATAGGAAAAAAAATCAGTAGAAATCTTGATGACAACCGACTAAGGCAAATCTAGAAAGAAAATCTTCTAATGTACTACATGGATGGGAATGTTGTATGGAGTTGATAAGCACTTATGTAACCCAGAGTATCGTCACCTCTAAAAAAAAACAAAAAGTAGCCTGTGTCACACTATTTAATCAAGTGATTTCTCCTTTAGATCGTGTGCATCAGATTAGGACAGTTGAAAGTATAACTCTCTTACTGGATCAAGTTTAAAATAGGAATTATATAAAGTACTTTCAGCTATAGCTAATTTTGTTCATCAATCAGATATGTGATTCACTCAGAGCCCATAGGACTTGCCCTTTGTTTATAGAAAAAAAAAATCTCAATTATTGTAAAAAAAATTCTCACCATTATAGAACAGGAAAAATACAGAATCAATGCATCTACACCTATTAATAATAATAATAATAATAATAATAATAATAATATATATATTTGCATTTCAGGATAATTTTTCATAGAAATGACGCATTAAAATTTCAATGGTATTTCAAATGAGCATAAAGAATGCTTTATGTATTGCACAGGAACTGTTGTAATCCAATAATTCAATTAAAGGAAATGACAAGTAATCCATCATATACGAATGTGGTCATTCAAGATGTTGCTTCTCTTCTCCATGGTTGCATTCCTTTTCCAATTCTTGATCGCTTGATTTACTGTGGCCTTTGCCTTATGTATCTCTTCAGCAGAGAACTTGTGTTCTATGATGCCCAAAGGTCCTGGCTGCAGCACCTTTATTACAGTCTCCATCTCTTGCTCCAGCTGCCTGTCAAACAAGTAACAGCAGGTAAGCCAAGAGAGAGTACATAACTGAAAGGGAATACAAAGCAGCAAAAAGTTAATCAATATATCGAACAAAGGTACAAATGTAATCCCACCCTGCACATCAAAAGGGAGAGAAAAAAAAAAATAAAACGAAAAAGAAAATAACACCTGTTCTGCTGATTCAAATTGCCTGCAATTATGTTGTAAAATTTCCACAGATAAAAATCTCGAGGCTTGTCTGGGCATACATACAACTAAAAAAGCTAGAAGAGTGTAGAAACACAAATAGACCAACCAAAGAAAATGTATAAATATCCCATCAATCCTTAGTCACTAATCCTTTGTGGAACCTCTTTATTAGATTCACAACTACACATAGCTCAGATTTTTTTTTCTTCTTCTAATCTCTCTCTCCCTCTTGTAGGCATGCACTCAAAATCTTTTGAAACCAGAATTAGCCCATGACATCCAAGACATCCTCCCCATCCATATCCAAAGTGTTGATGCAGCAACTTGTCCTTTTTAATTCCTTTTGCTCTCTCTCTCTCTCTCTCATGAAATTTATCAGACCTAGCCCATGAAACTTAAGACATCAACACCATCCATGTTCGAAGTGCTGATGAAATAAAACATATCCTTATTAATTCCTATTGCTAATATCTAAAGTATCCACATATACTGCTGATTCCTCCTTTGGCCTCAAACTGGAATCTTGAAATCAAAATAGTCCAATACCTTCTTAGGGATCATTCAGCGAAAAAAGGCCTTCTTCTAGCATCTAGCCATCCATGTTCAGGGAAGCCGATGACTCTAATACAATTACAAATGATTATGCTAAAACATCAGGATATAATACTTTCTGTTGGTCATATCAAGAGGTGTGTACTTGGAAGAGCTCCATTCAGATTACAATACCAGAGAACAAAAGAAATGTTTTTCGATGAATATACAACACCAAATACACATTCCACATTTCAAATACAACATAAAATACACCGACTAATAGAAAAAGAAAGCCGAAAATATGCTTCCCATCCACAATAATTTGAAGTTAACTGCTCATTCACGAGCGAATAAAGGATGGATTTGTGCTCAGAAACTTAATAATTGGCCGTAGCCTTTCAAAAAATAATTATTATAATCAAAGAAATCAATGCCAGCATCTACAATTCACGGGAAAAAAAACCCTATAAATTAATAAAATTACAGAATTCAAATCTCCATAACCAAAGTGGATTCTCCTCCTAGATGAGAAGTGCATAATCATTCGCAAACCCTAACCCTAAAAAACTGGTTCGAAATATAGAAGAATTATTGGATGATACAGCAAGCCAGAGAGGTTTTCTCAGTCTTAATCTGACAACTATACACAGAACACAAAGTACCGATGGGGATGGATCTGAGATGTGATTGTTTTTTTCAGGGAAAATCACAGAAGTGCTACTGCAGAAGAAAAGAAATTGCAGATTCTTTTTCAGAAAAAAAAGAGTTGTACCTGAAGAGACTGGAGAAAGGAATGGAGGTACTGAGCCGTGCGAAAACCATGGGCGTTCCAAATAAGAGTGATTTTCTACTTCGATTTCTCCTCGAACCAGAGAAGACGTTGGTGAATGGGTCGGTCTTTTGGGTATGTAAGCGTATTTTGATATAGATTATTTTCAAAATAATTATACGATCATGATGCATTCATACAGCGGAGAGGAAATATTACTTGGTTGTATAGGGTTAGAAGTGTAAAAAAGTGTTTAAAAGGCACCAAATTCTAAAGGGGGCTTCTAATAACACCCCAAAATTTTATTTCCATCCCCTTTTTTCTCTTCACACTCCCTCCACTACGTAAAATACTCCTCACCCCTCTCACCCCACTCACGTTCCAACGAAGAAGAACCCTTTCACCCCACTCACGGTCCAATGAGAGAAGAAGAAGAAGAGCTCTCCAGTGACAGAGAAATCCACCCCGACATTTCGTTTTTCCGTTTTTTTTTCTTTTTCTTTTTGGGAACAGGGTTGTTCAACCCTATAGGTTCAAACAAAAAACCTCTATTTGGACCTATAGGCCCAAACATGGTGTTCCAAAAAAAAAAAAGTGGTAATTTTTGTTGTTGTTGGGGTCTTTGGAGTGGTGCAGCTCTTGTTCGTTTTAATGGTTGGAAAGAGAGGGGGTGGGGTGTTGAGAGATTTTTTATTTATTTTTGGGTATTTGGGTTCGAAGGTAATTTTTAACATGGGTATTGGTTGGAATTTTGAATTTTTTTAAAAAGGGGTGTGAAGAGAAAATTTTGAGGTGCTATTAAAAGCTCCCAATTCGAAATAAACATTATGTGCCAGTCTATAATATACGTCACATATGATCATGTCAATTTTGATCAAATGATGGAGATCTTGAAGCCAATAAATCTGTCGACATGGCAATGTGTGACAAATTGACACATGATGAGTACTAAGGACTGACACGTAATGTGTGTTTGATTTGGTGCCTCTTTTCATTACTTATTTTTTTATTTTTATTTTTGGTACGGCCACGTGGGCCTTCATCATTACATCCACTTGAAGTGGGACTGGCGTAAGCTAGTCAGAACCGAGAACTCGAGAACTTGAGCAGGCAACACAACTTTGCACTGCTCACCCCCACCCCCTTCCATGGATTAGATCCTAGGTCTTCCCTATGGAAGACATATGTCAACCTATGGTGTGGTCACACTAACTTTAGTCACTAAAGATTTGCTTACATGCACGAGTCAACTGTGCCAGGTCTCTCACCTATTAGCGTTTAATCAATCGAAAAAGGATGTTCTATCCAGGATTTTGTGTCCAGGACTCCAAGGGACATCATATGGAATAAAATGGGGGGGGGTATGATACATTTTTAGAATATGGAATATGCATTTTATTCCATATGATGGGCCTTGGTGTCCTGGATACAACATCATTTCCTTAAATATATTACTAAATATATCACAATCCCCCACAAAATTCAAAATTGAATTTAATAAAATTCAAGTGTTAAATCACTTCAAAACACAAACTCATGCAAAATATGTGAATTATGTAATCAAACAAGATATGTAAAACACATAAAAAAAATGTAAATATGTAAAACACATAAATCATCAAAAGTCATCTACACACCATGAAACCAAAGCAAGTGATGCATAGGCATCGATGTCCAAAGACTATGAATCGATCTTTTGAAGAACATCATATGACCCATAAAAACTTGGTGGACCTTGGATCTATGAACCAGAGTACTCCACTATTGTGAATAAATTGAGAATGTCATGCACATCTCTCACTCACAATCTTCGTCGTTCAATCAGGTTACCACTATTTCGGCCATGCATGCACCATATATAGATGCTAATGAGTGTTTTAAAGAATTAGCCCAAATTGTCATAGGAGACAACCACACCTCCACACTCAAATAAGTGGATCTATCAAAGTGTGTACTGCAACTAAACACACCACCAATATAGAACTATAGTTCCATTAAGAGTACAAAATACTCATCCTTATATGTCGCATTGAATACATCATAGGGAATGACACAATGACAGTACCAAACGAGTCACCTAATGACTTATTTTTACCCATATGAATTTACTTCATGGGATCGCCAATCACATATATTGGATTATCATCACCATTGACTCATGATCTAGGCTTCAGTCCTTCCTCTTTCATGTCCATCCACTAATCTTCTACTCAGTAGTATAGTTAGAAGATCTGTTGTACATCTCTCTGACTCTATGTAGGGATATAATCCTATCTGACACAAGTTGCACTATGTTTTTCATGCATACACAACTTGGTCCTCACAGTGTAAAACACTGTCTAAATATCGGTATTGTCCATAAAGGAACAACACACAACAGATTTTTGAGTTATTGAACTTTATTAAGCTTTTTAGCTTCACAAATACCCTTTTTTAAGGCAATAAACTATGCCTCTATGGTTGATGTAATTTGTTTTCCACATTGTTTTGTTGATTTTTGGAAAATCTCTCCACCTATTAGAATAACACACAAATACTTATGGAACTCATTGGTATTACAATATTCTCTAGTACTATTGATATATCAATATATTATTTTTGTCCAATAAATTTTTTAGTCAAAGACTCTCAAATATAATATTGACCTTATAAGAATTATAATTCTTATAGATATTAGCTGTCTTACTAAATTATATTTTCAGACCATCATATCTGAACATTTTTTCATTTTATTATTAATAGGTAGCAATTTATTTATCATTTAGCAACTTAGGAACCATATTCCTCTATCTTTACTAAACAAGTTAAAGGCATCTTGTTTCTTAATACTTGTATTAATTTTACATTTCACTTGTAAGTGAATATTTTCTTGAAATGTTTCCTAGATTTTAGTAATTTTTATTAATCAAATTTATATTCACCTTTTTACTTCAGAGTCGGACACTACTACTATAGTTCATAGTTATATGCTCTGGCATAATTTATCTTAACTTCATGAGATTCCACTCAACACTCATTGGTTATGTTGTATCATGATTTTATTTAAGTCATTTATGAATTTCTCTTTGATTAATATTATATACTCAGTTTATAATTTAATTCTCATCTTTTAATTTTTTTAACTCATTAACTAGAATAAGAACATCACATGTCTTCCTTTTCTCTTCACATAAGCTATAATTGTTTTCTCATTAATTTACATTCATGTAATGTGAATAATTTAGACAAATACAACCTTACATAATATGCCCATACATTTATAAGCTGACATTACATTTCTTGATGCACATACATCAAAGGTGTTCTTAGTATGAAACAATCTCAAATCCTAGGAAACTATTTGGGTCTCCTTTCTTCCATTGGGAGAACAAAAACTTTCCTTTTTGCCTTTATTGAAGAAATGACTAATCTCAAATCCCAGGGAACTATTTAGGTCTCCCTTCTTCCATTGGGAGAAGAAAAAGCTTCCGTTCTTACCTTTATTGAAGAAAGGACTAGAGCTAGAGATCAATGGTGGAAGTCTAAATTACTTAGCCAAGCTGAGAATGAAATTCTCCTTAAATCTATGGTTACTGCTATCCCATCCTATGCAATGTCTTGTTTTCTCATTCTTAAAAAGATGTATAATGATATCAATCGTACAGAAAGGAAATTTTGGTGGGATAGTGATGATAATAATAAGAAAATTAATTGGATTAATTGGAAGAAGTTGAGGACTAGTAAAAGAGATGGAGCTCTGGGTTTTAGAGATCTTCATGCTTTCAATTTAGCTTTTTTGGCTAAGTAAGCGTGGAGATTAGTGAAGTCTCCGGATTCTCTATGGGCTATATTTTTTAAATCTATTTACTTCTCTGGCTCGGATTTCCTTAACTCAAGATTTAAAAATGATAGTTTATGAGCTTGGAAAAGTATTTCTAGGGGAGAAGAGTTACTTAGAAAAGGGATTAGATGGAATGTTGGGTTGGGGGAGTCTATTAATATTTGGAGAGATCCTAGGATTCCTAATGATCAAAGTTTTTGTGTTTCTCCTTCCGGTGACATTCCTAGTGATGCCCCCCCTTTTTTTTTTGTCTCTAGTCTCATTGATAGAGCAAAGTATAGGTGGGATCTTTCATTGATTGAGAATTATGTGTCTAGAGAGGACTTGATTTATATATCTAGAATCCTTATTAATAGAAGTCATTTAAGGGATGATATTATTTGACACTTAGATAAGAGGGGAATGTTTTCAGTCAAATTTGTTTATCATCTTGCCATTTCCCCCTCTTCTGGCTTCCCTATGGGAGCCACTTGTCACCCATGGAGTGAACTATAGGGCCTCCCTATTCACCCAAAGATCAAACACTTCATTTGGAGAGAATGCAATGATTCTATCCTTACTAGAATGAATCTTAAGAAGAGATGCATTGATATTGATGCTACCCGTCCCCTTTGTAATCAGGATTAAGAAACGACCTCTGATTGTATCTTATTTTGCAATTTTCCCAATAGAATATGGTTTGCCTCGCATTTGGCATTGAAAATAGAAAGAAATCTGGATTTATCCTTTGGATAGTGGTTCATGAATTGGTTTAAATTAGAAAAATCTTCTCCTTATGTTAGTATTAATGTTATTGCTTCCATTGCTATTTATTGTTGGTATATTTGGAATTGTAGAAATAAGGTTTTTTTTTTAGAATGTTATTGCTAGCCCTTATAAGATTTTGTCTGATTCTTATAGACTGATTCAGGACTTGGAAGAGATTAGAGAAGTTTTTGAGGAAGGGATCGAGAATGACGATTTCTTTTTGGTCTTCCCCTCCCCCTGCTGTTATGAAGTTGAACTTCGATGGTTCTTTCCTCAATGATAGTGGCATGGTTGGTGCCAGTGTGATTATGCGGAGTGAGGATGACAGTTTTTTGTTTGTCTTGGTGGAGCCAGGCATAGCAAGGTTTGCAGAGGCTATAGAATGTTTGGCAGCTCGTTATGGCCTTTTAAAAGCCCACGAGCTAGGGCTAAGTCATGTGATTCTGGAAGGAGATTGCAAGAATGTCATTGCATATTTGAAGGAAGACAATCTTGTTTGGCCTTTGGATATAAAAGGCATTCTTATGCATTGTAAAAACATTTTGTCTGAGTTTGATTCTTGTTCTCTTTTTTGGGTTAAGAGGTCTGCCAATTAAGTGGCTCATATTCTAGCCACTAAAGGCCTTTCCCTTTCGTCCTCTTAGTCTTCTAGGCCTCTTATTGGCTTGAGGAGGCTCTTGGTTTGGACTTATGTTTCCTCCCAACCCTTGGCATTTTCTTAATATATATCATCTTTTATCAAAAAAAAAAAAAAATTTATTTTTAATATTTAGTATTTCACTAGTTTGAAACACCCTCTCACTTGTTAGCGGTTTTTTGTTCTATAATTAATGTTTCATTTACTTGAAACACTTTCACAATTGTAAAAGATTGATAAATACCTTTATTCATAAGGTATATCACATTTTCATTGAATTCATTCACAAACTTAGTGTCACCCCCTCATTCGGATAAATAAAATTTCTTTTAGATTACACTAAGTTGTTTTTTGAATTTTTACCTCCATAGTTTAGTAGTCTTTCAAATATATTTTTTTAAAAGTTTGAATCTATTTTTAATAATGGTAATGCATTATCAATTATTCTTCTTTGTACAAACAATTTTTACTTCTTTACAGCATTTCACTTATATAATTAACTTCTTATTAAATTCAATCAAAATCTCACTAATTGTAAAGACCTTGGCTTGCAACATCTTCAAGAGCTTTCTTTTATCTTATGGATTTACTCATCATCTCTAATTGGCTTTTAGGACATTTCCTACTTTTAATAGTCATTAATGGATGAGTAATTCTTATGTTTTCAACCTTTAAACTTGTTTTATTAAATGACCCAAATTTTTTCTCTCTTAATGAGCATATGTCACTATTATCTCTCTTAGAGGTTTTCTTTTAAATTGGTTTTGGTTTAAAAAAAAATTAAACCAATTTATGCTATTTTAGATTTCAGTCAAATGGCTCAGTCATATTTAGATTTTTGGGCTAAATCTTTCGCAGTAGTTTTGTTTTATTTTCTTAGGCTTATTTTGTACAAATTTACATTATTACTTGCTTGGAATTTGATATTTCAAATAATTTCTTGTAACTCTACTCAATCTAATAATTTTCTAAAATTATCTTTAGTTTTTCCAATACTTTCCCTCATAAAATATTTTACTATATCTATTTAAATTAAGATTAGTTCTTGATTATTTCTGTGAGGTTTGGTACAAGTAAATAGATTTTCCTCTTCTAAAAAAGGTTTCACTCTGTGATTAATTAAATATTTGTTTAATTTAAGATTAATCAACCTAGTTTATTCTGTAGTCAATTGGAG
>JAOXJP010000008.1:13585070-13598950 GCA_025762735.1 Platanus orientalis | reverse complement strand
CCCCCCCCTTATTTTATGGTGTATTTTATTTATTTTTAAATAAAATTTACAATAATTAGGGAAAATTAGAATTCAAGAAATGTGGAAATATAATTCAAAAATTGGGGAAATTATATAAAAGGGTTTGTGGGGATGTAAGCGGGTTAGGTTTAAAAGGAATTGAGTTTTTATGGAATGGTTAAAGAATAATTAGAAAAATTTAGTTGCTGGAAAATTTTCACATTTCAAGAGTATAGTAAAAAGAACAAAAAGAAAAGATGAGAAAATTGATGGGTGATGTGGAATAGCAAAGAAGGATGTAAAAGAAAGAAGATGGAGATTAAAAAAAAGAAACATTAATTTTTCTACAGAAAACTTAAAAAAGAAGAGAGAAGAAGAAAACCAACCCACGAGCTGACCAAAAACAAGTTTCTTTATTTCAAAATCCCAACTAATTGTACAAGAAGCTTGAGAGCCTATTTATAAAAAAGATTCAAAATTGGACCAAAATATCCCAGGTACAGTGCCTTGAAAAACCCCAAAAAAATCTATAAAAAAATACTAAATAACTTTAAAACTCTTCCAATTTAATTCCAAACCCTCTTACTAAAATTCCTAACGGCTGTAGTGGCCTTATTACATCAAAATTACTCAAAAAAAAACCCAAAACATAATTAAATCGAAAATTAAAGATTAAAAGTGTGGACAACAACTAGACTTCTTCATTGCTCCCTTAAGCGTAGCCTTGGGTTTTCATAAAAGGTTGATTTCTCTCAAGCCATTGAAGGGCTACCGCATCAATTCCCTACCTCTTGGAAAACTCAACCCCATTGAGTTGGGGTGGAGGTCCAAGAATCCTTGGTCCATCATGTGGTGCAGGTTGTCATGGAAAAATAGACCGTTTCTGCTTCGGCTTTGATTGCACTGGAGTCATCCTTTGTATGGTGAGCATGGGGTGTATCAGCCTTGTGAATCTCTTGGCCACTCTTTCTTTAGCCTCCTCTGCCTCAATCGCTTCGACCTCTTAGACTATCTCTTCAGTTGCTTCATAAATTTCTTCTTCTAATTCATCATCCTCCACTAGACTTTTCTCTGCAATCTCCATGAATTTGCTAGAACATTGGCATTTATGATGTTCATAGTCCTTGCAATTATAACACTGATCCCTTTTTAGCTTGGATACTGATCCCTTTGAGCCTCTAGATTGAGATGGGGAGAATTGTCGTGATATCCTGGGTAAAGAAGATATCCTACCCTACTAAAACCTACCAGTCTATCTGCTTAAAGAGGCGCTAGCATCCGCATAGGTCTTCTCATGGATCCGGAGATTATCCTCAATATAATAGGCTGCCTGAATAACCTCATCAACTGAAAGATAATACTGATAGCAAAGACCCTATGAAATCTGCAGATGGAGACCCTGTCTGTACATGGACATGAGGACCTCATCAATCCATTTGAAGCCTGATTTGGTGGAAAAGTACCTAGTGTACTCACCAACACTTGAACTACCCTACATAAGTTGTGTAGCTGAATATAGGCACTCTACTTATAATCTCTGGGTGCAAACTGCTTCTTCATGGCCACTTTCATCTCACACCAAGTTGTAACATTACCATTACCAGACTTGGAATGACTCTTCTTGTATGTGCTCCACCAAATCCTAACTGTCCCAGTTAACTTAGACTCTGCAAATTATAGTTTACGTACTTTAGATAGCTTCTACATCCTAAAAGACTTTACTTTGTGTTTCTAGTCAAGGAAAGCATCCACACCCTGCTCACCATTGAACTCATGCACATCTACTCTGATGTGTCTATCAACCTTAGGCTATGTGGGGGTATGTGGAGTCATCTCTTTGCATCCTAGATCTTGTCTGGGGGACATCGTCTCACACACTCTACACAGTAACTGAAACATTCTAAAGGGGGATTTCAATGTGCTGACTTGAACCTGGTGTAGAGTTAGATGAACCTGCTACTTTTGTGAACTCTTTTCCATTAGATTTGATTGCCGCCATGAGTTTCTCAAATTGGAAATCCATTTTGGCTTCAAGACCTGCCACTATAGCATCCAATTGTACCAATTCCTACTTGGTAGCTTGAATCTTGTTTACATGCTCATCCACAATGGCAGATAATGTAGCCACAATGTGGACCATGATGACTTTTGGGACCTCAACCAAGGTTTTAGGGTTTGTTCAAGGATTTTAGGGCTCTAGAAAATCCTTTCAAAAGACCCCAGGAATTTTAGGATTAGCCAAAAATCATTAGAAAGGACCCCAAAAGGGATGAGGGTCTTAAGAAAATAATCGAATAATGTTCTTACACACACTTAAGCCCTTTGGAAAATTTAGTAAAAATACCAGAAAGAACAAAGAGAAAAGACAAGAAAATTGATGGATAGTGTGGAATAGCAAAGAAAGATGTAAAAGAAGGAAGACGATGGAGATTAAATGAAAGAAAAATTAACTATTTTGTAGAAAACTTAAAGAGAAAGAAGATTAAGAAAATATATTATAAAATAGAGAAGAGAGAAAAAAAAAGAACAAGAGGTATTAAAACTCACCTAACCGTGAGTGATGGAGAAGAGAACCAGCCCACGAGTTGCCCCAAAATAGGTTTCTTTATTTCAAAATCCCAACTTATCGTACAAGAGGCTTGAGAGCCTATTTATAAAAAATAAAAAGAAAACAAATAAATAAATCAAAACTAGACCAAAATACCCTTAATGCGGCCAACCTTGAAAAACCCTAGAAAAATCTATAAAAAAAAAATACTAAACAACTTTAAAACTCTTCTAATTTAATTCTAAATCTTCCTATTAAAATTCCTAATGGCTCTAGTGGCCTTATTACATCAACATTACTCAAATAAAACCCCAAAAACATAATTAAAACAGAAAATTAAAGATAAAAAATGTGGACAACAACTAATCTTCCTCATTGTTCCCTTAAGCTTTGCCTTGGACTTCCATAAAGGTTGATGTCTCTTAAGCCATTGAAGGGCTACTGCACCAGCCATCTGAGTGTTTTAGGCAAGATTGACATGGAAAAAGCTTATGATCATGTTAATTGGAGATTTTTTGACTTTATCATGATGAATATGGGTTTTGGGCAAAAGTGGAGGAATTGGATTAAAATTTGCATCTATTCTCCTTGTTTTTCTATTTTGGTGAATGGTTTATCTAAATGCTTTCTTTAAGAGTAGCAGAGGGTTGAGAGGCAAGTGGATCCGCTATTGCCTTTTCTTTTTATTATAGTCATCGAGGTGCTTGGGAGGTTAGTGCACAAGGCTAATAGAAAGGGCCTGTTATAAGGCTTTCGTATTAGTGCCGAAGGTGTTCCTATGTCATTGATCCAGTTCGTAGACGATTCCCTTTTCTTCTTGGAGGTGTATCTAGAGAGCTTCCGGAACTTAAGATGCTTTTAGTTTTTGTTAGAGGCTTCTTCGAGATAAAAATAAATCTTTAGAAAAGAAAGATTATAGTTGTAGGTCAAGTTCCCTATTTGGATGAGATTGTGGACATCATGGGATGCAAAATCTCTTCCCTTCCTTCACAACTTATCCCGGCCTACCCCTTGGAGTAAAATATCAAACAAAGGTGATTTGGGATTCAGCACTTAAAAGATTGGAAAGAAAGTTGTCCTCCTAAAAAGAAAGGCACCTATCTAAAGGCGGTACTCTTACTCTTGTAATGAGTGTTCTGTCAAGCTTCCCTAATTATTTCTTGTCTTTGTTTGCAGGCCTTGTTTTTGTTGTAGCCAAGTTTGCAAAGATCCAAAGAGACTTTTTGTGGCATAGGTTGGAAGGTGAGAAGAAGTATCATTTGATTGGTTGGAATTCCATTTGTCAACCTATGGAGGTGGGCGGTTTGGGGATAAGGCATATTCACTTGATGAATAAAGCGTTGCTCGAGAAGTAGCTTTGGAGATTTGGGGAGGAAAAGCATAGCCTAGGGAGCCAAGTGGTCTATAAGATGTGAGAGGCTGCTAAACTAGTTGGTCCTAATGGGTGTGGGCTGTGGAAAGGGATCTTCAAAGGTGTAGATGCTTTTGTCAAGAAAATCTCCTTTAAGGTAACAATGGGGAGAATGTGAGATTCTAGTATAACCCTTGGTGTAGCAACGTTTGTATGACATGTTTTTGTTACTCTTCAAGTAAATTTTGAGGATTATGGTATGGATTTCATATCTATGGAGATGGAGATCCAAAATGAGTTGATAGGAAAGTTCCAGAGGTTGCTTAAAGAAGATATCCATCAAAAAAAATATTGATGTTGAGAAGGATGATCTAGAGGAAGCAGACGACTAGAAAAGGAGCATGGTGGGTAAGGTATTTTCAAACAAACCCTTCAACTTCACAGGAATCAAAGAAGTTATACAAAAAATATGGAAAGCATATGGGAGTGTCCGTGTCTCTGAGTATAATGGTGAGATGTTCCTTATACGCTGTGAGAACAATCTACAAGTGGAGAAGATAATTTCTAGAGGACCATGGTTATACAATAATGATGTGATCCTGCTGCAGAAATGCAAGCCCAACTGGGCTCCATACAAGTGCATTATGGAGAAGGTTGAATTCTGGGTCCAATTCCACAATCTACCAGTGGAATATCTGATGGAAAAAATTGTCTTGAAACTAGCAAAAAGTATTGGAGATCCAAAACCAATAATTCCTGGAGAACATGTAAAATGGGGTAAACTCGCGAGAGCAAAGATCAGTGTTAAAGTATCAGAACCACTATGTCAGTCTCTCAATCTAAAGCTCACCAATGGAGAAGTTAAAGTTATTTCATTGAAATACGAGAAGCTTTCTCGAGTTTGTTATTTTTGTGGAATATTAGGACACACTCAAGAGAGCTGCTTCAAGTTGAAGGAATTACAAAAACACTATCCTTTCGGAATATCCTGAAGACCTTCATTAGGAATTATTTAGTCTTCTGGAACTGAAACTTACATAAGAAGTCAAAGTTGATACCCAGAAATTGCCTGCAAAAAACCTAATGGAGAAGACGCCTTCTTTCATGATGGAGATGGCACACTCAAAGGACTCATAGAGATCTCCATTACCAAAGCTTGGAGCAGGAGATGGAGAAGAGAAGGTGACGTAGACTTCCAGCTCAACCAACCAGGGGGATTGCATTAATGATGTGCCTGCTCAAAGAAGGAATCTCACAAATAGTGAATTCAATTACTCCAAAACGGTTGGCACAGGAAGTGTTACCTAATTTCAAGGAGTTGTTGCACAAGATGGACCCTACTGCAAATGATGAAACTAAAGTTGAATTTTATGGTGTTCGCATGTTTCCTCCAAAAATCAAGGAGAACAATGAAAGCAATTATGAAGCAAATCAACTCCATCCGTTCCAAGCATGTCATGGTGAACCGAAATCCAACCGGTTCAACCAACCAAAGCTAGTACTGGAGAGAGAGAGAAAAAAAAAATTTCCCAACGTCAACCCTCTCTTCTCAGGTCAATTTGTTCCATCTTCCACCTCTTCTCCCTTGCAACTCATGAACAAAGACCCCAATCCTCTCAAAGAATCGGGCAAGATTAGAATGCATGAGTTCAATCTCCCCTCAAAAAAGATCTTAAAAAAGGGAGAAATATCTAAAACAAGCACAAGGAAGAAGTATGTCACACCCAAAAAAAAAAAAAAAGAGTATATAATTAGATCCAGAAGTTTTTGTTCATGGAATCTTCATTTCAAGCGGAGTATTCACGATTGGGAAGTGGGGGAAATTGCTAGACTGTTGCATATGAATGACCAGGCTGATATTGGTAACACAGATGAGGACAGAAGGTTTTGGGCTGGAAGCAAGGATGGTTGTTATTCAGTGAAGTCTTTCAACTCCTTGGCTCCGAATGGTAGGGGTTCCTTTCCGGCCAAGTATATATGGAAGCCTTTTATTCCTTCCAAGATCTCTTTCTTCATGTGGCTGGCCTTTTGGAATAGGGTTCTGACAGTGGACCTCCTAATCTCACATGGGTTGGTTATGAATAGATGTATCATGTTCTGTCAGGGGGGTAGAGTTCGCTAATCATCTCTTCATTCATTGCTGGTTTGCCGCCTAATTATGGAGTTCTATGCTGCGTCGTTTCAAGGGCCTTTCCTCTATGGAGGATCTTATTCTTTGGTGGGATTGTGGTCCCAGAAGTGTGATCATCCATAATGAGAAGATTATTTGAGGTTGCATCCCATTCACTATTTATGGGAGCATTCAGTTGGAGAGAAAATCCAGAATTTTTTTATTATTTGATGACGAAGTCTCACTGGATTTTTGACAAAGCTTAGGCCATGCTGTTCTGTTGGGTTTCTTGATTCCCACGTTTCAAGGGATCAAATTCTAGAATTGGATGTTTGACTTGGATTCTGTTGTCATTTGTTTGTAAGAGGTGCGTCT
This sequence comes from Platanus orientalis, assembly GCA_025762735.1. Lineage (NCBI taxonomy): Eukaryota > Viridiplantae > Streptophyta > Magnoliopsida > Proteales > Platanaceae > Platanus > Platanus orientalis. The sequence continues at coordinate 13,592,566 of JAOXJP010000008.1, read as the reverse complement.
TTTGTGGGTTTGGGGTGAATTGTTTGTACTTCTCGTGCTTGCTGTCTGCCTTGTTTCCTTTCCTTATTTATCCAAAAAAATCTATAGAAAATTAGATAGAAAGTGTCCAAAATAGCTTATGAAAAGATAAACTCAATCAAAGTTTGAAAATATAAATATTATTTGGCAACAAGATCAGCTAAATTGATATGGAGGTTCCAGGGCAGAGTTATAACACTTCAATTTCACAACGTCAATTGTCAACGGACAACTATGTATTGCTACTACTTTAACTGTCTTCACTAGGCATAGGGTCATATGGCTGGTTGAGCTTTGGTTAAGCTCAATTTCAAAGTCATTAGCAAGAAAATTCTAAGGCCATTCAGTTTTAAAACATTTTATATAAATAGGTACAGTTATTGTTCTTACAATGAAAAGGACTAAAAGTATGATTACTCAAAAATCTAATCACACGTGACTTTCTTTTGGTTAAAAGGTGTGAATGTATGAGTCAGTGCAAAATATGAATCTAAATGTAAGAAATGACAATACTAATAGTAAGATGAAGAATGTGTTACCATGACAAATTCAACCCCTAATTCAGGCCGGTCAAACTGAACCCTGCACCTGTTGCGATCAACTGTCAGTATGTTACCATCATGAATTTCTCTTGTCTTGGGATGACAAGCAATAACACGTTGCCCAACTGATAACGGTCGAGCTAGATCTGTTGGAAGTCCTGCCCTAATACCAGCACGAAGTTCCGTATAGTGTGTTCTAACGGATTCACGGTACTGTTCAAGTTTTGCCTTTTCTTCCCATAAAAATTGTCTGGATAACCTCCGAGGTTTGCCTAGGGAACTGCATCAACAAACAAATACAACATGAAGTATTAGCTTTGCCAGCACTTTTTACAAAGATATCACACTGGGAAATAAGAATTATGAGTATGTTAAACGGCTCATAACAGTGTTGGAGGCATCTGAAAAAATGGATATTTTGGACAAAATTCTAACCGTTGATCCCTGATTAATAGAAGAATGCTAATCCTGAATATATAAAGAGCAAGAGCTAATCCTGAATACATAAAGAGCAAGAGAAAAACGTATATCACCCTCTCAGCCATTGCAACTGTGATAGGGAACCTTGAATTTTTTGATCTCTAGAAGTTCAACACCTAGGGTCATTGCTTTGGTGCAATGGTAGCAGCTTGGGCTGTCCAGCGTGACAACATGGCTTCGAGTCTAGTGAGCAGCCACTTTGTGCAAAAAGCCAAAGCTTAGGTCTGTTTCCCATCCACCCCTCCCAACCCCTGTAATTATGGGACCAACACTGGGTAAATGACCTTGAAGCTCAACAACTTTGGGCTATCCTTATTTCTTAGTGATATTAGGGATCGGTCACATGGACCAACCAGTTCTACAAAGAAAGTTAATGGATTATTCTTCTGTATTCTTATTGGAGGATGTATGTAGAGAATGTTACAGGACTTTGGAAGATATGAGTAATGAAGTCATTTGATTCCAGAAGTATGAATAGTAATATGGAGACTTCAAAGATTGGCTATGATGTTAACAAAAATCCTAGACCTAAAAACTGGATATCCATAGAAAAATGGTAGAATATTCGCAACAGTGGCGAAATCTTTATGTATCAGTCCATCTCTATGGACTGATACATATCTTTATTGCAAGGGACAAATACAACAAACAAAGAGAAATATAAAATCCCAAGTAAGTATCTAAGTGTTTTTTTTTTGGCTGAATAAGTGTCAAAGTGTATCAAAGAGTAGTATCAGACATAAATGGGTACCAGCCAATTTTAAACCAACATGTTATGGTCAACAATTGGGAAAATTATGTTCAATTTGATTAAACTTTCTTTACAATACACACACACACACACAATTTAAGAGCTCATCAAAGACTGCCAACAAGATGATGAGTTTGAGAACTCATTGAGAAGGGCAAAAGGTGGATGTGCTTGAGAACTCATCCAGATTGGTGAATGTTGGATGAGTTTGAGAGTTAGAGTGTTAGATGGGTTTGAGAGCTCATTCAAAATGCTGAATAGTGGACAACCTTGAGAGCTCATCCAGAATGCCGAATGGTTAATGAATTTGAGTGCTTATCTTGAATGCTGAATGGTGGATGAATTTTAGAACACATTAAAATGCTGAATGTGAGATGAGTTTAAGAGCTCATCTAATATGCCGAATAGTGCATGAGCTGGTGGGTGATGTTATGAGCCGAGTATGGGATGAATTTGAAATCCAAATGGTGGATGAGTTTCTGAGATCTAAAAAGCCGAATGGTGGATGAGTTTGAGAGCTCATCCAGAATGCTGAAAGGTGTTCAAGTTTGAGAGCTCATTCAGTATGCCAAATGGTGGATGAATTTGAAAGATCATCCAGAATGGTAGACAAATTTGCAAACTTATCAAGAAAGTCTAAAGGTGAAGTTTTTTACGAGGACATCTTGCCACATGGCAAGCTAAGAGTGTACCAGCATTGGAGGAGAGTTCTCTAGAGCCTATACATTGACCAGGGACTGTTTGGAGTCCATCACTTCGATCGGGAGGCAATTTGGAGTTGATTTGAGTATTACACGCTTTTCGAGGCATATGGGGCTCACTTATCCATGTGGGGGGTCCACATGAAGGCACCATCTGCATGGCATGATTGTCAGGCTTTTATTTTAGTCCTAGGAGTTATTTCCTATTTTTCTGCATTTTATTTTGATTTTTTTGGACTTTTTTGTCATAGGGGTATTTTCATAATTTTCTGATTTTTGCGGGCTTTTGTGCAAAATCAGAAAGTCGGGAAATAAGTGAATGTGCACGTTTTGGAGTCTTATTTTTGTTTTTTTATTTTATTTTACTCAATTTCTAATTTGGACATGATGTACTTATGTTTCTTTTTTATTATCTATACAAAGAAGAGGGGTGATCGAAATACCCCAGAATTTTAAGCAAAAAAATCGTGTGAAGCTATTGCTCCTCTTCTCCAAACGGCTGCAAGGTTGGTTGGTTTTCTTCTCTTGATCTACCTTCAGGGGACCTAGGTTGGTGATTTCCTAGGGAGGGGTGGTGATTCTCCTCAAAGGTGCCTATCTATCTCATCCTCTTCTTCTCCATCTTCTATTTTCTGGTTTTTCTTGCTCCTACAATTCCCACAGTCCCCCATCCCTCTCTTGTTGCATCAAACAAAAATCCCTATAAAACCTCCATAACCGATCACATCTCCCTCACTTTCTTTATTTTCCTTTCATTCAAAATCCCCTTTTACATCTCACGGTTGCTTCCCTGTTACTAAAACTCTGCACAAAATCAAGAAAACCCTTCTTCAACCTAGATCATCCCATAACTCCCACAGTCTACAAAACCATCTTCACATCATCTTTCATCTTTTCTTCATAACCCCATACCATCAAACCATCTTCACATCATCTTTCATCTTTTCTTCATAACCCCATACCATCTCATACATCTCCCTTGCCTCCCACAACAAAACCCATCTTCCCTAATCCTCCCTACAGCTCATGGCTAACCATTCCCTGCAGAAAAATCCAGAAGGCCAAAGAAACCTATCAAAACCCTTTTTCTATACAAAATACCCTGCTGCACAGATTTTTTTTCCAGTGAGTTCCTTACTTGGGAATTACTTTATTGATATAGAAGACTGTATCTGCTGTCCTGCAGTTGGGGTAGAACACTATCACTTGTGTTCTTGACTGAACCAACCTAAATCCCATGCTCAGGTGCCATACGGCCAGACAGGGTACACTTGGGGTTTGAAAATTTGTTTGTAGAGCTATTACACTGCTATAATTGGTTGAGCACAGAACCTGGTATGTACAAGAGTAATTTTCTGAGTAATTACTCCTTGTTTCTCTGTTGGAAAGTTATATAGCACTGTAAGTGTTTGATCGAATTCCCAAGAGAGCCCTACTTGCAGATTTGGGTTCCCATAGTGTTTACTGACTGGAACTTTGGATCGGAAGGACCTTAGTACATTACTATAAGCGAGTAGTTGATGGGAGTCAGGTTCTAAAGCCATTACATTACATGGAACAGTTGTTGCTGCCCAGAATTTTGCTCCCTACATGTTTCTATAGGTGATTGTTTGAGGGAGGTTATGTCCCAAGCCTTTAAACTTAAAGGTCAGGGCGCTGTCCAGATTTTGCACAGTAAGTGCTTGAAGAAGTCCCTCAAAGAAGGTATCCATCTACCCGACTAGCTGTTTATATCAAGGGCTGCTCCAAGGAAGTTTCGCATTACACACTACACCATTACATCAGCCAAGGTGTCTTCTATCCTTATTTACCTTACTTGTTGCTGCTGCCTTGTCTGGCCCATTCATATAACCTACTGTTTATCCATTTTAAACCATTGTTTTAACCTTTTAGCTTGCTGTCCAGCCCTTGTTTATGCATCTATAATTTTTATAGCATATTTTTTGTGGGTCTTTATAACTTTATTTTTAGCTAGTTTCCTATTTAGTTGGTAGTGGTTAATATTGCTTTCTAGTTCTTATATTTTCATTCTTTTATGAGGTCCATATCTTGTTAGGTATAAGACAATTCATCACTTAATCTCTTTACTGATTCTTTCAAGGCTTTTGATAGAATAGGAATCTTGTTTATAGTGATTACTTGTTTAAAATTATTAACTTGTGGATTTCTTTAGTTTCTTTGCATGCATACTACATCAGTTTTAGATTTCATCCAGAATCCCAAAAGGCGGATGAGTTTGAGATCTCATCCAGAAAGATGAGGATAGGATGAGTTTGAGAGTTCATCCAGAATGCCAAAACGTGGACAAGTTTTGAATGCTGAATAGGGGATGAGTACGAGAGCTCGTCCAAAATGGCTATGCAATACCAATAAAAATAAACAGGAAAGTTGTAGATATTCTAAGAATATCACTATGTATTACTCTGTATCATTGCCTGTTATTAATATCCCAAGTGCACAATACGAAGCAGGATGAGTTTGCAGAACACCTCTTTAAGGACTTACATAAAGTTGAATTCGACCTGTTATTTACATAATTTTTTATGTTTAATTATGTTATCATTTATGTAGTTGCTTATTGTTACATGATTTCTAGTATGCATGTGTGTGTGACACACACACACACACATACAGAGTTTATCTATGACCAAGTATGTTAATCTTTCTCACCTTTGTTATACTTTTAATCATTATATAATACAATCATACAATTACCTGTCAAAACCGAAGGTATTATTACTTGTAACATCATATTTTTAATTCAACTGAGCACAACACAATTTCTGTTTAATGCATCTAAGTGTATCTTAAATTTTATCAGCATATCTAAAATACACTGATACAATACACCGATACGTATCCTAATTCATATGTATGCTAGTACCTATATTTTAAACCATTTTCGAGATTGTAGAATAAAATTGGACCATGCTCGTTTATAATGATAGTTCCCTCTGTTTTCTAGGTCTAGCAGTATTGGAGACGTCTTTAGAAACGATCTTGGGATGTTATTAAAGTGTCTAATGCCAATAGAGGAAGCAAATTTTTACGTGGAAGTTGGAGCTCTTCTTTAAGACCTCAAAATGAGCCGTGAAATTTTTTAGCATTACTTATTTGGTCCCATAGCCGACCCCAAATAGTTGGGATAAGGCTGTTTGTTGTTGTTGTTGTTGTTGTTGTTGTTGTACTTATTTGGTCCCATCTGGGTAGAAGGAAAATTTTCCAATGTCAGCAAGTAGGCAAAAGGAAAGGGTATGTACTTAGGTGTTTAGCTTAGCCAACATTATTGATCACAAGAGAATTAACTAGATGATAAATTATCATATTCTACTAAGCATCACTTATTTGATCCTATATATGTAGAAGCAGAATCATCCAATGCCATCAAGTAGGTGACAAAAAAGGGAATGATCTTTGGCGTTTAGCCCACAAGAGAATTAACTAAATGATAGATTAACATCTTCCATTACATGCTATGAGGTGCAAACAAACTTGGGATTCCTTGCCTAAAAGCGGTGCATTAGCATATGTATTGAATGTCATTCCATAGTTCCTACATTCTTTATACTTTAATACTATCACATCATCATCTGTCAAAAAGGAAAGGAAGGAGAAACAGTTGAAAAAAATAACCTTCTTATGACACCCCATTCAACACGAGTTAACCTTGGAATGTGGCCTAATCCAACATGATTTAAGTATTCCACAAACTCTCTTTTAGCAAACCATGGGTAATCAATAGCACTATAGAACCACTCAAAAGCACACCATCTACGTAGCATTGGAGATGACAGACAATGAGAAAGCCTCCCCTGAAAAAAAAAATCAAATACATTGATATCATTAAAGCCTCAACAAATTGAGGTTTCTGCAATAACAAATGTGGAGGATGGGGTGTTTTTAACCTTAAGCGCAGGTGCATTGTCTAGGAATGAAGCAGAGTATTTAGTAGGCTGGTCATTTCCAATATTCTCAGAAGACTTCAATTCCTTCTGGATCTTCGGTAGATCCATCTTTCGCCTACTCCTGAGTTTAGTTGGTAAGTTAACTGTGTTTACAGAAGAAACCTGCACAAATGATACAGTTGAGTCGGTCCCTGCCATTCGTGGATGAGCACCAAAAGAGCATTCTGGAGGTCTGACTGATTGCCCTTGTTTTGGCAGTGGAGCAATTTGAATAGTACGTTTAGATTTAATCATAGATTTCTTCCCTTCTTCAGCTAAATACTACAAAACATATGCATGAGATCATATAACTATTATCTGCTTTTCATGGAGGAAAAAACATGAGAAACCATAATAAAAAACCCGACAGGGCAAATTAGCTGCTTGAGAAGGAAGAAAGGAAGAGTGGCTCCAGAATACCAGTTTCTAGACAGCATACCCCAAGTATAATGACAAAGATCACCGGATTAGGTCTTCAGGATTCTAGTCATTGTAGAAAGCTGTTGAAGGCTTGTGTGATAGATTTATAAGGAGGATTAGGGTCAATTGGATGGGGCCATGCTAGGATTACAATGAAGTATGAGATCCAAAAGTAGCTATAGGTGGTTGTGGGAAGGGTTATTATCTATTGTATTTGTGTTTGGTAGAAGATAGAGCCTGAGGCAGTAGCCATTCCAATTGAGGCAAAGAGAAAAAAGTAAGAGAGTTAAGCCTTCAACACCAACCATAAACCTGAAAAATGCAAAATGGGGAGGCATCCCAACATAAGGAATCAATATCAAATGTCATCAGCAGTGTTAATGGAGAGGAAGCAGTTGATAGAGGACGGTATAAGGTTGACGAAGAAGTAATAGGAGGAGTCAAAGGGCAAAACCTCCTGTTAGGAGAAAGCAAAAGTAAGGATAGGGGCGTTTTGAGGATGTCGATGTGGTAGAGATGGGGAAACACAAAGAAGACAATGTGCAAGGGAATGATGGAGTAAGGTGAACGAAAAGAATAGACACAAAGAAGACAATGTGCATTGGAATGACGGAGTTCATCTAGGGGTGAAGTCAATAAG
>JAOXJP010000008.1:13574359-13584970 GCA_025762735.1 Platanus orientalis | reverse complement strand
ATTGACACATGATGTGTTTTTGAATTTGATGTCTTTTATTGACCACCTACTTTTTCAACTGAACACTTTTTTGGACTCTTTCACCTCCAAAAACAACATGTCTGCTTATAATTCACCATATATACTACAGAGATATTTTTATCACAGAACATTTGCTTCGTATTAACATTGAAGAGGGTTGCACGTGTGTATGCATGTGCTCTTTTTTGTTTTTGTTTTTTTTTTTCGGGTAAAATATGCATGTGCTCTTTTATCTTTTGAATCAATATTACACACATATCTTTGACTTTGTGGACTATTGCGGCGGGGTGCTTAAAGACAAGCCTGTGTCCAGTGCAGAGGCTGGAAAAAGCATCTCAAGGGTATTTCAGTAAATACATAACTCTAATGATTTACAATGGAGCTTGCCCGTGTATTCAAAACAAGCTCTCTCTTAGCTTTGTTGGTTGGTACATTAACCCTCTATTCATCCTCAAAATTAAATTTTGAAACAAGAGAATTCTGTGACCAACTGAATTGTTACAAACCTTGCAATATCCTCTACAGTAAATTAAAATGCATTTAACTGTTCTTAAAATTAGACACATGTAAAAAAAATTAAAAATCCAATCAAATTTGGATGGGAGTTTCAAATTTTGTATACGTGTCACACTCTATACACTTGTTACACATTAATGTAGTTTAACTGACTGCAGGGAATCCGGGCCCTTCGCGAAAATGGCACGAGTCTTTGAGCTTCTGTCACCCACCAAATCACCTGATAATTGACCACAGTCGTTATCCCAACGACACCAAGAAATAAACAAAACTGCATAGATAGGGTGAGAGCCCACCTAGTCGATTGGTCTCTTTAACGCATAGTCATACTCCCACTTCAACAACAGGACACAACACTACTGTCTAGCCAGCGGGGAACATCATTCGGGTCATGTAGCCATATGGGGTCTAACCAAATAGCACACATGGTTCCACCCCAAACATAACCATCTGGGTTCCACCACGACCCATTCAGCCAATGCGCACTTGCCACATGTCACGATGTTGCGTTGCTACTCCATAAAAATGGTCCCCAAAGTGCTTTAAGATGATATTTCAGGAACAGATTCTGGAGGGCACGCGCAATCCACATAAGAAAAGTGGTTCACACTTTTACAATATTTAAGCATGGATTTAAGAAAGCAGGGGTGCCGAGCTGCAATCATTCAAATTGACAAAGTAAAAAAAAATAAAGAGTTGAAGCAATCATACAATACCCATTTTGAACAAAGTAGAAATCTTCAATCATATAATCCATTTGATGTGATTTTATTAGGCAATTGAATGACTTATTGTCACCTTCTTATTGATCATAAATTCGGACTATAAACCCATTAAGGTACATGTTGGATAGAAATAATTGATTAAGGACGGACTGGTTTTTGGGTCTGACCTAGAAGAATCACCCTTTGAATTGATGTTTTAAGCCCTCTATGAACTTCTTTATGAACTGTAAATCATATTTCTTATGACCTTCCAGTAGAATGTGATAGATTAGATGGTTATGATTGTGTGAATGGCTTGATATTTACGTAATTACCTTTTCTTATGGCAAATCTTAGGTTGGACTGATTGGTCGTGGTTCGCGGACAAATTTGTAATCCATTAGCCATATTCAATTACTGTTTATAAGTTAAGTGATTACTCCGCAAATGACGTATTATTTCCGACCGAATGATTACTACTCTAGAGTACCAAACCCTAATATGCCACTCAACCCTAATAAAGCAGCTTTTAGTGATAATGAACATGGTTTGAAATAAAAAGACCAAGTTCCATGCTTCAACCCCCTCCCTCCCTCAACCACCTCTTTATTAAAGTTGATTACAAAAAAAATATTGGAAAGTTGGATAATAAAAACAATTTTTTTTTGAAAAATATTTTGACAGTTAAAAGGATCACCAAATAAATTATCTTTGGAAATAACCTCCTTTTACTCTGAAACAAGTAGAAATCCACCCCTTCCCTCCAAAAAGTTTTCAATTAACTATTACCCCTTTATTAAGAGGGAAAATGAGCCTACATTACTACTAAATGCAGAATAATTCATTTTAAAAATAACTTTTTGGACAGCAAAAGTGGGTTCCTCTTTAATACTTCCTTAAGGGGCTTTTGGATTGGCTTGTTAATAGTCATTTCAGTCTAATGTGCTTTCTATGGCCATTGAAGTTGATTACGGTGGCCCAGCTTTACGAGCCTCAAAACGTTGGTTATTATAATGGCCCACGTGCTGGCCCCGACGTAAGTTGGCTTGGCCCATGTTTCTGTGGCCAGGCCACAAAGCAGTTCCCCTAGCCTTCTCAGTCTCACTAGTTTTTGGCTTTTTGCGCAGGCACAAATTCTTGGACTGTTAATTTTACTTTAAAGGCTTAAACCATTGGAACAAATCTTCTGTGACCACACCACAGGCTGACACGTACTGTTAATAGGGTTAAAAGCGTCAAAAGAGGTGCTCATTTTTTTCAGAAAGTAGATATCTAAAAAGAGGCACTAAATTCAAAAACACATTCCGTCAGTCTGTGCTACGTGTCATAATTGGTCACACCAATTTTGATCACAGAAGATCGTTTCCCATAAACTATAGGTGGGACACCCTATCCTCCTAAGCTACTCAGGATGGACTGTCGTTTCCTTAACCGAGGAAAGCATGAAAGAAGCTATCCTCATCCGTACACATGGCAAACATGCAGAAGACAACAGTATACAGTGTTATTCCTTGCAAGTTACTACTAATGCTTAGTGCTTTAATTAGAGTTGGGGCCCCACCAATTGGTAGAGACATCACCCAACATCTAAGGTACTACCCATCACATACTATCACTATCTATAGATTTTGCAAGGGGTGGGCTCACATGTTTTCTGTAAACCATGATTGTAGGCACCAACTTTTTCTCACTTGCTCTAATGATTCAAATCAGGTTGAAAAAGAAAACCCTTTACCTATTGCTGTTCTTTTGCTCTCTCTCCATTTTTAATCCATCAAAGCAAAGCAACCTCCCAAAACCCCAAATTTTAGATTTCATTACACAAAAAATGTGAACCCCTTTAAATGAAAATGACAAACACTTCTTTACTTGGGAACTTGACTTCCTAATCCCTGCAATCTTACCAAACAACCCACATTGATTGGATAATCTTAACCATCCATTATCTTCAAAATCATCTTACTGGTGCAATGTAGCTCCTAATCAATTGGTTAGGGTCATCCTAATTGTGATCTTGGGTACGAGTCAATGAGTTGACCCTAACCATGTGATAAGATGCCATTCCTAGAAAATGGTTAATCAGGAGGTGTGTACAAACTGTTGACACTAACTTTATACAAATTTGCTTTGTTGAACTCCTTATTGCTTCTCATCATTTCAGGTAATCCATATCATGTTCTTAATTCCCACTATAATGACTTCACACATAAAATAGTTGCTTTAGCCCAAACTTAGCTTGGGCAACTTTCACTAGCCATGATCACAGCCCCAAAAGCTCTGCAGGCCTTCAAGATTCCTGCACACACACACAAATACACACACCCACACCCACACAAACCAAGCAAAAAGCCAATCCAACCCACTTTCACCGAAAAGTTCATGCTCCATCTTCTTGACTTTGGATTAGACAATAAAAAAAAAAACACTTATAATACAATACAAACCCCCTTAATCCTCGGTGGTTTCATGTAACTTTTAGCTCATTCCAGCTTTCATTTTTCAAGAGGGTGAGCGTCAGAGAGGGAGGGAGAGAGACTTCTTTGATCCCCTCTACACGAGAATTTCTCTTGTTTGTTCTGAACCCAATCAGAGCTTCTCATTGATATGAACCGTTTACAGTTTGACTCTTGAGAGATAGAGAGACCTGTTCTTGGTGGGGTTGTACGTGGAGATCCTCCACTGAGACTTCTGACGATAAGATGGGTGTTGCTACCGTTGGTGAATTGAAGGCGAGTATCTCCGGGAAGAGATCGTTTCGTCCAAGCTCAAGTACGAGGCATGCCACTGAATGGTATTCTTCTTCTTCTTCTTTCAGAATCTATGTTTCAGCCTAGTATGGTTTTGCTTTGCAGTCTGTTTTTGTTACACAAGGGTGGGTTGCTAGTGTGCAGAGTGAGATGTTCATTGTAGATACAACAAACCACTTTGAATTAAACAGAAGTCATCAATTTTGGATGTAAGAACTTTTAGAAAAATTAGTTTGTAGGGTCTCTAGGGAATTAATTCCTAACCACCACTCCTTTTTCTCCCAAACCCCAACACACACATACTAGTTTACTTATTCTTAATGCAAGATAATGGAATGGGGTACTCTGTGGCAGTAGCACTGAAATGCTTTTATCATGGTTTGATTGGTTGACAACACGCAGTTAATGGTGCATCTCATATCAATAGCTGATAAGAGCCAACTCCATACAGCACTGCACTGCAATACAAGTACTTGGTTTTGGACTGGTTTGCTTATAAAATTGTTTCTTGTTATTCTGTTTTATTGTGACAGATGTTAATAATATTGAAATATGCTCTGTGAAGAAAACCCACTAACATTTTTAAGTTAATATGGCTTTTTTTTATAAAAAAAAAATAGCATGATTATAATCTAACAAGAGCATGATTATAATCTAGTCATGTAGATTTGCAGTCCCAGTGTGATATATTGTAATTTGCAATTCCCCACACTGCTGAGTTAAAAAAAAAATCACCTAATTTGGTCAAATAATTGGCTAAATCGGTTAGTAATTTTTATGGGATCAAGAGAAAAATGTAATGGATTGTAAGTAATATTCACATCTGAATTAAATATATACATAAGTGTTCAAATACATAGTGTCACAAATCAGAATATGAAGGCAAACTAATAGTAACTGATATATTATAATTCAAGTTGGTTTACAATCGCAGTCTTACACATCAAGTGTTTTGATTTGCTAATAGGAAAATGGGGAAAAGGACAATTAAACTAGGACATTTTTTTTGTTGCTAATACAAAAATGGCGAAGAAAAGATACGTTAGCTTACACAAACTGCACTCGGCCACTGACCAGAACCTGTTTAGAACTTATGGGTTCAAACATTTGTAATGCAGACTAGACAGGTTTCCTGCAAGATTTTATTCTTTTTTTTTTTGGTGGGGGTGGGGGGGTAGAACAGGGTTGTTGATACCATCTTAAATAAAGCAATTAACCATCTTTCCTAAAACCCTAAGGTCATAGTAGAGGGTAGAGTTAATATACTTATTATATTTCAACACTCCTCCTCAGCAGGGACACTCCTGGATAATGAACACGGGGGAGCTTAGGTGCGAGTCCATAGAACGTGCATACACAAGCACAAAGAGCCTGAGAGAATAATTGTGTCAACGGGGAGATTTGAACTCGCAACCTAAAACTTGCTTTGATACCATCTTAAATAAAGCAATTAACCATCTCTCCTAAAGCCCTAAGGTTATAGGAGAGGGTAAATATACTTATTATATTTCAACATAATTGGCATTATCAAACATGTAGGCCAAAACACATTGCAGATGTTTCTTCTTATTTCTCCTCAATACCGACTTTATCATCATTTCTTCATGCAGGCCAATTTCTGATGTTTCAAGTGATCTCACCGTTGAAGTAGGGGCAGCAAGCTTTTCACTTCACAAGGTAACAAGAATTGTTTACAGTTTGGGAATTGAAGTTAACAGTTTTCTTTCTGAAGTATAGTTTAGCATGTAAAATCTGCTTGACTTGATATTCTAATGCTTCTGTCATCAAGGAAAAATAAATAAATAAATGAATGTGTGTGTGTGAGAGAGAGAGATAGAGAGAGAATTTCACCACAAGCTTTGTTCATTAGACCATGTTTCTTTTGCAGTTCCCTCTGGTTTCCCGGAGCGGCAAGATTCGGAAACAGTTGTTGGAGGCAAAGGATTCTAAAGTTTCACGGATAAGTCTTCCCTCTATTCCAGGTGGATCTGAGGCATTTGAGCAAGCTGCAAAGTTCTGTTATGGTGTCAACATCGAGATCACATTATCAAATGTTGCAATGCTACGGTGTGTAGCTCATTACCTAGAAATGACAGAAGAATTCACTGAAAAGAACTTGGAATTTAGAACAGAGATCTATCTGAAAGAATTGGTGCTCCCAAATATCTCAAACTCTATAACTGTTCTTCACCACTGTGAATCTCTTCTACCCCTTGCTGAAGATATCAACCTGGTTACTAGGATTATCCTTGGAATTGCATCTAATGCCTGTAAAGAGCAGCTCACATCTGGCTTATCCAAACTCGAGCAGAACTTTCCTGTCAAAGCCATCCCAAATATAGAACCAGAAACCCCATCAGACTGGTGGGGGAAGGCACTCACAGTGCTTAACCTGGATTTCTTCCAACGGGTTCTATCTGCAGTAAAATCAAAGGGTCTGAAACAGGACACAATCAGCAGGATCTTAATAAACTATGCACATAATTCTCTTCAAGGTCTTGTTGTCAGAGACCCTCAAGTGGTTAAAGGAAGCTTCTTGGATGCAGAATTGCAAAAGAAACAAAGAGTGGTTGTTGAAGCAATCGTGAGTTTACTACCAACCCAGTCAAGAAAGAGTCCAGTACCAATGGCATTTCTATCAAGTTTGTTAAAAACTGCGATGATGGGATCAGCCTCTGCCAATTGCAAAGCGGATTTAGAGAGGAGAATTGGGCTGCAGCTAGACCAAGCGATTCTTGAGGACATCCTCATCCCAGCAAGCTCCCATGGTAACAACCACCACCCACTGTATGACACAGATACAATATTGAGGATATTCTCAATCTTCCTAAACTTAGATGATTATGATGATGAGGAGAAACAATTAAAGGATGAAAGTGAAATTTGTTATGATTTTGACAGCCCTGGATCTCCCAAACATAGCTCAATTCTGAAGGTATCAAAACTCCTGGACAATTATCTCGCAGAAATCGCACTAGATACAAATTTGATGCCAACAAAATTCATTGCTTTAGCAGAGCTACTTCCAGATCACGCTCGCATTTTGAGTGATGGGTTATACAGAGCTGTTGATATCTTCCTCAAGGTCAGGCTCATAGCATACTATGTTAACTTGGTTTTTCATTTATTTTGACTAGAATTTTTTTTATAAGATTTTAAACACCAATACTGTTCCTACTTACAGGTTCATCCCAATATTAAGGACACTGAACGCTATAGACTGTGCAAAACCATTGATTGTCAGAAATTATCTCAGGAGGCCTGCAGCCATGCAGCTCAGAACGAAAGGTTACCCGTGCAGATGGCAGTCCAAGTGCTCTATTTTGAGCAGATCAGGCTTCGAAATGCAATGAATGGGGGTCATAATCAGTTCTTCTTTGGTTCGATCAATGGCCAATTCCCTCAACGTTCGAGCAGCGGAGCTGGCAGTGGAGCCATCTCCCCAAGAGATAACTATGCTTCTGTGAGAAGAGAGAACAGAGAGCTGAAACTTGAAGTTGCAAGAATGAGAATGCGGTTGACTGACTTGGAGAAAGATCATGTCTCTATGAAACAAGGGCTAGTTCGAACAAGTCCTGGTAAGAAGATGCTCAGATCTTTTACCAAAAAACTAAGCAAGCTCAACAACCTATTCAGGATAAAAGAAATCAAACCCATTGGTGTTGAGACTAATTCGGAAGCTCGGTTTCTGTTTCAGAAGCAAAGACACCACTCTCTTTCGTGACTATATATAAGTGTGTATAGGAGTGTATAGCATAAACATGGTGATTGTTTGTAATCTCAGGTTGACAGTTTTGAGACTCAATTGTGTGTTCAATGAGATCATTCTCTTGAATTTCTAATGAAGGTTTTCAAGCAGCGACTCGGTCAAATAGCTTGCAATCTAAGGACATGTCTGAAATCTGTGAGAATCCACTCGCACAACTTGGAAAGAGACACAACAACCTTTGAAGTCTCACTTCTTTTAGCTGAAGGGCATATTTACTGAACTTTAAACTCTTTTATTGTTCTAATCGCACTTCTTTTAGCTGAAGGGCACATTTACTGAATTGTGGAGTGTGACCGGGGGGGCGGGGAAGGCCTTCCATATGCATCCCCTAGGACACTAGCTTCTGATCCTACAAAACATCAAAGAGTTACTATATATATTACGACCATCTAATCAAATAACTTTTGGTAAGGAGTTTCACCCCCTGCATGTTTGTCACAAGATGCATCAGTATGCCCGTGGTAGACCTGTTGTTACAGCCTACTCCACAAGTAACCTTGTTCTTTTACTTGGCGTTATACCTTGAAAGCCAGTCCAATTCTTAAACAAATTTTACAACTGTTTTCCCTTACCAGAGAGGTTTCAGGCAAAATTTAAAAATAAAATCCAAAGATGCAATCTTTCATCAAGGTTATGCATTTTACAGGCCTTATTAAATAATAAATAAAACGTATAAATAGATACAGTTCAATGAATCTTGCCCCTAAAACCAAACTAATAGAACTGATAAAATGACTGACTTTTCTGATCCCACAACTCCCCTCAAAAAGAAGACTTTGAAATTCAAACAGAAAACAAGATCTGATTTATGTCATTTATCCCGCACATTTAACTGAACTCTGCTAGGCATTTGCGACTCTCAGAAACTTTTGTTGATTTACTTGATCCTAGTAGGTGTCCATATAGAAGGATACAAACAATTACCACCCTCTCTTTGGTTAGATTTATGTTGAAGTATATGAGTCACAAACGAGATCACACCGTATGGAGGTCAAATAAGAGAAAAACATTATCATCTCGTACATGTTTTGCCTTTTTTCCAGTCCTGACCGATCAGAACCTTGACAAGTTGTGAGATTGGTGACTGGTCATGAAACTTACCAAAGGATTAGCCCCGTCTTCCAGACTGGTCATGCTTTGGTCTTGCCCTTGACCTGTCTCCACTCTCTAGACTGGTTGGGGATGGTGTGCTCCGAATTTTTCAACACAAATACCTTGCGGTAAAACAATCTAACTATTTTTAGAAAATTCTAAATTATGCACCGTTTGAGGTATTAGAAAATAGACTCCTAGATCTTCCTAATGATATATAGTTTGTACTCTAATTATCTTAGGATCGATACATGTTTTCTTGTAAAGTCACCCCAATAACACATTTGAGACAACTTTAGAACTTGACAAATTTGGGATTTATCTTGGTTTTCCTCATGTTTAATTTATTCTATTGGATCCAAAACATCACAAATGATTCCCTAAAAATGTAAAAAGACGATTTTAACCTTACGCATGCTTAATTACATTTTTATCCTTCTAGTGCATAACAGGGTATTACACCTATATTTGGGTTTTGTTATAAAAAGAATGAGAATTGATTTTTGTTTCAAATAAGAAAGAGAGTTCATTTACAGTGTATCAACGGCTTGGATATTTCTTGGCAAGCAAGTAACTGCCCTTAAGCTTTCTCTCATTGCCATGAAAGGGATAGAAAAGAACGTAAATGAAATTAGAATGAGAAAAGAGAAGAAAAAAATGAAAATTTTCTACCCTTTCTTTTAATACATATCTCTTTCATATCGTGTACTTTCGATTCATATCGTGTACTTTTTCAGTTAATGAAAATTCTATCTTTTGTCATATTGTTTGTAATTGTTTTGTTGTGCAAAGTCCTTGGTTTAAAGGCATTACTGAGCCCGAACCCTTTTGATAACCCAAATTGGAAGAACCACCCACGGGCTACATACATAAGTAAAAGAATTTTTGTTGGCGACCACAGTGGGAAAATGGTTTAAATAGCATCTAGGAAAGATAAACACCCGGCCAACTCAAATGAAAACGAGATAGATGACCTATCTCAAAACCTCGAGGACAAGTTTGATGATCTCGTTGAGAGAATCAAAAAGGGGTTCCAGATAATACCAAACATTCTAGCTAATGTTTTAATTAGGGCACTCCAACTTATTATAGGAGTCATTCAATTTAGTCAAAACCTCGATGCCGGAAGCAGAAGAATAATTGTGGGAACAGACATCCCAAACGCCTTAAATAAGCTCAAGGGGCAAGATAGACCTCTCAATTACTCAGAAAAGCCAATGGTTGAAAGTTTTTTGGTATCGTATCATTGTAAGTCAATTTCATTTCTAGTAGGGGGATAACACATAAATCTTAGGGTTTTGTGGCCTTTCTTGTTAGATCAATTATGCAAGTAAGGCTCGAAAGTCTTGAAGTCCCTGAAAACCTTGAGTTCAAGCCAAATGGAGGGCCTCTATATGTCTATTGAGGACATGGATATAGAGGCTTTGAAAACTAGATTATTAGTACGATTGATGCAAGCCGCATGGAAGTGCAAATGCATATGGTCCATATGGTGCATCGCTAGGCCAAAATAAGCCTCACTATCGGTCATACAAAAGCCCAAGACAACAACTTGGTAACTCGACTTATGGACTAAATCTTCTACCTAAAGATTATTTGGTCATTCTCCTCGAGCATATATATGGCCCTAAGTTTGGAATAACAACAAGGTTAGTCCATAAAAAACCATACCATGAGTGGATTGACAAGAAATGTTGTTTCCAAATTCATTAATCAGGCAAGATTTCACTTGAGGTAAAGAAAGAAGGTGACCCTTCAAAGG
>JAOXJP010000008.1:13547862-13566404 GCA_025762735.1 Platanus orientalis | reverse complement strand
TTCCCTTTATTATACTTTGACCATTTTCATTACTTGTTGCCAACACCTTATAGGCTTATATGACCCTTCCACAACCTCTCATTACACCATACTAGTATGTTCAATTCCTTGGCATTGATTATTTAGCTATCTATAGATAGTAGTTGATAACATAAGCATATTAATCTGAAGTTGAAGAGAACCAATTGTGGAAGGTGAGTCTTGGCTAATTATCCAAAATAGATTCAAGTTCACATAAGAATTTTTTTTTTTTGGCAAAAAAAAGGTTTTGTTATCCAAATAAATGAATGCAACTTCCCCATGTTCTACTCCTTAACATCCTCAGGAATAAGAAGTCATGTGTTTTGAAATGCTAAACACTACTGGGTCAATTAAAGATAATATCTCTTACTAATCCATTTAATGCTCAGCTTGCCTACCAAAACATAACTAAAAAGACATGCTATCTCCCACTTCATTAACTCATCATGGCTTGAACTTGAGTTAAGCTAAAAATATGTTGGATTACTTGAAAACTAAACAAGTTTAGAGATCAATTGAAAATCTTTAACAAATGTCTCTATGGAGACCAAAATAGTCGAATTATCATAAAACTAGACACTGTTGAAGTTTCTTATCCAGTACCATGGGGTTGATGAAATTGCAAACTAATAGCAAAATATTGTCTCTTTAAATTATATCATTTAGATGAACAAAAGAGAACCTATTTAATTCACAACCAATTAAGGGCACTGTTGTTTTCAAACACACAAGTTAAGTGAAAGAGTTGGGATTCCAAATATATAACTCATCTACATCTGTTGTTTTCAAACACATAAGTGAAGAACACTCTAAACTTAACAAGGTAGATAAAATCAAATCCCACCCGAAATCCAATGCAATCTCATTCAAATGTCAAGAAATCAACTAAAAGAAATTACCTTTAAAGAGGTCCTCTATGAACTCGTTAGCAATTACAGATTAATTCCAAGAAAAAATGCAGAAACAATCCCTGCATTCATTCAAAAAATCAAAATATATACGATTCAATTAATGATAGTACCATCAAATCCTTAAAAAAAAAACCTAAACAAACCCTACAAAAAACCTTAAACCGTTAAATCCTTAAACTCGTTGGCTTCAAAAACCAAACAAACCCTAAAAAAATCGTTACAAGGTAAAACAAATCTCTGCGATTCGATAAATGGCATGAGAAAGACTAATTAACATAAAAAAAGATGCAATTTGAGACTAAATGAAATGAGAAATCATAGGGAAAGAGAAGAGAGACATAAGAGTATAGCACGAAAAAAATAAATGCAAAAAAACGATTAAACCATACCCATTTTTTCTCCACTTCTTCTTCCTTTATTATCTTCTTCCTTTCTTATCTTCTTCGATCCATCTTCCCATCGACAAGCTCCTAGCACTTTGGTTGTCAGTGGAGAGGAAGAGGCGAGAGCAAAAAGGGGAGAGAGAGGCGAGAGTAGAGAGAGAGCAGAGAGAGAGGAAGGGAGGCGGGAGTAGAGAGAAAGCGTAGAGAGAGGAAGGGAGGCGAGAGTAGAGAGAGGGAGATGTAAGAGAGGGGAGAGGGAGAAGGGGACAAGAGCAGAGAGAAAGGGGGAGGCGAGAGTAAAGAAAGCTAAAACCCCTTTTTGCTCAAAATAAGCACCGGGGAAAAGCAAGAAATTGAGGATGGGAAAAAACCCTAAATCTGGAGAGGGATAAGTCATTGCCTTTTGTGGGAAGAAATGGAGTGGAAAAATTGTTGGCACCAACAAAATATCACAATGCATCTTATACAACGTTTTAAAAATACAAAAACGCTGCCTATAATAATGTTATCAAAATCATTTTTATTTTCTTTATTTTAGTTC
The DNA here is from genome assembly GCA_025762735.1 of Platanus orientalis. Classification (NCBI taxonomy): domain Eukaryota; kingdom Viridiplantae; phylum Streptophyta; class Magnoliopsida; order Proteales; family Platanaceae; genus Platanus; species Platanus orientalis. The sequence continues at coordinate 13,564,548 of JAOXJP010000008.1, read as the reverse complement.
TTTTTGCGTTAACACATGATGAACATTACGATTTCTTTATTTAACATTTATAAAACATTGTATAAAATGTTATCAATGTTTTGTATAGCGTTTTATAAATGTTGTATATTTATTTATTTCTTTTTTACCATGTTTTTTATAGAAAATACTATATATTATAAATTTTATGCTGCATTTTTGTAAAAATGCTATCTAAAAATGTTGTTAAAAATTAATTTTGTTGTAATGCATGGGTCAAAAAAATGAACTCAAATGTCTTGTAATTCAGGTAAAAAAGGTAATGTAACTTTTGGTGATAAAAACACTACCAAGATTATGAGCAGAAGCATAGTTAAAATACTTAGAGTTTCAACACTAAGAGATGTTCTCTTTATTGATGACTTCAAGCACAACCTCCTAAGCATAAGTCAAATATGTGACTTAGGTTATGATGTAGGTTTCACCAAAAAAATATCACATCAAGAACAATGAAGAAATTGTAGTCAAAGACATTTACAATGGTGACAATTGATATATCTTTAAAAGTAACACTCCAAACACATGTTTTATTACTATATAAGTCTTTAACATCAACGACTTGAACATATAAATTTTAGGAATTTATCTATGTTAAGTAGAAAAGGCTTAGTTCTTGGGATTCTCAAATTAAGTAAATAAGAAAATCTCATATGAAGTGGTTGTTAACTAGAAAAACAAATTAGAGTATCTCACAAAAAATTGACAAACATAAGAACCACTAGATTATTAGAGCTAATCCATATCACTACAACAAAAAACATCTTTTATAGCACTTAAAAAATGTTGCATATCGTTATATGCAGTGTTTTTTAAGCATTGTTCTGAGGTGCGTTGTAAAAGGAGGAGAGTTTATGCAGCCCTTTGAAAATGCTACATAAAATACTTTATACAGTGCTTTTAAAACGCTACCAACATAAGACTATGCAATACTTTAAAAATGCTATGAAAAGTGGACTTTTTATAGTGTTTTTAAAACACTGTGTAAAGTGCTTTCTTTTTCTAAATTTACCTCCCATCTTCTCTTCCTGACATTTGAATTAACATTTTCTAATCTAACAACTATGAAAATTTCCAAAAAGATCACCACCATATGGCACAAAACCAACCAAATGCATCTACAGATGTAATAAACTAGTGTGATGGAAAGAATTATTAACAGCCCAAATATTATCAGAACTTGCATTAAATTATTCATCCAAGTATACAAATGGTGATGGGTTTGCCAGACAAGTCACTGGCCCTCATCTTGTATGATAGAAAACAAGTAAAGCATTAAACTATCAATTTTGATTTTGATGAAAAAGCTATTATGGGTGATATACTTTAAGCATCAGTTAGTTTTGATTTCACTCAATGAAGCATGATGAAAAAGCTATTATGAAAAATCAAAGACCAATATATATATCTCTCCTAAGTGATTAAAATTCCTTCCCCATTTAGTTGAGCTAAAATGACTAGGAGTCAATTGTATCTGTAGTTGTTTCTTCCTTGTAACACCTTTGTTGTATATCTCATACAGCTCTTTGTACTCTTTTTCTTCAACAAATTTGATCTGCAAAAAAAAGAAAAAAGGCAAGGCATTGCTTTGAGAGACCAAGCAAGAAGGTGTGGATTCTATACTTCTTTAAGTACAATGGACCAGAAAAAGATTCTGGCCCTCTGGAGCTGCACTGAGTATTCAATTCATTGACTCAAACTTTGATAGAAGAACACCAAGTTTAAATTCATGAACACCCTATCTGTTGTTTGGAGTTTAGACTAACATCCTAGACCTATGGTTATGCCATTGAGTTTCAAGGTTGAGAATGTTCTAGGATGCATTGATGTGAAGTTTGAGAAGAAATAATGATTAACTTGTACCCATAGCAAGAGAATCTTGTTGCTAGAAACCTGAAGTAGTTAGAAATCTTTAAGGAATTCATCCCTGCTGCAAAACTTGAAGTTATTCAATAATTTCAATTGTAGTTGTTGACTTGTTGTTTTATGATGAGTATCAAGCATTAGCATTTATTCACTTAAATTACCAACCATTTTCTTTAGCTTATATTGTCTGCCATGGTAATTGCAGCCCCATGGGATCTCTTGTAAAGAGAATCTTTCAAAGGAATGTGAACATAATAAAAACCAAGCAAGTTGGATGTTAGAATCTATGAACTCATTTGAAGATCCCTTAACATATTAAGAATTTGAGGACATGTATTAACAAGGCAAATCTCTGTAAATAAAAAGATTTTAGCAAAGAAAAACCATTAAAATTAAAGAAACATAATAAGGATCAGAACAGGGGACAAAACACAGCGCTGTATTAGTAGGCAGAAAAATAGAAATGGTCCCTTCTCCCTTGTGTTCTTCCTACTAGGATCATATTGCTCAGCTCATTGACAGTCCTACTCCCCTGTGGTCTCCCTATCAGTATTATATTAGTAGGCTGTAAACTGGATTTGCATCAGATCGTATCCAAATATGTGGGAACAAATAAACAAGAATATAGAAAATTATAAGTTTGTTGTAAGTTGGTTCTAATGCTTAGCAGTGTCCACACCAGGGTGCATAGATTTGTTTCATAGCAAAACATCAGAATCATTACAATAAGAGGGAAAATCTAGAAGATAAAATTATAATAAATGGATTTTAGATTCATTCCATGGAAGTAGATTGTACCTCAAGAAGAACGTCCTTTGGCTCATCCAAAACAATCTCATCAAAGTTGTTCCCAACCACTGTTTTCACATCCCTGTCATTCTGTCCCAACCCATGCATGACAGGTTACCAAGTTGGATTAGAGTAATGAAATTGAAAATTAAATTACCAACAGAACAAATTCTAAAACTTACGGCCTCAGTAATTGGATCTGACTTATAGAAAGGCTTAAGCTTATCTTCCAAGAAATCAATGTTAGTTGAAGATGACTCCTTAGTTCAAAACAACCATGATCATAAGCATCCAGGCTTTAACAAGTACCCACAAGAAACATGGACCAATAAGAATATAATACCAACATGGATCAACAAGAATATAATACCAACATTATAACAAGTATCCACAAGCACTCCATGACTTATTAGATCATGGAGTGCTCGTTGTACCAAGGATTCTGAAGTCTTTTTGGATTCTGGGTGTTCCTTAAAAACTGTCAGATAGGGTATTTGTGGGGCGTAGGAGATGAGTTTCATGAACCCAAGTCTTGGTTTTTCATGGTTTCATCATTTTGATGCTCTCTTCTTTCCTTCACTTGGATATGTAGAGGTGGAATTAGTGTTCTAATTTTTTCATTGTGGGGGCTATGAAGTGTTTCTATTTCTCCAGCATAGAGAAGAAGGATGAACCAAAGAAGCAAAATGCATGAGGGATATAAACTGCCCACACAAAGTACACATTAAAGAGTTATTCTATATATTATAACCATTCATTCATGAAATCCTTTTGCAAGGAGTTACCCCAATTTCTCCAGCATAGAGAAGAAGGATGAACAAAAGAAGGAAAATGCAAGAGGGATATAAACTGCCCGCATAGAGTACACATTAAAGAGTTATTCTATATATTATAACCATTCAATCATGAAATCCTTTTGCAAGGAGTTACCCCACAAGGATAGAAACAAATATTGGGTTTCACCCTGCATGTGTGTCACTACATGCACCACCATGCCATTGGCACAACTGTTGTAACAACCTACCCCACATATAACTTAGTTTTTCTCTGATCTCATCATCACAGCCTGTCCTTTTTTTTTATTTTTATGATAACTCAGTTTTATTATAAAGAAATATGATAGTAGTACAGTGGACAATGATACAAATGCTTAGTTAACAAAGCAAACATGATGGTGGAATTTCAACTCTAGTACAAGTACAAGGCTATGTAACACCCCATTTAGGTAAGGCATAGGCCGAGCAATTTTGCTCCCTTGGAACATGCAAGAATGAAGCTTTCAATTCCTATGAAAGATCCTGGATCTCCATTAATCACAGCCTGTCCTATTTTTAACAAAATTTCTAACTACTTCCTTCACCACACGGATTTCAGGAAATTTCCACAAAACAATAATAATAATAATAATAAGTAAAAAAAAAAAAAAAAGGAAATCAAAAGATCCAATCTTGCATCAACATTATTGCACTTTTATATGACTTTTAAGATCAAGCAGTGCTACAAGAAGTACATACCATCTTTTGCTAAGAAGGTCAAGGAAATGGTGATTTTGGTAGCGGAGAGGAAGTCGTTTGAGGTCAAGAACATTAGAGCTGGAAGATGAGATTATGTCAGGATTACTGAGAGAGGTTCTGGTTATTCTGTGGCGATTGAGATTCTAACATCTTCAGTTCGTTGGCTGTAGAACACATCCGACTGGCAGGTCGGTTGCCTGCACAAGATAAGTTAGTAAAGATCAAAGATGAAGGGGACAGAGTTATTGTTCTTCAATGGACAAGCAACAGTAGAGGCCGCTTCATTGAAGTCTCGGTAACTCCAAGAAATGGAAGAGGAAGGCATATCATCATTCCTGAGGATAACAATTCATGGGGATGGGAGAATATGGCCAGAGTGCTCCATTCTGACTTTATGGAAGAAGATCGTCCAAAGAATAGAAAACCTTTCGTGCATCATCCCCTGGAGTTTCCGGGTATTGATGGGCGAAAACCAAAAGGAAAACCTCCGGAGGTCTGGAAAAGGAAGGCATCTCAAGGGGAATGGACCCTTTGCATTTGTGTGGAAAGGATTGATGCAAACCTGCCTTGGGGCGAGATTGAAGATCTGGTTTCCTTGGCTCCTATGCGAAAGACCAAGGTGCATGTAATCCCCTTTGCAAAAGATCGTGGGATAATATGTGGGAATAGTTGGTCGGAGTCAAGAGGCTGGATGCCCATGGAACCCGCATGATTAGACCTGGGGGCTTGGTCTTCCACAAATGGACGCCTCTTCTAGGCACGAAGGAAGAGTCGATGATGGTGAAATCCCACTAGCTAAGGATTAGAGGTTTTCCATTTCATCTATGGAAGGAGGAGGTCTTTAAGGAGATTGCCTTGGAGTGTGGGGGGGTATGCGGAGGTTGGACATGTGATCCAATTCGTGTCAAGACCTCCGTTGGGTGCGATTGTAGACAAAGAGGTTGATATTAGAAATATCCCCCGCTTCGTCCAGGTTTCTGATGGCGAATTGGTATACCAGTTGAGTATTTTGGTGGAGTATGATTTGGAGGAAGAGCAGATGCCCCCTGAGATTGTCTCTAGAGGCACAAGGTGGTTTTCCGAACATAAACCGGAAACTAGTGTGGTTTCCGGTTTCGCCAAATCCGGGGTTGCCGTACCTTTTCAAAATTCAAAAGATCATTGGGAAGGAGCAAGTAGCTCGATGTGCAAAGGAGAGGATCATCTATGTATGGACGGTGATGCCCCTCCTCAAAACCATATTGTTAGAAGTGAAGAGGGGTATGATGGGAATAATAGAAATCATATTATTAAGGGGTGATTAAGAAATCACTTGACCGAGACTGCCCCTACTCTCTCGAAAGTGGATCTTAGGGTAGGAAATGGGTTTGGAAGGGCACAATGGGGTTTTCCATGGCAACAAGGGGGTTTCAAGGGTTTTACAAAAGCATCCTCAGTGAAGGAGGGTAATGGGTTGACAACAATGAATGGGATAGGGGCTATTGGGACAAATCGCATGTCGAGTTCTTCTTTTAACATACGGATGAAAGATTGGGTGTTAGCCCATTTTGGCTCCGGTATTGAGCGACGAAGCAGTAGTGAAACTCTTGGGGAGATGGAAAGGGAGGCATCGTTCACCTCATTGAAAATGTAGGCAGGGGATCGAAGTAGAACCTTAATTCAGCAGGAGAATGAGGACGCCTCTACAGCTAGGGAATTTGAAGCAGAAGTGGTCGTTGATTGTGATCCTATTGCATCGATTCCTGGTGACAAGAACATGGATTGCCAGATGATTGACCCTTTCTCTCTAAAGGTGGGTAAGGGTTTCGATTCTTTCTCATGTGAGGTTGGGTCAGCTTGAATGGCTGAAGAGGATCGAGGGGAGGGGAGGGAAGGAGAGATACAGTATCGGAACCTAGATGGCATCTTGACATAGGAAAATGCCTGCAAATTGTCCCTATGGAGGATGTGATCCCAACTCTTTCAAAGGTGTCTCTTTGGGTTTTGAACCAGATGCAAGCTGTAAGTCAATTCCTTGGGGTATCTTTTGAAGGATTGGAAAGGGAGGCAATTGCTCTGTTCACGGCTTTGGAGAGGGAGATTTCAGTTTCAGGTTTTGAAATGAAACATAGGAGGGTACACCGTGAGCTACTAAATCTGAGATCAGCTTTGAAGAATGGCAGTGGGAGAAGGAGGACTGGTAGTTCTGCTAATCATAGGATTGGAGCATAATCTGGCCTTTTGTTAGCTCCTACTCGTGTTGTTGTAGAGTTGTCATGAATTTTTCAGTTCTTTCATGGAATGTGAGAGGGCTTGGTCGCTATGAGAAAAGATTACCGGTAAAGGATATCGTGAACACAAGCTCTGTGGAAATGCTATTCAAGTTGGAATTGAATATGAAATCTATACCTCACTACTTTATGAGATAGGTATACCCCTTTCCCCTTGTTGATGGCATTTGTTTACCTTCTAACGGTGCTGCAGGTGGAATTTGGCTGCTGTGGGACATGAGTAAAATTCTATTCTCGCAATATTGGGTGAGAACTTTCTCAATTTCTGTAAAGGGCCGACTACGGGATGCTGAAGAAGATTGGACGATCACTAGAGTGTATGTTCCGTGCATTGACAACCGTAAGTTGGAGTTCTTCAATGAGCTTGAAAGCATCAGAAGCTATTGGGCAAGCCCGTGGTGTATTTGCGAGGATTTTAATGAAGTCTTGTGTCTAGCGGAAAGATCGAAGGAAAGAAATATTTCGGGAGGAATGCAAATGTTTGTGGATTTTGTTGATAGAATGTGTCTCCGGGATGTGCCAATTACAAAGGCTAATTATACTTGGTTAAATATGCAGATTAACCGTCTCTAAGCAAGCTGTATCAACTTCTATCTCCTGAATGGGATTGTCATTTTCCCTTCTCGAAAGGCTTGGCTCGACCTCGTCCAGTTTTTTATCACAATCCTCTTGTGCTTTGCGGTAAGTTGACTACAAGGGATCCTAGGCCTTTGAAATTTGAAAATATGTGGTTGAAGTATTCGGGGTTTGTGGAGATGATCAAAGAGTGGTGGGAGTCTTTTGTTATGACCGGGAAGCCTAGCCAAAGGCTTAAGCTGAAATTGAAACTACTTAGGGAGAAATTGAGATGTTGGAATAAGGAGGACTTTGGCAATATGGAGGAGAAAAGGAAGACTTTGCTTGCTGAGATAAAATATTGGGATGAGAAGGAGGGGTAGGGAAGCCTAACTCGTGTGGACCGTCAGATGAGGGATTGTGCAAAGCAGGAGTATGCTAAGATTGTAGGACTTGAGGAAATGAAATGGAAACAAAAAACCAAAATTAAGTGGCTAAAAGAAGGGGACAACAATACGAAATTCTTCCACCGCATTGCTTCTTCTAGGAGAAATACAAATTATATTTACTCTTTACTGGATGACAGAGTGAAGAGGTGGGGCCGGAGAAGATTAATAATCATATTGCCTCTTTCTTAATGAAGCTCTATAAAGACCCGAGGGTGAGTCGACCTAAGTTGGAGGGTTTGGACTTCAAAAGAATCTTTGATACTCAAAGGTCTTGGCTTGAACATCCCTTTCAAGAGGGAGAAATTAAAAATATTGTTTAGAGCATCAAGGATGACAAGGCGCCTGGCTCGAATGGCTTTCTATGGCTTTCTTTAAAGCTTGTTGGGAGGTGGTGAAAAAGGACATTATGGATACTGTGCATAATTTTTATCAAGAATCCTTCCTAGACAAGGGCAGTAATGCAACATTTATTTCTCTCATTCCGAAGTTGGAGCATGCCTATAAGATTTCAGACTTTAGGCCGATCAATTTGGTGGGAAGCATTTATTAGATATTGTCAAAAACTTTGGCTTGTAGGATGAGGGAGGCATTGAAGGATGTTATTTCCCCCTCCCAATGTGTTGTTTTGGGGAGAAGGCAAGCAGTGGATGGTGTTCTTGTAGCAAATGAGTGAATATATTCTTAAGGAAGAGAGGGGAGACCAGGGTCATGTGTAAACTAGATTTGGAAAAAGCTTATGATAGAGTAAATTGGGAATTTTTAGATTACATGTTTGAAAGATTTGGCTTCGGAATGAAGTGGAGGAAATGGATGAAAAAGTGTTATAGGTCTGCACATTTCTCAATTTTGGTGAATAGCATTGTAGTGGAGCATTTTCATGCATCACGAGGTCTAGACAAGGGGATCCTCTATCCCCTTTTCTTTTTCTTATTGTGGCTGAGGCATTCAGGGCTCTTTTGTCTAAGGCATTTCTGGGAGGATTGCTAGAGGATTTTGAAGTGCGGAGGAATGGATTAAGGGTGTCTCATCTTCAATTTGCGAACAATACTCTTATCATGTGCAAAACTTCAAAAACTCAAGTCAAATACTTGAGATGTGTGATTAGAAGCTTCGAAGCTATCTCAGGGTTGAAGATAAATCTTTATAAGAACAAACTTTTTGGAGTGGGCACGATTAACAATATAGGTAGACTAGTTGATTGCCTTGGGTGTACAGTGGGATCTCTACCAACCACATTTTTTGGCCTCCCATTAGGAGCTCCTTATAAGAGCTAATCTACTTGGAACCCTGTTGTTGATCGGATACAGAAAAGACTTGCGGGATGGAAGGAAAGTTTTTTATCTAAAGGGGGGAGATTGGTATTGATCAAATCTGTTCTTGCAAGTCTTCTTACTTACTATCCGTCACTGTTTGCTATTCCTTCATTTGTGGAGAATAGAATTGAGAAATTTCAAAGAGAGTTCCTCTGAGGTAAAGGAAAAGAAGAGAATGGAATGCAACTTGTGGCTTGGGACGATGTTTGCAAACCGAAAAATCTTGGTGGCTTAGGGATTAGCAGAATTAGGGATATTAATAAAGCTTTACTATCGAAGTGGCTGTAGCGGTTTGGGCAAGAGAAGGAGAAAGATAGTTTATGGCGTCAAGTTATTGTTTGTAAGTATGGCTTGACAAATGATTGGGAGGCTAGATCCGCATCTCTATCCTATGGGTGCAGTTGGAAAGCTATTATAAGAATGTAGGCGAGTTTAAAGAGGGTACACGCTTTGATATGGGCTCTAAGTTTAAGGATTCGTTTTTGGAAGGATCAATGGTGTAGTAATAGCACTTTAATGGAGGTTTTGCCTTCTCTTTTCAGACTTGCTCATAATAAATAGGCCAAATTTGCGGATTATTGGGTATATTCGGGAGAAGATGGGGATTGGAATGTCAAGATGCGAAGACACCTAAATGATTGGGAAATTGTGGATATGGTTCTTTTAATTGAGCTGATTGGCCAGTTTCACCCGTGTCGGGATAAGGAGGTAAAATTAGATGGATACATACGAAGGATGGGAAATTCACGGTTAGGTCCTATCGAGAGCTAAAATGGCAGACTCATATCTGAGGGGAATTGGGAAAAGATTTGGAAGTGGAATATTCCATCTAAAGTCTTTTTTTTCCTGGCTGACTGCTAGAGGTCAGTTGTCTACTTTAGATTCCCTGCGGCGGCATAGTATGATTCTTCCAAATGCCTGCCCCATGTCCCATGTGCCTGAAGGAGGCGGAGTGCATTGATCATATTTTTATTCATTGCCCGTTTGTGTATGAAGTGTGGAGTATGTTTTTGAAGAAGATCGGTTTTTCTTGGGTCTTCCCAGAGCATTTTGGCTCCCTTATATCTTCTTGGGATATGTGGAATGTGTCGAGGAAAGGGAGAATATTGTGGAACCTTGTTTTGCTTGCGGTTTGTTGGAGAATTTGGCTTGAAAGAAATCAATGTGTTTTTGAGGGGTATTGTGAGCCAACTTTTAAAGATTTCTCTAGGGCAAAAGATTTGGTGTGTTTTTTGGGTGTAGTCATATGGAGGATTATTCGGTTACTAGAACCGAGGAGTGGGGAAGATTGTTCTCTTGTAATTAGTTCTTTCTTGCTGTGCTGTTGTTTTCTTGGGATCCCTCATCCAATTTTTCTTATAAAAAAAAACAAATAAAAAAGAATTTCAAAAGCAATCAAATGACTGAACTTTCTAGGACTAAATCCCCTGAAAAAAAATACTAGAAATTCAAACAGATAATGAAAGATCTGATATTGTGTTATAATGTTATATAATCCTGCACAATGGACAGGCTGCTTGGCATTTTGCAACTCTTAGCAACTTTTTGGGTCCCAAGACTCCCAACACATATGAATGAACTTTTTAGGCCCAAATCCCCTGAAGAAAAAAAAAATACTATAAATTCAAACAGATAATAAAGATCTGATATTTGTGTTATAATGTTATATATCCCGCACAATTGACAGACTCTGTTTGGTATTTTGCAACTCCTAACAACTTTTCGGGTCCCAACACATACTGGGTTACCCCCTTGCACATGTCACCACACGCACCACCATGCCGTTGGCACACCTGTTATAATAGCCTACCCCACATGTAACCTTAGTTTTTCTTCTTTTTATTTATGTCCAATATTTAACAAAACTTAAAAGCTGTTTCCTTAACCACAGGGATTTCAAGCAAAATTAAAAATTTTAAAAAAAAAAAAAAAAACATAAAGATTCAATCTTGCATTGAGATTATGCATTTCTACATGACTAATAAATAATAACAAATAAAAATGCATTTTAAAACAATCAAATAACTGACCTTTCTGGGCCTGCAAAACCCCCCAAAAAAGACTAGAAATTCAAACAGACAACATAATACTATGTAATATATCCTGCACAATTGAAAGACTCTGCTCGGCATTTTGCAACTCCCAGCAATTTTTGTTGATTTACTTGATCCTAGGTGGCCACATAGAAGGATATAAAACAGTTGCCATTGAGACTTCTGTCAGATTTCTGCTTTAAGTATTACGTCAGGTATTTCATTGGGGAACTCGTTTAAAAACCCCATGTGCAATGATAGCGGCAGAAATAAGCAAAATCCTGAAGAGTTAAATTATGCTCTGACTCAGTTTCATCTTTCAATTATGCGCCTCCGTGGTCTATCATCCCCAAAGTCCCTGACCGTATCTGATCGATCAAAGTCATTACGATGCCTCCGTGGTCTATCATCCCTGAAGTCCCTGACCGTATCTGATCGATCAAATTCATTAGGGCGTCCGCGTTGCCTGTATCCAAATTCTTTCCTTTGTCCTGGTCTACCAGAATTTCGCAAATTACCCCCTCTTCCATTTACTCTCCGTCCACCATAGCCCTCCCCTTGAGATCCTCTGTCATTCCTGTAAGAACCTTGATAAGGTCTATCAAAATCGCCATTGCCAAAGGAGTTCCTTCTGTCACCCATCATGCTACTAGATCTGAATCGGGCATCACTTGCTGAATTAAAATGGCCATGGCCCCTAAAAGTGTTTCCTCTTCTACTAGGGCCTGTTTTATTTCCCCGTGACTTATTTCCACGAAATCGTGGATTGTCATCATCAGATTCTGAACCAAATGAAATCCCATCTTCAGAACCAGAACTTCTTCCCCTTCTAATATCCCTTTTATATGAACTCCTTTGATTCCTGTTATTCCGATTGGATCTAAAACCCTGGTCTTCATCATCATCAGAACCAGAATCAAGCCCAAGCTCATCATCTGAACCCAAAGTGATTCTCCTGTGTGGACCACTTCCCCCTCTACCTCTAGTTCTTTGTCTAGAATCTGCAACATGACTAGATTTCCAGTTGGGATGAACTGCACGTTCATCTGAATCAAACTCTTCCTCATTGTCCTCAGAGCCAGAGAAAGATGCTTTTCGCATTGGCCTTGATGGCTTATTATGTGTAGAGGAATTGGCTCCCCAACGAGCACGGGAATGATTAGGGCCATCAAAATCTTCAGACTCAGAGAATCCTTCAACCTCAGTGAAATCCTTTGAAGAAATCTCATGTACTGAATTGTTATTTGGTATGTCAAGCTCATAACAATCAACATCATCATCTTCTTCATCATCAAAGTCATCAAATCCCATCCTAGATTTCCTTTGGTCAGAATCTGAATATCCACCTCTTTCTTGGGTCTTTGGGATTCTACTAGTCTCAAAGGAATCATCTCCAAAACTCCTTAAATTTCCTCCTTGAGCCCGACCATCCAAAGAAGAATCTTCACCCATTTTGGGAGGATCTGCAAACTCAAAAGCTGCAACATCAGCGCCATCTGATTCATTGTCGTCAAAATCAAAATTCCAGGCACTAGAAACCCCAGGCATGGGGCCAACTCTCTCCAACCTCGTCTTTTGACCAGTAGGCCTTGCCTGCATTTGATTCTCCATAAATTCATCAGGGGGGCGCTTGTGATCACAATGAAAGCATGCCATATTTCGCCTATAATTCAAGAAGTTGCACCTGCAGAACCATAGTAATGAAATAAAAACTGCATTAAACTATTAGTGGATAATAACTAAAGGTATAGGAATGGAAAAGGGTCATCTATAGTTAGAATTTATTATAGGCAGTACTAATTCTTATCCCTAAAGGGAATATCCTTCAAGGTCAGAACCCACTATTTATAGGTTTCCACCAAGGTGACCTCCAAAGTGTTCAATGCCATTGGATGGTTAGGCACATCCAACCTACCTTCATTTGGATGGTCAAAAAAATTCTGATCAATGGTTCAGAAAAATGTCGACAGAATTAGATACTAGTGATCATCCATGAAGCTGATAGGAGATCTCACGGAATAACCCTACCATATGGTAGGTAAGAAGCCCCCAGAATGAAGTCCTCACACTTGTTCTAATATTCCGTTAAAAAAAAAAAAAGCAATACCATCTACAATACTCATACTACAATTTAGCCAGAAGAGAGAGAGAGAGAGAGATTACTCAGGACACTCCCATTCTCCTGGAAGCAGCTGCCTTTTTGGTCGCTTGGCATCACATTGCAAGCATACGGTGTTCTTTGCAAAATTCATGAAGTCACACCTGCGATGAAAATTATAAAGGAAATCTCAAATTCCAAAATCTTGCATTGCAATAGCCAAAAACAGAACTAGCTTTTTGCAGAAATCAAATATATCTGTCTAGATAATTCTTGAGGATAGTCCAAAAAACCAGTACACATATTGCTCGGGCGAAGACCACCATTCAATTTGTCCTATCTGGAGAATGACTGCTAAGAATGAACAGTTTGGATGACCATAACCATCTTATCTCTCAAGTAGCACAAAACATTACAGTTTAAATGTCCAGAAAATGAACAAATGGACAGAGAACAGAGATGACTATGATTATCCAGTCCAGACCATTCTTTGACCTAGAAGATTGCCTGGGAGCAACCCATCAAATACTAAGGTATACTTCCAATATATGTCCAACATGTACCAGCACATCGTTGGTGTACTGTCCTTGGGTGTACTTGATGTGCACCTTCATTTCTATGAATTCTTTTTTAATTTATGGATATTTTTATCTTAACTTTAAGAGTAAAAATAAGAAATGACTTGTAATATAGAATTAGGATGAAACCTACTTAGGACAGAGCCAGTCCCCCTTTTTCATTTCAATGTCATCACGTCCTACTCGTTTCTTTGGAGGGGGAGGTGGTTGCTTCACTTTTGGTGGAGGCTTCTTTATTACAGGTGGTGGGAGATTTGGATCTATTGGAACTGCACTCAACTTGACAACTTCATGAAGCAATTTACGAACCACTGTTTTCACAGACTTAATTTTTAAAAGAGATTTATTCTCGACTGATCCCTTCACAGGATCAAAGCCATATGTCAATAAGATCCGCATGACATCAAGAGTCCGAGCCTCTTCCTCTTTACGTGCCAGCAAATATGCTCTATCACAGGAACTTCTTAAACTGCATGAACTACAGACCTGAAAATGAATATATGGTCATTGGTGAAAACACAACTTATCTCTGTTTACATAACTAAATTTGTAGATGAAAGTGCAGATCACCAAAGCATGTGTAGAGAAACAATGAAGTACACAGTGCGCAGTCAGTTTTTTTTTTAATAGCAACAGAAAAAGTTATTAAAAGAAAGATAATAGAAGCAATTTTTTTTAAGATAAATGGTCATTTTAAAAGAAAACAAAAAGTGATGCAGCACAATGGAGGGGATACCCAAATTTGATGTAGGGTATTGCCCAGTATCTCAAAGAATCATCAAATTAATAACCGAAGCAAGAATTAATCATACAAGCAGCAAAAAATTTTAAAATTTGAATAATAGAATGGAGGAAAGGAAGCTATAAGAATTTAGAATAGAAAAGGGGAAGAAAATAGAAAGAAATAACCCAAAAGGGAAATTCTGGAATTTTTCAGTAGAAACCCAAAATTACCAAAATACCCTTGCAAATGCATAAAAAATTTATGAAAATTTACAGGTTATCAGATAGGTCTAAAAGGAGAAAGGATTGTATCTGCTCCTCTTATCAAACGCTCCTCTCTGCACCCTGTAAAGGGGTGGGCACATCAGTGCCGACAAGTGAAATGCACCCCCCAAAAAGTGAAAATCACTTGTCGGTGCTGATGTGCTCGCCCCCTGACAGGGAGCGGAGAGGAGCGGATACAATCCTCTCTCGTCTAAAAGGGATCTCCATACAAAATTGCATTGTATTATGACGAGTAGAAGTACATAAAAATATAAAAATACCAGTCTGCAGTGTTTCTTATCACAGAATATATAAACAGAATGTGAACTTTGAACAAAAACTTGGAAGAAAAGAGGGGGAATTAAGGGAGAGTTAAGGGAGGTTAAAGGGGAGAAGATGGAGAAGAAAACCCTAGAAGAAAGAAGGGAAAAAGTAGGGTTCATAGGGGGCAGTTTTACCTCTTATGTAGTCCAACAATCGAACCGTTAGATCACTTTCAGCTTTCCAAGTTATCAAAATTCAGTAGCTTGAATCTTCAATTGTGTAAGGTATTGCAGTAACAAATAGAGAGAGAATTATGGAGAAAAAAAGAGAAAGAAAAGAATGGAATATAGTAGAGGAAGAAGAACAATAGGTAGAAGAAGAAAAAGAGAGATAAGAGAGAAGTGAAGAAGAAGAAACTAGGGATGAACCATAGGGGTATCCACAAGGCTACACCATGGGATTCATAAATTCATTGTCTACCAATACAAAAACGTGCAGCCCCATATATAGCCTCACAAATTCAAGAAAATAGCAAGAAACCAAATTAGAAACTCCTGAACTACTAGCTAATTTGTTACCTATGACTTTCTTAAACTCAAAACTACTAAATATTGACTTTCTAAAAACAATAACTGCCAAAAAGTAAGGCCTTCTAAAGAATTTTGTCCAACACTCTATAA
Organism: Platanus orientalis; assembly: GCA_025762735.1. Lineage (NCBI taxonomy): Eukaryota > Viridiplantae > Streptophyta > Magnoliopsida > Proteales > Platanaceae > Platanus > Platanus orientalis. The sequence continues at coordinate 13,549,137 of JAOXJP010000008.1, read as the reverse complement.
GGGCCTCACTTTGACTTGTTGATTCACTATATTACTAAAATACCCTTAACAACAATGCCTTATTACAAAGATACCCTTGTACATGTAATGCCTATTTAAAGGTCACATTACATCAATGAAAATGAGTTGAAGATGATTATTTGAAAAGAAGACACGTGTGTGTTGAAATGGGTGTGGTATCACAAGTTTTCTCTCAACCCCTCACATGAGGTGAGTGTTCTACCATCTTTCTCTCTCTTATCTTATATCTTCTTCCCCCTTTTTTATCCTTTTTCTATGCTTAATTTCTCTTCTCAAGACATATCTTACATCAGATTTGGTATCAAAGCTTCTATCCTACATCAGGCTATGCTTTTTTAAAAGGGTTGATTAGTTATATGGGTTATGGAATGATGAATGCAGGTTGCTTTAATGAAGAATAACAAAACAAAAATAATGGTATAGAAGTAGAAAAACCTAGGCAACCACACTTAAGCTTCCAAGGCAATCTCACCTCGAGTTGGAAGTAATCACACGTCCAAATGAATTTTTAGCTTTCAGAATTTCATTCCTTTGGAAATAAAATATCAAAGTTATTTATTTAGCCAGCTGGAAATCCCCTTGTTTCCTTCTTTTTTTCTTTTTTCTCTTTTTTCTCTTTTTTTTTTTTAATTCAACTTGGCAAGTTTGAAAAGTCAAACTTGGATCATAAATAAGTATCCAAACATAAAATAAAACTAGACCAACTATACTAGACCCAAGAACATTTTAAAAGAACCAGCCCACGTCTGAACCAGAGTCGAGTACCAATACTTACATTACCAAAAAAAAACCTTGATACCTAAAACCTTAAAACTGAATATAAACCAAGTTCAACAGCTAGAATAATCAAACCAAAGCATTAAGTCAACTAGAATAAAACTCCTAAATGAATCCATATGGATTCACCTTAGCTCCCATGTGAGGCCCACCCATTGTAATGATTTCAAATCAGATTGGAAATTAATTTAAACCTATTTTGTTGATCTGAGAAGTTTGACAATCCATGAAATATCTAGTTATTAGGCTGTATGCAAGACAAAACGTGTTAAAGAAAGCATACCTACAAACAAGAACTTCAACAAGACATTAAGCACAAAGACCAGATCTTTGAATAGTTCCCCAAGCTTTTACAAAGTCATACCATAGAAAAAATAAAACACAAACCCATTTAATAATGAAAAGGTCAGTTCATAAAAATCTTAACAAGTAGATCCCTTCAATTTTTTTTTTTTTTTTGTTTTTTTTTTTTTTTTT
>JAOXJP010000008.1:13523551-13542347 GCA_025762735.1 Platanus orientalis | reverse complement strand
GTATAAGAGACAGAATCTGATCTAATAAAATTTAAAAAGAAATAAAGAATCTGGAGAACAATCAATAAAATAAAAATAAATAAATTTGAAAGACATAAAAAGAATCGAAAACTATTTATCATACAAACACCTAACAAAGAAGATAAATTTAATAGCTTAGTTTTTTTGGAATTGAAGCATATAGTCTTCTCTTCTCTCCAACTGCTACTAGATCAATGTTCATCGGTAAGATCTGTAATTGAAAAGCCTTTATCGAGCTCCATTTTCTCTTTACAATTCTCACATTCTCTCTTGTTCATTCTTAGATCTTGGGAAGAGTTGGCTCTTCTTCTTCTCACGTGATCCGACAATTTTTTTCTGGTTTGTTGAGTTTTCCTTTCATTTTTTTAGGTAGCAACGACTCCTTTCACTCTCAACTTTCTCCTGTGATCTCGATCTTCTTCTCTTCCCTCTTCTTCTTCGACTCGCTTGCTTTCTCGTCGAACCCATTTATCCGTCCTTTCATTTTAACATTTTGGGAAGAGGCCCTCCTCTAAAAGGGATAAACCCTTATTTGCATAAAACTCATTCTCTCATTTCGTTTTAACATTACAAAGGGCATTATAAAGAAAAAACCCTAAAAATGCATAGAACGCGGAAAGATGGAAAAGAACATGGGGAAAGTGTTAGAGATTTTCGTGTTTTGATATTGTGGGGTGGATTATAGTCAATGTTTTAAAAACGTTGACTATGATGATTTTGCGGAATAAACCCCATTTATGCAACGCTTTCTAAAAACACTGTTTTTTAAAATGTTTTTATAGCATTTTTTTAATGTTATTTACGACTTTTACCTCATTTAACAACTTTTTCTAATAAAAACACTGTATAATATCATATTTTTTTACAACATTTGTACAAAAACATGGCTTAAAATATGTTGTTAAAAACCATTTTTGTTGTAGTGTGTGTGTGTGTATTTGGAGATTTAACCGGAGCCGATCAATATGGATGCATATAAGAGCAAATGTTTTGTCCCACATTTGCGGTCCAGGACACCATCTTGTACAACAAATCCTGGTTAGAACATCTTTTTCATATAAGATATATTACTAATTGCCAACTTCATACAACCTTGTTCTACTTGTTGGGTGTCCCTCCTCATGGGAGATCAGACCCACAACCTAAAGGGGCAAAAGAGTAATTAACTCGTGTTAAGAATAATAAAAAAAGCCGACTCTAAATAGTTGGGATAAGGTTGTTTGTTGTTGTTGTTGTTGTAAAAATAAAAATTAAGAAGAAAGAAGAGTAGTAGCTGAATAAAAAACAATTGAAAGAATAGAGGGTTTTGTTTTTGGGAAAGAAAAGAGAAGAAATAAAGAGCTTTTTTGGGTGAGGTTCTTGTAATTGATTTTTCTTTACAATTTTTGAGTGATTAACGGTGCAAAATCAATGCTTATCTCTTTGTATGAATATTTTGTGATTAAAGGGTTTTTATTTTTATTTTTATGAATAATAGAGAAAGATTGAAGAAGAAAATGCAAAGTATTTCCTAATGAGATTATGAGAACTTACAAATCCGGATTAATTTTTTCAAAGTTTTTTAATTTATCGTGCTTTTCCATATTGGTGAGATTTAACCTTATATTCATTTCATATTTCATAGTGAAATAATTTGCTTAGACTGTTTTGTAGTTTTTCCCTTTAATGTTTTTCACGTTAAAAATCTTAAAAGTACTATAATGTATTTCCTTTGTTACTTACTTTGCTATATATTGTGATTTATGTTTTACATTTAATGTATGTTTGGTTTGCTCCATTGATTTGCACAAGATTATAGGGAAAGTATAGTTTCCTAATACTACTCAGGTTGAAAGTGGTAGTGCAAGACAAAAGCTCAAACTTCGTTAAGTTACAAATGTTGTATTATTATTCTCATCCACAAATCATGACATTTCGTTGACTACATCTTGGCTGAACGTTCGCCCAAAAATCACGACAATCTAGTCTATCATTATTGGCCAGCTGGCTCCATGGAGATCTTCCAGAGAATAATTGTACGTGAACAAAAAATGCCAGTGACCCTCCATAAACATGCCACAGATTGACACATGACATGTTTTTGAATTTGGTATCTTTTTGGACATCTATTTTTTCAATTGAATACTTTTGTTTATGGTTTTAACCCTAACATGCCACATGTCAGCTTATAATGTGTTCATAGAGACCAACACAACACCATTTTTTTATTTTTTTATCAAAGAACATTTGTTTTGAGATCTTCCTAGAATTTTCCATTGAGTAAACTGTCAACCATATATGGTCTACGTGTTTGTACATGATTGCCAAACCTTGTGAAATGGGATGGTTTCTCCACAAACTTTTTTGCTAAGTTTGAGTAGGCTTCCGCCTAGTGACCGCCTTCTAAATATATATGCCAACTAATACTCACTACTCAATTACCCAAAAATCAAAGAGGATAAAAAATGCTCCCCTTAACTAACGCTAACTTCCGTTCCCTGTTAAGTGGTGAGCACATCAGTGCCGAAAAGTGAATATGTATCCCCCAAAAAAGTGTTAATCACTTTTCGACGCTGATGTGTCCACCCCTGACAGTGTGCAGGTTAACATTAGTTAAGAGAAGTGCACATAAAATTCGATGCATCCATCACATCAATTCAATGATAGAAAACTCACTTTATATTTGTCTTTGATTGGATAATCTCTTTTCGCTTGTCTGACAACAGGAAACAGTAAGCCCAAAGTAAGCACCATACACATCCCTCCTTGTTTACGATTTATTGTTGGGACAACACGAGCCAAGCATGCAGCCATTCATAATGGGAACCGTATCCTCTGGTCCGCTCTCATCATGCTCCATTAAAGGTGAAAGTGACACGTGTCTTATACTTCTCACTGTTTGGTTCATCATTGTTGTTCTTGGTTTTGCTTTCTGTAATGTGTAGGACACGTGCTGCTCCCACCTTAATGGAGTACGATGGGAATGGACTAGAGGATACAGCTCCTTCGTAAAGACTTTTACGACTCCACTATGCTTAGAATGGGGCCACTACTTTATATATATACTGTTAGTTTCCTTTCTTCTCCCTTTTCAGTTGGTTTATGTGTTAGTGCATTATACTCCAATTGAATCAGAGAAAAAACCTAATCAACCTCGAGAATAGAAGATGGGATCCCTTTGTAAATCTGTTTAGTGTTGCTCTGACCATAAAATAATAGTGTTGAAAAGTAGTATTGGAGTCACTTAGCGCCAAAGAAAATAAAATCAAATAGCTTTATTGTCCTTGAACACTTTTTTGGTTTTTATGGTGATCACCACACGTTAATCTTGGTGAAAACAACACTAAACAGAACTACAGAGGATACAACTAGGAAACTACAAGGTGAGAGGAGATCGTTTACGGTTTGAAATCCTTCTACAGTTCAAATGCAGCCACAAAAGTCACTGTGATTACACCCTCAAGGTATAAATTTCAAACTTAGTCAAGTCATACCCACTTATCACAGGACTGTGATATGGTCATTTGAACTGTACGGAGGTTTTGACTGTAGACAATTTCCTCAATTCCTCTCATACAAAATGGATAAGCCAAGGGAGCAAATATCCTGTCCAGGACACCAAGGGACTTCACAAAATAAAATGATGGATCAGATGGTACCAATGGGTCAAGCGGGGATGGATAGAGAATGACAATCCAAGCCTGGTCTGAAAGGACTCACATCCTCTGTGCTCGCTGAGGAAAAAGTGAGCTGCCATGACCTGAGACACAAAGGGGTGGTGGGGTCTGCAAAGAGTGTATGGGCCCCACACCCCTTTGTTTCTCGGCTCATGGTGGCTCACTTTTTCCCCAATGCAGAGGATGTGAGTCTGATCCGAAAAGGATCCTTCCCTATAGCTTATGACCTATCAAGGTCCTGTCTAACAAGTGGCATGACAAGATCGATTGGCGGAAAAAAATGAATGTCAGCTTAAAAAAATTGTAATTCACTTTTTCTCACCTATCGTCTTGTGCCACATGTTTGACAGGACCTTAACAGGTCATAAGGTGGCAGGAGAGGATCTGCTCTGCAGCCTGCCTATTCATTAATTAATAATTACCCTCACTGTCGTGTGAGCCAGCGTCCTGCTTACAAGCACAATAACTCCGCTCACTGCTCTTTTGGTCACAGCTATGCTATGTAATCTTTTGGAACCAAAGATCATCACGATGCGATGATCTCAACCATCACCATATTCTTGCTTAACCAAATACTGGGCATTAATTGGATGACTATGATCACCAAAACATCTACATATTTTAGTTCAAGACTCATTAGTATCCTGGGTGGAACCATTGAATGGTGGGTCCCAACTCACAGCCCCTATATGTGGGTCCACATTCCATGGCATAAAGCTAATACATAATTTGTTATTCATTATTCAAAGATCCATGCAATATCTTTTGATGGAAATAAATGATTTTTTTGGGTATCTTTTATATCTCATACATTTTGATTCTTTTTTCCCGACAACAGTTTTAGAAAGGAAAAACAAACAAAAAAAAAAACAAAAAAAAAAAAAAGAAAGAAAAATTTGCACGCCTCATACCCTTTAAGAATGAAGGTACATGTTATCTTGAAGAGCTACACGCGGTAAGGCTTTGTAATTAAATGACAAACTTGTCAATATCTTCAAGACACGATTTGACAGAGTCTCCTCTTGTTTAATCCAATGACCAAACCATTTCTCTTTCTTATTCTCATAAAATAGAGAGAGATTATATCCTTATTCTTTTCTTTGTTTCCTCCTCCATATGGTTGAATGGGAAGTCATCATTTGTGGCTGAACTATTTTTTAGTGTCTAGATATATGGAAGCAATGGGTGTTTTGTCAATACAAAGTTGTGTAGTGACAAAAACACCCCCATTATTTCTCATATTGACTAAATTCCCCTACAAAACACACATGCAAGTGATGGAAAAACCCTAAACCTTCTGTTACCAAAATGAGTGTGACTAAAGTGAGTGCAACATATGGTGTGTTTTTGAACATGGTGCCTCTTTTTAGGCACCTATTTTTTGAGTTAAACACTTCCGGATGTTTCAACCTCATACAGTACACCACATGTCAACCCGTGGTGTGGTCATATCTATTTATTTTTGGTAAGGAGGTTTAGCTCAAATTCATTCAAAAATCTCTTATATACAAGAGTCCATTATGACAAATGAAAAACAATTCTATCAGTATGATATTTAGCCAGCACGGTAGTATGAAGTGAACTGCCTTATTGCTATCTCATGGAATGTGGTCTTATCAATTTTGGTCACAGAAGATTTGCTTCTGTATTTTGGTTATTAAACAGTGTTACATAATTGCTAAAGCACATCCTGTAATTAAGTCTGATCGGAGATTTTTCTAGTGATCCAACCAGGATGCGACACATGATGGCAAAGGGGGGTATTTGGCAAGCAAACATGGCTGCATGGTTACAAAAGCATGCATCCTTGCATGTGGTACTTTGGTCATTACACAAGGTTATGGAACCAAGTACATTGACTGCGATACCCCTTGCAAGGACGCTAGTTTGCTTCAACTGAACCTTTAACAGATAGTCATAACTCCCTAGTTAAATACCATTAATGTAATTTTACATGGGCATACAAGCACAATGACTCACAAAATCTCTCTGGATTCTGAATAAAGTTTTAATTGTCTTTAAATACAAAATGTATGAATTCATTGGTGGAGCCTTGCCATTCTTTATCGATTCATGTTAGTTACATTTGTGTTTGAATGCAGATAATTGTCTGAACATAACAGCTCACTGCTAGCCATTTCCTTTAGAACCAAAAAAATAAGGATGCAAATCCTCTGCACCGGGAGGACAGAGCACCCCCTTACAAAAGGGTGTGAGTCTCATGCACTTTTTGCATGTGACCCACATCCGCTGTGAGGGGGCACACCATCCCCCGATGCAGAGGTTTTTTCTTGCAAAAACAAAAATGCAGAAGCTTTAATTTTTTTGGTAGTGATGTTTCACTTGAATCAGTCATATATTAAGAGAAATTTATATCATGGACAGACAAAAGTGGCTAGGGTTTGCCCATCTCCTTTTTTTTTTTTGTGTGGCTAATCATAGTGAATAAAGTCTATAAATGGACTATTGATGGTGGATACAAAGGCCATACTTACTATCTAAAATCTCACTTTCCCACTGCACCTAAAAGGCAAAAGACACAAAGAGTGATCATAAGAATCTTCAAAATTTTAAAAAACAGGAAACCCTAGTCATTTGAAGCAAGTTAGTATATGTAGGTAAAAATTACCATTTGATAAGTTAGATATAAATGAGATATCTTTATATGCTTTGCTTTCCATTGGACGGATTTGCATCCTTATCGATCGTAGTAATCATCTGATTGATCTTACATTTTACGATGGTCAAACAGGTGATCGATCGAATGAGCCCGATCGGATTTTGCACACACGAATAAATAACAAATGCTTTGGATATAAACCCGATCATTCGAGTTATTAAATCGTTTAATCAATGAGCTTTTATATAAGATTCGAACTGATCGATCAACCATCAACTGTAGTTATTCAAATGATGGGGAATTTTGACATTATTTATTCGACGGCTGAAAATCGATTCGATTTATCTGCATGTGTGGGTACAAGAGTTTATACATGTCTACGTATTCATGTACTAAAACATTCCAAACAACTCTTATCACCTTTTATTTTACCCCAACTAAAAATAAAAATAAAAATCCGTCCTCTAAAGGTTTGCTTAACAGACAGATAACGTAAGGGTTTGAATAATGCCCGACAAAGGGTGTCTCGGTAAATACAGATTTTATTGACCCTCTCTTAGGTACTGGAGTGATGTCTCTCCATTTAGACAGGAGATAGTTGGTAGTTGGAACATATAACATAAACCCAAAAAATCCTCCAAATTACAGCAAATAGCCAAAATAGTTCTGATTCCAGTTGCTTGAACAGAGGATATGGTCCCTGCGACTTTCAAATGACATCACTACCCTCATCTCTTAAGTCGGCTGTCCGATTTAATAGAACCACATAATCAGAAGGGCAATTCCGTCAATAGCGGGATACTTCTGTCGTTCCTCTTGCCAAAAAGGACTCCCTCTCCAGTTATTTTACCAAACCGTGGTTAAAGCAATTTCGACTCCTCTCCAGTTTGTATGGAGAGATATCACATCAATTCAAATCAGCACATGACAAGACGCAAAAAGGGTATTTTAGTAAATACACACATCTAAAATTCTATTGCCAGTGTACACGAATACACATCGTTTCACGCAATGATTGGTGGTGGAGTGATATTTCTCCAGTTTAACCGGAGAGGATTAAAAGCCACGTAAAAGCCTTTTTTTATTGAATAATAACTCCAAAAAAAACCATTAAAATTAATTAATTAAGATTATGGATAATTAATATAATGGAAAATTAAGCCTGGCCAGATTTTAGCCTGTTGGATTCTGCCATCTGACACAGTGCCCTTCCACCAAATTGCCTATCAGACATGCCGTCAAAACCTATTCTCAAGAGAAAAAGGTAGAAACCAGAAATTAAAAGGAGAAAAAAAAAAAAAAAAAAAATTTATGGTATGAACTTTTTTTGCCCTTTTGTCTTCTGGTTAGATCGGTCTGCGTCTCTGCGGACTTAAATTTATTTTTTCTCAAGGGGGGAATAGGAGCGGAGAAATAGAAGGAAAAAGAAATAGAAATGAAAAGACAGCTCTTTTCGTGTTGTAAATCGAAACCCAGAAGTTCTGCGAATTGATTCGAGAAACTGGGAGCGTTCGGGAGGATCTAAGGTGAGAAGGGATTCGTAGTTGTTCGACTGTTTGAGACGGATCGTGGTTTTGGGAAGTTTTGAGGGAGACTTGTTTGGTTTTCGTTAAGGGTTTGGAGGTTTCGATGAGGGTCTGTGATTGTGTTCGATCATGACTGTTTTGGGAGATTTCCTTGGTGGGTACTTGTGGGTTTTTGATCTCTGAGGTGGGTTTGAGAAATTTTTTGATTTTGAGTTATGTGTGATTTTAGGGAAGGTTGTTTGCTGGGGAGGAAATTGAAGGGTTTGTAGGGTGGGTGTTTGATGCTGTCTGTGGGGAATAGGGATGGGAGGAAGGGGTTAGGGTTAGGGTTTGGTGTTGGAAGCGAGATGGAAGAGACCGAGCTTGAAGAAGGCGAGGCTTGCTCTTACGCGGAGGTGGACGACACAAGCATCGACCCTGATGTTGCTCTCTCTTACATAGTAAGGGTTTCCGCCTGTTTTACTTTGAACAAATTGGAAATTTTTTAATGGGAGCTTTGTGATCAAGTCTATTTGCTTTGCTGAAAATTTATGTTCAGTTTGTTTGAAATGTCTTGGATTAGGCCCGTAGAAGCTTGGATTCTGTGTGGCATATAGATTGTTGTGTTTGAGGCGCTTTATTCATAATTTGCTGCATGTGTTGTGGGTGTTTATGATATTGGTTGTGAAGTCTAGGAATTGGGGTCGTTAAAACAAACTACTCTTGGAAACTGATGATGGGAGCTCTGATTGGACTTGGGTTGGCCCTAGAAACTCTGCACATGTTTGGTTGTGTGATTTCAGTTTGAATCAATGTGAATCAGCAAAAACCTTTCTCTTTGACCAATTAGAGAAAATAAGAAAAACAGTTTTCATTGGTGCAGTTAACATATAAAACCGATTTTTGCAAGGGTTACATGTAGGGTTATGCCCTTGAATATCTTTTTCTCATTTTCTCTTTGACCAATCAGAGAAAATGAGAAAACAGTTTTCAATGGTGTAGTTAACATATAAAAATGATTTTTGCAGGAGTTCCATGAAGGATTGTGCCCTTTGAATATCTTTGTTCTTGATGTTGCAGTGATTTGGACAGTTAATAGGGTTATATTTTGATTGATTGGGCTGTAGGTCAGAGTTTTGAAGTCATTAAATTGAATGCAAAATTTTTATTATTTTTACTTTGGGTATTTTTTATATTGGTACTTAGATTTATTGTAGAATCGGTACTGTAACTTTGTCGGCCTATATGGAATGTCATTTTCCAGGTTATGCATTTTGAAGCCAATGGTGGACCATTTTCTTTATCTTGGTTCAATCATGCACAAAGAGGGAGATATTTTAGATGATGTTGCCCATAGAATTAGAGCGGGATGGTTGAAGCAGATAGATGCTTCTGGAGTGTTGTGTGATAAACAAATACCACTAAAATTGAAGGGAAAATTTTATAAGACAGCGATAAGACCAACCATGCTTTAAGGAGTAGAACAAACAACATGTACATAAAATGGGTGTGGCTGAAATGGGGATGTTGAGATGGATGAATTGCAAGACTAGAAAGGGTAGAATTAGGAATAAATCCATTTGTGGGAGCTTAGGTGTAGCACCGATAGATGATGAAACGAGGGAAAGTTGATTGAGATGAAGGTCCTAGGACTACAGGAAGGCCAAAATTACCTCGGTTGAAATAGTAAGGAGAGACATGGCAACTTGTAATTTAACGACAGATATGACTCTAAATAGAGCGGAATGGTGGAACTGGATTCATGTAGCTGACACAACATTTTGAAGCCAATGTGATAATAAGAACTCTGACTGGATTGCTCTAAATGTGAACTTAGATAGTAGCAAAATGCAGTCAGCAGACCATTTCACTTTTGACAGGATCACAAAGTAAAATCGCTTTCTTGAATATTCATGCACACTCAACCCTACACACACACACTTCTTTCTGAATATGTTATAGGTTGCTCCTCATTTTCTTGATCTAGTTTTCATTGTCACTCTATGTTTACTTTTTTGTACTTTATGATTTTATTTCTTTGGCAACATTAGTAAGAGTTTGATTTCTGTTTCCTAAGGACGAAAAGCTTCAAGATGTCTTGGGGCATTTTCAAAAAGATTTTGAAGGTGGGGTATCTGCGGAGAATTTGGGTAAGTAATTCATGACAAATTCCCCAAAAGCCACAAATGTTTTTCGGTTTGGTCCTTGGCATGATGATTTTGGAATCTATTCATTTTGACAGGGGCAAAATTTGGTGGGTATGGTTCATTTCTACCCACCTATCAGCGATCTCCTTCTATTTGGTCTCATCCAAGAACTCCGCCCAAAGTGCAGAACAGCACATCGAGATCACCAAACAATTTGCCAGCAGAGGTATTTATTGTTAACTTTGTACTTTTCAGCTTATTTTTCTTCATTTCATGAAGAGTGAAATCAATGGCCTGCCTCTTTGTTGGTTTGGAAATTCTACTCTTTTTGAGCACTGTGGGTTATGTGACTGTACAGGGTGCACGTCAGAACTCTGCAGTTTCATCAAGTGCACCCCCTGCCGTTAGGCATGGACCTGCATCTAGCAGTGCTGCACCACCACCTGTTTCGAGGGCCCCATCTGTGGACAATTCAGTAAAAAGAGATCTAAGCTGGTCTTCGGCTCGGTGCTCTGTGGAATTCAGTCCCAAACATGATCCCTTGAACAAATCAGTTAATCTGAACGACCATAAAACACTTAAGGTTCGAATCAAAATGGGTCCTGATAACATGTCAGCTCGAAAGAATGCTGAAATCTACAGCGGTCTTGGCCTTGATATGTCTCCATCCTTGTCAATGGAGGATAGTGCTGCCGAAAGCGAAGGGATGTCTCCCGAATCTCGGGACTCTTCGGATGAATCTCCGACCAGCATACTTCAGGTAAACATTCTTCCTGCATTTTCTTATATTCTATTTCCTCTTGGGTGGACTGAATGATTCAGGTTACATGGTCTTGTTGATGTGCTGTGCAGATTATGACGTCTTCTCCAGTCCGTGGAGGCCTGTTATCGCCTCTTCCTGATAATTTGCTTTGCTTGATGGAAAAGGAAAAGCTTCTGAGAGACAGCAGACCTGGGCCTGCTTACAAAGGTAGCCAAGAAAGTTTGGGTATGCTGGCAGATGAGCCATCTTCTGTTAAGGGGGATGGTAAAGTGTTGGGAGAAAAGAGATTGAAAGTGGTGGAGAAAAGCGGAAGGTCCGTGGAAGTGAAGAATAGGAACGTTAAAGATGCGGGGAATGATATTAGTGCCCTTTTGAAGAAGGAAATAGACATTGAGACTCCGGCAGGCAGGGAGCTTGTTTCTAATGCCTTAAAGCTTCCGCTTCTATCAGGTTCACCATGCGCTACTGGAGATGCAACAAAAGGTGCTGGTAGGGCAACCGATATTCCCAGGGAATCCAATAAGAGTGTGGTGAAGGACAAATTCTTCCCTTATGATTCTGTGAAGGAAGAAGCCTTGGAGTCAGTGTCCAGCCAGGACATGAACAAGGTTGAGAAGCAGAATGCAAAGACAAGTTCAGCAGACAAGGTTTTGGATGATAAAAAAGCAAGTTCTCATATAGATGCTTCAGTTGACCAGAGGAAAGACAGGAGCAAAGGTAACTTGAGCTTTGACATCGGCAGAGCTGACTCTGATGTCTCCAAGGGGAGGAGGGATTTTAATGGTGGACCTGTAGATCCTCCAATACAGAAGGTTAGTCAAAAAGGTATGTCCCGCGAACAGGATGGAATGAAAAGGCGCCATGGGAAGGAGCAATCGTCATCTGGGGGCAGAAGGAAATCAAAGGGAAGCAAAGGTAATTGTATTCCAGCTGCAGAGTTCTCAATGGAAAGCTTGAGGGTTGGTTCTTCTGCAGCACCGAAAGATAAGAAGAAGAGCGCTCAAACTGATGATTATCCATCTAAATTTAAACTGAATGGTATAAAATCACTTAAAGAATCAGGGAAAGCCAGAGAAAGCTGTGGAGATTTAATAGGGAACTTAAAAATGGAGCAAGCAGAGGACAAAATGGATTCATTGGAAATGCCTTTTAAAGATCGGCAGAAGGACTTGAAGCTTGATGCTGCTGATAAAGAAACCCATGCATTTACAGAAAAATTGAAAGATAGACCAAATGGTAAAAAAGTTGATAACCCATTGCCATCTAAGGCATATCTGAAGACAACTCCTGCCATTGCTCCTTCAGGGCAAAATGGGCCCATTTCTGATGCAGTTCCTGCCACTGTGGCAGTCATAGAAGAAAATTGGGTTTGTTGTGACAGTTGTCAGACGTGGCGGCTCCTACCGTTTGGTACAGAACCTACGAATCTTCCTGAGAAATGGCTTTGTAGCATGCTTAATTGGCTGTAAGTTCCTTTCCAATGGTATTTTACCTTTATGGTTTATGATAGTATGCAGACATTGAACTAGCATACTCAGTTAGATAAGTTGAGGTTATATATATATTTGAAATTTAGATTCATTAAAGGGAGAATAAAGAAAACAAAAGAGCAACTTTCCTGGGAAGATGAAATAAGCATGAATAAAACCAATGCACTGAGCAACAAGATCACAACAACTTCATTGTCTCAGATCCACATTTTTATTCTCCCATGGGGGGTATAACTATATTTATTGATAATAAATACTTCAGTTGAAGTAGTGAGGAAAGACATGGGTGATAGTGATTTAGTAGAAGATATGACCCTAGCTAGAGTAGAATGGCAGAACAAGATTTCTGTAGATGACCTCAATAAATACTTGTATAATGCTGTTTTCTTTTTATTCTGATTATTGCACTTTAAAACTGGTTTCTAGTCCTGGGATGAACCGGTGCGATGTCAGTGAAGAGGAGACAACAAGAGCTCTGCATGCATTGTACCAAGTACCTGTCACTGAGGGTCAAAATAATATGCACAGTCAACCTGATGGAGCTGCATCAGGAGCAATTTCGGCTGAGGTGCGGCATCTTGATCATAACCACCGTGATCATAGTTTGCATGCTGTGCCTGGCAGTGCAAAAAAGAAACATGGATTGAAAGACGCATCAAATACAGCTATACACACTGGCCCCATGCACTCTTCAAACTCTACAAAGAAGAATCAACAGGCCTCTGGGAAGAGCAGAAGTTTAAATGATGTCAACCAGTTTCCTTTGGAATCCAATCCTCTGAACAAACCTGCCTTTCAACATTTAAGTAAGTCAGGCGACTTGGCTGTGGACAAACATACTCATAAACAGAAAGAGAAGCACAAATTGCATGAACACTATTCGGATGGAGGTACTGTTATTGAAGCTAACAATCTCTGTGGCTGTCATTCTTCTTTACTTTGAAGTATGTAATTGTTTCTTTTATGTAATATGTCTGCAGGTGTTGCCAAGCACTCAAAAATGAAAAGCAAGAGGGTAGCCGATCAAAATGGAGTTGCAGCTTCTAAGAAAATCAAGACAGAAGGTGTGTGTTATACAGATGAAGATTGGAATTCTGGTGTTGGGGTTGCCACTGGTAAAGTGGCCCCCTGCTCAAGCGGTGGATTGCCAGCTAAGGCACCTGGAAAGGATATGCATAAATATAATGCACACTTTCTGTCTAAGGACTCAGAGTGTGATGCAAAGGACAGTTTTTTGGCTTCTTTACAGAAGCAGAAAGATGAAGATCAGGTTTCTATGGATGGACGTGCCCAGGGTACAGGGAAATTCAATAAAATGGATGTTGCTGTGAAGAAGAGGAAAGTGAAGGAATGGCAGGAGAGTCAGACTCATGTGGACCCCAGTAGTGGGCATCATCTCCAAGATAACAGGGTCTCTGTGAAGGAAGAGATTAGTGAGAGAGAGGGCAGGAAGGAAAAGAAGGCCAGGGTTTCTAAGTCTGAGGGAAAGGAGTCCAGCACAAGTAATGATAATGCTAGAATGGACAAAAAAGGTAAGGTGACTCGGATCCTTTTGTCCGGAAATAGAAATCAACCAGTTGATGGAATGGAAGAAGGCATAAGTTGTATTGAGAAGGACCATCAACTAGGCAAATATCAAGGAGGAAACCAATCTCTGCGGACCTTGGATGGCGTAGATTTGTCAAAAAAGGATTTGGGATATGGACAGACTTACATGGCTGCCACTTCAAGCTCTTCAAAGGTTTCAGGATCCCGTAAACCTAAAGGCAACTGTCTGGAAGTGAAAGGCTCTCCGGTAGAATCTGTTTCTTCATCTCCTTTGAGGTTATCCAATCCAGACAAGCATGTGCTGGATTATCAGGATGAGGATGCTGATCACATGCTGGGTGGCAAAGGGAAAGTACAGATTGATCCTTCTGAAATTGGAAAGACCCATTTGGTGAATGGTGCTGCTGTTACATTGGACCCACATAACCGGTATCAGAGTGAACTACGGGCTGAGGACCATGATCACAGTGAGGAGAGAGCAAACAACCATTACCGTGCAAATGTTTCTATTCCTCGGAAGTCCGGAAAGGGTTCCTCTTCCCGGTCTAAAGACAAGCACAGAAGTTCCAAATTTGATTTTGATAAAGGTAAGATCAAGGCCTCTGATTCATTCAGTGAGCAGGACCAATTGTATCCAATGAAGAGCTTGAGGTATGAGGCAGAGATTGAATCTCATGTTTGCTCCCCCTACCATGATGAAACGAGGAATGGAAAATATAGCTCTCAGGAGAAGTGTGGTGTTAAGTCTGATAAGGATGAGAAGATTTACTCAGGTAAGAAAGATTCTGGAGGGAAATGGTCGAGTGAAAGCAGTAGAAGAGAGACCCCGTCAAAACTTGGAGGATATGAAGTCTCAGATGTGAAATTGGGTGCTGTTGGCAGCAAGGATGGGAAATCTATCTCACAGAATCTGCTGCAGGACCGTGATGGTGAAAGATCCTCGAACCGATTTCTTTCGGATAGAATCAGTAAGACAGATATGGCATCTGGGAGAAGGAAGTCACAATTCTTCCCAGTTTCTGGAGATAAACAGGAAACACAATCTCGGTGTCTCCGACCAACACAAGGATCCCATGTAGGAAGCGGATCAGATGTATTGCCAGTTGACGCCTTTGGTGGTGGTGATGCATCGAAGGTGCTAAATCACCCAAGAAAGCCTGATTATCCGAATGGAGCTAATCATTGTAATGTGAGACATCCCACACCCAATAGTCTTGGGGTCAGGGATCTCAATGCCCCGAGTCCTGTTCGAAGGGATTCCTCCTCTAGTCAGGCTGCTGCTAATAATGCCTTGAAAGAAGCCAAAGATCTTAAACACTCCGCTGATCGTCTAAAGGTGTTTACGATTGCCCTTCTGTTGAAGTATATTAGTTCCTATATCTCCTAACACCTCTAGGTTAGAGTTGCTAAATTCATTGTTAACATGGTTTCAAAGCCAAGCCAGATCGTGAGTTCAAATCCCTATGGAAGTATAAGCATTCTCTCAGATATAATGCTGTACATGGGTGTACGCATTGTAGACTCACACCTGGTTCCCCAAGTGTTCCCAGGGGAGAATGTGTTCCTCTTGAAGGGGGTGTTGAAGTATATTTATTCCTGTATCTCCTAACACCTTAAGGTTTTGGGAGAGTTGGTAAATTTATTGTTAACATCTTTTTAGTCTGAGCCTCTTATTTTCCCTAAGCTTGATAATATCATGTCTGACTTTTCCTCTGACTTATTATCTTTATAGAGCTCTGCTTCAGACATTGAAAGGACAGGGCTATACTTCCAGGCAGCTTTAAAGTTTCTTCATGCGGCTGCACTTTTAGAACCTTGCAGCAATGATTCTTCCAGATCCATGACTGTTTACAGTGATACGGCAGGATTGTGCGAGTAAGTTAAATTACAATGCTGCATGAAGACACTTTATTACTTGTGACATGCACACTCTATTATGTTTCTTCATAAATGGATTCGGAACAGTCCACATTATCAATAGCTATATTGCTGAGATCGTATCGCATTTGGTTCAACTTACACCTTAATATATTAGGCTTTGATTATTTCTGGTAAGTTGCCTTTTGATCTGCAACTTTGCCTTTGTGGTACCTTTTATACATCTATTGTTCACATCAAAAGAAAAAAAGAAAAGAAAGAAAAAAGGAACCCCATTACATTCTCTTACTTGGTATGGTTGAAGGATTGCTCATTTTAGCTCATAAATGTTCCTCTTAGGCATGCTACCACTTTACTTTTCACTTCGGCCACTTCACATCGTTGGGTTGCATTAATGTTTTCTAGAAGTGGGCAATCTTGTAGTGAGGTGTTGATTTGACACTGTGGTGAAGGATCCTAAAACTTAACCATGAAGAATAATAAATTTTTTTTGAAGAATAATGGATTATATTAAAGAAAGAATGATAAACTTCTAGTTGGTGGCCAATATAAAGTTTTTGCGCACATCTCTTTCAATACATTTGATGACATAATTGGAGGATTTGGAGTGACCCCCAACTTATGTTTATGGAAATGACTGCCTAATGATGTTTAGTTTTTAGTTTGACGAAGAGGGAGTGGGAAACTGATTGTTTCCAAAATAGCTGAGAAGCGGTACTGATCATTTTAAATTACAAAGGCTTTTTATTCAAAAAAAAAAAAACCGAAGGCTTTTGAACATAGTTGAGAAGCAAGAGTGTGCAGGAACTCTTTTTCTCTAGGCTCCTAGTTAGGATGGATTTAAACTCCTTTGTTCAATAATTGGGAGAATTTTGCATGTTGAATTGTGTTTAGAAGCTGTTATGGGGGTATTACGATTCTCATAATATTTCTTTTGCCTCTTTGGTTGCTTTGATATGAAGGTCATGAGGGCTGTAACTGTTTATGATAAGTTCAGGCTATTGCCAAATTTCTGAATGTTTAAAATCTAAAGGGTGTCAAACTTTGTAGATTCTGCTTCTAAATCTGGTATTGAAGGGGTTGCTTTATTGAGTCCTTGTTGACCGAATGGGTTTTGGCACGTTGTGAACAATGTGATTATTGTGATGTGGAGTCATTGTTAATATTGTAACTATGGTGGAAACTGTAGTTCTTAGAATTGTCTACTGTCTAGGTTAGACTTGCTTTTGTTGTGGAAGATGTAACTCAGTGGATGGGACATGAACCGTGCAATGTTATTTTGCTGCTGCTTTATGCTGACTTTGCCTTTTTTGATACCATTTTACTAAACAAGGGTTTGAGGTCAGCCTTTTGTGTGAGAGCTGTCCTTTGTTACATTTGTTGTTTGTGTTCACATGTGTGGTAAATACATATCTTAGTTTCTTATGTTTCTTCTTTATTATGTATTTTGATTTTGGGAAAAAAATTCTCATCTAGAATATTTTTGGGTCCTAGGTTGGGTGCACCATGCTGCACTTTATCTTCCATGCTTCAACTCTCCCTCTCTCTCTCTCTCTCTCTCTCTCTTTCACTTTTTAATTATGTTTAGAACACTGATATTTGAATGCGAATACATCTACTTTTTAATAGGTTGTTTCTCAGCCTAGTTGGAAAAACCCATGTTTTAATCATCTCCCTGTGCTTTGTTTCTCTTGTTTTTCCTTTTTATTATGTGTTGCTAGGAGCACTAATATATATTGATAAGAGAAATTTCAGTAAGAAGGGGCAATAAATCCCCAAAAAGAACCTCAAGCACGAGGCTTTCAAATTGTGGCTATTCTTATAATGTTTCCCCACCCTATTTTCATATCCACAAAAGAATACTCTCCTAATACTTTACAATTAACCCACGAAAAGCAAAAGTAATCTTTAACTCTTTTATATACATTGAAGGTTGGTTCAGCATGGTTCTCGAAAACCTGTTGATTTCTTTCTAACCAAAGTGCCCAACAAACAGCTGGGAAAATCATATTCCATAAAATCTTTCCTTCCTTTGAAGTGTATCTGATGTTCCAGCTAAGAAAGAGGTCTTCAATGTTATTAGGAAAGACCCAAGTCATCCCACTATCTCTCAAATTGCCTCCCAATTGTCCCTAGCGATCGGGCAATGGACAAGAACATGATTTGCAGATTCCTCATCTTGAAGGCATAAGGAGCACACGTTCGGGAGAACCATTCCTCACCTTTGAAGATGGTCAATTGTAGGCAGCCTATTCCTGCGAGTAGTCCATACAAAGAACAGGGCTTTAGATGGAATTTTCAATTTCCAAATCATCTTCCAAAGATGGGAGGGGTTAACCTCCTTCCCCAAAGAGATGGATGCAAGATCTCACTGAGAACACTCCCATAGGGGAGAGGGTTCTCCTAGTATCCTCCATCACTCCTTAAAATCATATTCTCCACGAGCCTAATACGGTGTGCCATTTCATCCATTTCCAGCTAGGAGCACTAATATTTCAGTGCGATTACTTGTCCAATATATTTGGTTGTTCCTTTGCTGGTTCTTATTATTGGATTTAAAAAAATCTTAGCTTGGTTTAGGATCCATGTAAATTGGACACAAACACATGTTGCTGTCAGACATGGATACAAACTGTCAGACACACTGACCTCAAGAATCTATAAATGACTACATCCATATAGTTCCTTTTGTATTATATGAGCTATAATTTTAACATAGTTTTGTCTAGGTATGTTTTCAATGTAGAAAGGATGTATTTAATTAAGCTATACAAGAAAATTATATATATGGTATATAAAGAATGGACAGTGGGCCATCTCTTTCTTCACTGCCCCTTGGCCTCATCTGTGTGGTGCTTTTTCTTGAGAAGATTTGGTGTGGCATGGGTGATGCCCAGGTTGATTCAGGACCTCATCAGGTGTTGGAACTCCGGGCCTTTGGAAAGGATCTCCCAGAAGGGAATGGTTATTTGGAAAGCCCTCCTGTCCTTGATCTGTTGGCATGTATGGAAGGTTAGGATTGCCTGTACTTTCGAGAGTGGGACCCCCCTTGCCAAGCCAGAAGAGGTTATATTCCTTTTCATTAGGTGGTTCTTGCATCTGCCCCTTTTCTGAGAGGTGGCAGATTTCCAATGGTTTCTTGAGTGGGATAATTTTGTCGTCTTGTAA
>JAOXJP010000008.1:13500013-13510109 GCA_025762735.1 Platanus orientalis | reverse complement strand
CCTCTATATATGGATTTCTGCACAGGTTTTTGGAAAAGAGATTTTGAGAGGCGAGTTTTTTGGGTTTTGAATCGAATTTCATTATGGGGTTTTGGGAGAACTCAACCATGTAAATTTCTTGTGTTTTTGTGATTGTTCTTTTGAGTTTCTGTTTTCTTGTTGTTTCACATTGTTGTTAATCCAAATCCGATCAGTTTTTTCATAACATTTTAAAACTTCTTAACAACAACATGTATGCCTCGATGTGCAGATCATTGCCTTGTCTCTACATCAATATGCCGCTCCTCAATGAGCAACAATAAGCCCATTCGTCCAACAACAGTAAGGATATATAGTTTTATTATTATTATTATTATTATTGTTATTGTTATTATCATTGTCCAAACCTATTTACCAGTATGGATTTTGAAATTATACTTGTCTTTTTAATTCAGATGGGATTGCAGATGTTTGGACTTAATTATATTTAGAATCAAGTCAGTTTGGACCATGATTTTGATTGTTTGATTCAATTTGGATCCATATCTACACCTTGGATTCTAGTGGACCCTTAGTCTTTGACATATAAAAAGGCGTATGATGAAATCTATGCTTTTATTATTATTATTATTATTTTTTGTGTTGAACCTAAACGTAATTTCATTCAACTTCAACGATTCTCATGATTACATGAGTCCATTATAACAATGGAAGATAAAACCTCAGGAAGAGTATTACAATACCAAACTCAAGAATGTGCACCCTTGCCACTATAGCTGCCATGGAGTGTGTAGCCTTTTTGCACGCGCTTTTGGAGTATGTAAGATTTGGATATTGCATAGATCGAACTCAGAATGGCCCGACAATCCCATATGATGTTTGAAATTTTCCATGGTGGGGGGGATGGATAAATCTTGGAGGAGCTTTATAATGGAAAGATTGTCCCCTCCCAACAGAATGTGTTCAGAAGTGATTTCTCTAGCCACTTTGAAACGAAGATAAATGGAGGTGCTTTGATTCCCCTATGAGGATGTTACTTGCATGATCTCGAATTAATGCCACAGCATCATATGAACTCCCGTGGCTCCATCAACATTGATTTTTATAGCTCTAATAGGCGTGGGCCTTCAATGATGTTGAGAGATGTTTTGTTAATTCTAAGCTTGGGTCCAACTCAGACCTATTTGAATTTTCCAGATCATCTCTATCATATTCAGCTAGAAGAGAAGTGGCACTAAATATTATGGATTCAGCTGGGATGGGCTTATTTTAAAAAATAAGCTTATTTCAAGCTTTCCATATTGCCCATAGTATTGAAGCACTTGTCTAAAAAAGAACTGGTCTGGAAGAAGTAGGAGCCACTCTTGAATCCATTCTTTGAATAATTTAACTTGATTTCTAATGCAAAGGCCTAAATTAAGGAAAACCAAACCAGACAGCTTTGGTAAGCTCACAATTGAAGATGTGGTTGATGGTCTCTTGCTCAGTGCCATAGTTGGACATAAATGTTCCATATTTGCATTAAATTTTGACAATGTGCCTCAGACTGGGATAGCTTCATTTAGGCCTCTCCATATCAAAATGAAGACTCTGTGGGGAATGGAGGGGGGGGGGGGGGTTGAATTGTCCTTAGGTTCTTCCAAAGTTTTGGATTCATTTTTGCTTGATGACGAGCCTTCAACATCTTGAATTGACTTAAAGACCGATTTTAAGGTAAATTTTCCTAATGAACTTAATTTTGGCCTAGACTCACCCCTTATTAAATTCTTATATCGGATAAATTTGGATAATATGAATCTACTATTATAGATCTGGATTCCGAACATCAAGGATTTACCTCAACTTTGAGCTGTTCTATAAATGCTCTAGACAGAACATTATTGTATATAGCAACAACTGAAGATCCCAAGTAATATTTCTTTTTCAGATCCTATGTAGCGACCATGTAACTGGTTGGAGATGTTCACACATGGCCAAAAGTTATGCCCCCAGGATTTGGTGTGCTCCTTTGACAAATGCCTAAGGTCTGTCCGCATGCAGAGGTGGACATGTAGCATCGAAAAGTGTAATAAATCACTTTTTCGACATTACATGTCCACCTCTGCATGCAGACGGACCTTAGGAATTCGTTAAGGGGACACACCAAATCCGCATCAAAAGTTAGGCGAGAAAAACCAACCTAGGGTTATTCTTGTATATAGGCATAGAATGTCATTCAAAAGTACCCTGGGTTGGGTTTTCCAGCCAAACTTTCGGCCACAACTGACCAGCTAATTGGTTGCCATACCGAGTTAGCCACAGATGATCCAGAGTTAGGGGGATGATCTTCTGTGATCAATGTGTGATGCGTACTAGCTAGAGACTTACAGGTGAGGTGGTTTTGAATTTGGTATGTATTTTTTAGGCATCTACTTTTTGAATTAGATACTGTTTTTTTATGCTTTAAACCTATATGCACCATGTGTCAGCCTGTGGTGTGGTCACACCAATGTTGATCACAGAGATCTGCTTCCACCTCGGGGAGTGTTCCCACATGGCATCAAACATAATGGGTGTTGTCACTGTTCTTCTACACGCCCACATTTGTCACCTTAATCAAGTAAGTCCTAGCTCGTCGTGCTATCAACCAATGAAAATGGAGATGGTGAGTCTTCCAATCAAGCATGTTCATAATATTTGCTCGGAAGTGCACCTAGATTTGTTTGCCTGCTCTTATAATCGTGCATTAACCATTTTACAATCACCGAGTCATTCAGGGATATTGCAAATGAATTCACCTGATGGAGTAGCGAGTATCATCTAATCAGCAACCCTTAGAAATGGCTATTCAGTTAAACAGTTGAAATAGTCTACTAGCGGCCAGGGGATGAGGCCAATAAGAGATATACAAATTTGAAATAGTCCATATCCATGGTCATAAGAGACAAGATCCTCACCCCATTTTTGAAGTGAAAGTCCATCTTGGTGGGTCATGGATGGGCAAATAGTCTTGAGGGTCACAGGTGGTTATCTACTCAGACTATTTGAATGCTGTAAGCGACTTGAAAGTTTGGTCAGATTTCATAAATAAAGCAAATAGCCATCTCTCCTAAAACCCTAAGGTAGTAGGAGAGGTCCCCCCCCCCCCAAAAAAAAGGAGGGACACTCCTGGACAATGAACGTGGAGAGCTAGGTGTGAATCCATAGAACACGCATACATGTGCATAGATAGCCTGGGAGAATAATTGCATCCTTGGGAAGATTTGACCTTGCAACCTAAAACCTTCTGTGATACCATATTAAATAAAGCAATTAACCGTCTCTCCCAACTCTCCTAAAACCCTAAGGCAGTAGGAGAGGTTAGACTTAATTTACTTAATATATTTCAACACAGTTGCTGGACCTTAAAATCAAAAAAGACAATGAACTCGATCCTCTAATTACCAGGGAGTTGCAAAATTTATCAGTTGTTAGAGGAATTAGAAATTAAGTTAATTATCTGTAGATCGATTTTAATAATTTGTAAAAAAAGTATACTCATATCTATATACACTAAAGCAAAGGGTTGTCTACTTGGACAACCCCTCCTAATTTCTTAGTTTTTTAGAAATTTGTCATGTGTCTCTCTCCCTTTTCAATTTTCTCCCTCTTAATTAGATTCTAAATTCTAAAAAGATTACTCCTCTCATATCCCTATTTTTTATCACTCAGATCTCCTCTGTCCCTATTTCTTTTCACCCACATCTCTCTCTCTCTCTTCAAAACTACCAGGTCTCCTACTTCTAACTCTACTTTCAGTTTTAAAATCCTACATGCATGGGGATTACACATGTATACACTCACCTGTGTTTACACAGGGCATTCGCTAGTACATATTTAAAGTAGTCTATTCTTCCCCCCCCCCCCACACACACACACATACACACAAAAGGATATTTACAATTCTCCACAAAAGAAACTTTTCATGTATAATTAGATCAGTTTGGTAAGAATGTCAAGAGAGAAGGGGATTGGTGAGTTCATATATTTTAACTAAAACAAACTTGAACATCTTAAGATAACTATTAGCCAGTAATTATTAGAGGTTATTAGGTATGCACTATGGAACCAAGTTGGCTCCAAGAAAATATTGAATATTAGTAATTAGAGGGTCAATTGTACACATATACACTATCTATCTATCTATGCGTGCTTTTATATTCAAGTGGGAGCATTACCAAACCTCAAGTCATCTACCCTCCAAAAAGAATAAGAAGTTTGTGCTAGCCCTTTTGAACTACACATTGATGTGGTTAGATAAGTTCAAAGGTATAAACATGCAACCATCAGTATAGAAAAAAATTTGTGAAGCAAAACTTATGACTTCAAGATTCCTGTAGCGCCTAGGGGTTGAAGTACATTTGTATTCCTGATAGAGTTGTGTTGTTGATCTTCTACAGTCTACATCTGCTTTCTGCTGTCACTTAAAATAGGAAAATTTTCTTGGTAAGAAAGCATTAATCACTGAAACATTGTCAACCAGCATAGTTTAGGATTTTGAACATTGAGTAGAAAGGGAGGCAACTGAAGGGAAGGTGCCTTATTAGTTAGACTAATGAAGTAGCTTGGTGACAATTTAATCAATATTTAGTGACATAAGCTCAATCTTGTCTGCAACAAATTCAGTCTTATATGAATGAATAGAGAATGCCATAACTCATGGAAGGATTTAAGAATACAGTTTCAACACAGATACTCATGAAGGTCATCAACTTATAGAATCGCATCAATTATGGCTAATTCAAAAATGGATCTTCTAGCTACAAGTAAGAAAAAGAAGCTATGTGAGCAACTCAATCTGCTCCTTTGTTGAGCTTCTAAACTTACAACTATGCCTCAATGCCTAGAGCTTTAATAGTATCCATTACAGTTGGCGGAAAGGATCCCTTGTGAATAACTGCATTAATTTCTTCATTTTGTGATTTTCTATCTTACACACATTCCTTGAGCCATGTCTCATCTCCTGTCACACTGATGGAACACAGCTACCATGCCATGCTTCCTAAGGTGCAACTTATGTCCAAGAGACACTACATAGAGTCTGTATGTGCAGTGTATGTTGGTATATATGCTTAACAAATTGCCCTTACCATTAGCGTGGCCGGCAAAAAATGTCAACCACATCAAGAAAATTGAGCCCATGTCAGCTTTCGGCATGTGTTGAGGGTACATTGCGACACGTTACACCGCACCAAGCTGCTAGATGTCACATGGTGAACTCCTTAGCCACATGCTCTTGGTCATGGGAAACTGGTGTGGCATATGCCAATCCTTCACCTATTCCAAAGTGATGCTTTCTGACAAGCCGTAATGCCAACAGGTTCTGGGTGTTGAAATCGACATCCCCCTTAGTGAGAGCCCATGGAAGTGGCCTCCATGAAGAAGAGAGCTCTAGTACTAGTACACCATTCGGACCTTAATTACTCCCATCAAAAAATATTCTTCCAAGAAGAAGACTGGGAGATATTACGATATTGAAGTATAATTGGTTTTCTGTCTCTTTGTCTCCCATCCTGTCTCTTGGCCTTGTGTTGATGTCCTCCCACGAGAGGCAATGGTTCTCTCCATTTTTAACTGCTTTTGTGTTCATTTTTAGACAGTTCAAACTCTTGAAAGGTCAACTACCAACCCTTTGAATGATGGGTTAAAGCAACCCTTAAAATGTCACTTTGATGATCAAAACAAGTGTAAAGGGGAACATCAAGGCTTCCAAGGGAGGCCAAACACTTACTCATAAAGATCAAAGTGTTCTTAAAATGGTCCTTAAAAAGCTATTTCTATTTCAGTTTCAATAGAAACCCTAAAGTGTACATGAGAGAGCCTAGAAACCCTAATTCTTCTAAGTCTCTATTTATTGACTTTATAGAACTTCCAACAAGCTCGACATTCCAGTCATCCTCAGTTGTGCGAAGATGACCTGATACATTTTAATATAGTAGCTAGTTGACAGCAGGCCCAAGATTCGAAGGGTTGTCTTAATATATCAGGCAGTGTCGAGCCACTGACACTGGTCCCGGCTCTAGGGTTGAGAAAACCCAAACCCTAGACCCATATGTAACCTTGGTCAACTTTAACTAACTGTTCTAAATAGAAGGGTGTCATATTGATGTAGACTCACAAAAACCTAGATAGTGAATATGCAAAAGCAACTATGTTTGGTGGGGGTGATACATTAACTAAGGAATATTAATCCTGGTTCGTCTAGTAGTCCTATTTACAAAACCTCCCGTTTGAATGCTAATTTGAGTAGACCAAAAGGGACAAATGAAAAAGAGTACACAAAAAGAAAGGTGAGAGAGACTAGTATATGAAGTGTTGATGAAACTACATGGAGTGCTCAAGAAGTGATGGGATTATATGTGAACTTAATCATCATCTAGTTAGTGTATGACAAACCATAAAATTGGTCAGGAGCTCACTAGAACTGCTAACTGGTATCTTAAGCAAAAGAGTTAGTAAAATCTTAACTATCTACTAACTTGCCATTAATCATATTAGATCGAAAAATAATACCAAATCAAGTGTGTTGTCATGGGTTCAAGTTGTCTTCAACACAAAAGTGTCCAGGATCCTGTGATGCAAAATTTCTTTATATTTTGGTGAGTAAACATGGTAGAGATGGGTGGTATATACATACATTTCACTTCTCCATCTCTACTAATTAACTATGCTCAAAGAGTGGATGATCGCCTTCATCTCCGAACTTTAAACTTAGATCAATATCAAAATCAAGGTTAATAGATTAGCAATTTGCACAATATTGTGTAACACATAAGCAAGATCACTTAGTCAAATCAAAACCCTAAGTTTTGTACTTAATGCACAAATACAAGTGAGGATACAACTGTTGGTTACATGCATCCTTCTACAAAACTCCCTTCCAAACAAGATGATTAAGGGAGAAAATTACAAATATTAGAACCGTAAGTAATTTAGGCACAATTATTAAGCTAATACCAAGTAAATCGAAAATCAAACACAAGATACCTAATCTCATACAAATGAAAACACCCGTTAGTAAAACCTTCAACAACAATTAAGGACTGGAAATCATGAAATTACATCATTTCTTCCCAACATCTTAAAAGGGCCTTGAGGTAGAGCTATTACTCTTCTCAATCACATTGAACTTTAAAGGAGTAGAAGCTAAAGACTCATTCCTTGGTTGGTCACTTGTAAAGATGGATGTTGCATCTTTATCTTCTATGTTGCTAGACTTGTTTTGATTAGCTTTGTCTCCTTCTAATTCTCTATATCTATGCAGATACCTTTTCAAGGGCTCAGCATAATCATCGAAGCCTAGCGTGCCGAGAGCCCAACAAATGTCATCTCCATTTACGGTCTTTCGCTTTTCCTTGTGACACTTGTCCGATGCTTCACCAGTCACAAAGCTAATGAACTCAGATACACATTCTTGCATGGTTTCTTTTGCTTCTTTGGAGATCTTGGCATTAGGTGGTAGGATTTGCTTCATGATCCGGCCCACATTGGCAATCGGCAGCAAGCGATCTTGCTCCTTGATGCCGCCATCATCGCCTGAGCCACTAGTCACAGCGGCTTCTGCAACCTTGTACTTGTTGCCTTCTGAATCAGGGTTATCCCCTAGGTTATCGACCATCTTTCGAAACAGATCAAATTTGATCATGTCAAACACAGACACGTCGCCTCTTTGCCTCAACTTACTTCTATATAGATAAATATATGCATATATGTACATGTACATATGGTAAAGGTTCAAGAACATGACTCAGACCGGCTGCCACTCAATTTTTTAAACTAGCATGTTATGATGCCAACATGGTTGCTCTTGTATGGTTGGTCATCACTTTCATGGTCCAACCACAGGTGTACACTTATGCAAAGCTATTTTTGACTGAGGGTATGTGCTAGGCCCCTCTTGCTTGCAACCAAGGATGCTGACCCTTGAGAGGGTTTGGCACAAAGCTTAGCTTACACCCTCAAAAGCACCCCAAAAGATAAAGACTCGATTTGATCATTTGCATCTAAATGGTCCCCCTCCCCCTCCAACTGATCAAGCAATAGAAACACATACGCTCCCCTTCCAATCTTTAATATTTATTAATGCTTAATGCTCCCAATAAGTTTCTACCTAGTAGGATTAAATATGGTTCCAAACGTACACGTGTGCATGTGATGCTGTGAATCCAACCAAAAGGTACCTAGGTAAAAAAGACTGTTAAATAATGTTAACAGGAACCTTAGTGTCGATTGCCTACTACTTAGATTTTAGTGTTATAGGCCCCTAAGCTTGTGATCTCTAGCCCACATCGGGTCGGCACACCAGGGATCATTATATTGTGGAGGAGTGTTAAACCTGTGTGAATTCCCTACGTTTTAGTTTGGTAGGAGAGCATCACTCTAAGGCTCTATAATTTTACAGGGGGATCGTATCTCTATAAAGGTGTGCTTTATCAACACACACTCTTCAAGCTAATTATCTCTTTGAGAGTGAGCTTTATCAATAAACATTCGTCAAAGCTAATGTAAGCGATAAACAGATGCTTCTTTGCAACGAATCAAAGTTCAGGACCACACAACTCAGACGACCTTGGCCAGTATGAAGAATTATTCGATGCGAAATCACTTCTAGTAAAATTCGCTATAACTACCAGTCATGTGATATTCGATGATCTGTAATCGATTATTGTATTCAACTAAAAGTTGGGATCTGTAGCTATCAACCGTCCAAATGATGTTTACTTTTCCATAATTTCGATATTTAGTGTGTTAACAGTACATGGTTCCTAATTTGAAATTTAAAATGTGAACTGCATATCAATGGTTAGAGCTTGAGCACTATACATGCCTTGTGTAACTTGTTTTGTTATTATGATCCTTGCATGGATGGTGGATCATATGGACGTACATGACATGAACATCCTTTCTATGAAAGATCACGGCAAAGATCACTTAATTACAAACAATAATGACTCTATCTACCTAATATATTATAATGTGTGAACTCATTGGCCCTTTCTGCATTGATATCTTTGTAAACGGACCCATGAGCTTTACAAGGCCTACCATAATTGTCACGCTCACATAAGTAGTTTATTAAGAAAGATGACCAAGTTGGGTTCAAGACATTGTGTCAAACACATGGAACACATCCATTGTCGATCGGGTCCAAAGTTGCCGAGTTGACTAAAATACCAATTAAATGCAATTAATTTGGTGGCCAAATTAGGTCATCTTATCTCTTAGTTCGACTTAAAATATGGTGAATTGCAGTCAATCCAATAACTGAATTAGTAGTATTCTTGATCAAAACCATGGGGTGGCCATGGGCGGAGCCAAGATTTTCTAGTTTGGGGGGTAAGTAGAAAATTTTAGTTAAAAATGTATAAATATACTAAAGTGTATTATTTACTCAAAGATTTCTAATTAAAAAGTCATTTACAACTATGTACCATTTGTTTATAAAAATAATTCCCTACTAAAAATTCATATAAAATTGTAGTGGCAATTGTCCACAATGAAACTTCATTTTTTGAAAGCGTTGGATGATCTTTTCATTATCAATGCTATTAAAAAAAATTTCTCAACACCAGTAATTAAACAAGCATTCATCCAATCATCTCCCACATATACCCTTAACACAATTAATAAGTGGGTCGTGTTTGGGTTGATCTATATAATCATATACCCTTAACTGAACATGACACCCAACCCACCAACACGAATTGCCATGCCTACTTCTGGGATCCACATAGAGCATCCACCCTTGTCCATGGGTTTGAATCATCTCTAGTGCGGATTGATATCATGCCAATACCAATTAATTCATATCATGTTGGTACCAATCAATGGGTGACATAATGCATGACAAAGGGTGTATTGATCGAGTTCAGATCATCTCCAATCTAATGGGCTTTGGGCTGAATTTGGGCTGCCTGAATTTAAACTTTTTTTTTTTTTTGGCTGATTATAGGCCCAAAATTGCCCCTAACTGCAAATTATATGGGTTTTTTTTTTTAATAGTTGATACTTGAACTATTTGGTGATAGTAAATTTGTTAAAAATATATGGATCCAAAAAGAATTATAATAAAAAAATATGGACCTAATAAATATAAGAA
>JAOXJP010000008.1:13461023-13492064 GCA_025762735.1 Platanus orientalis | reverse complement strand
TATAAGAGACAGTGTCAGATGCTTCACCAGTAACAAAGCTAATGAACTCAGATACACATTCTTGCATAGTTTCTTTTGCTTCTTTGGAGATCTTAGCATTAGGTGGTAAGATTTGCTTCATGATCCGGCCCACGTTAGCGATCGGAAGATAGCGATCTTGCTCTTTGATGGAGCCATCATCGCCTGAGGCACTAGTCACACCGGGATCTGCAACACTGTACCTGTGACTCTCTGATCCAGGGCTACCTCCTAGGGTATCGACCATCTCTAGAAACAGGTCAATTTTGATCCTGTCAACACAACCCACCTTCTCAACTCACTTGTATATAGATACATATAAAGGGTAAAGGTTCCAGGACTTGACTCAGCCCCCTGCCTACTCATTTTTAAACTAGCATTTCATATGCCAACATGGTTGCTTTTGTTTGGTTGGTCACCACTCTCGTGGTCCAACCACAAATGTACACTATTACAAGTCAATTTTCCATTGATGGTTTGTGCTAAGAGGCTCTTGAGTGCATCTAGGGATGCTGAGGCTTGAGAGGGTTTGGCACAACACTTAATTTACACCCTCAAAGCATCCTTAAAGATAAAGTCCGGATCTGATCAATTACAGTCCAGAATGGTCCCACTTGCCGCGCTCTCCTTTAATCTTTAATTGTTATTAATGCACTCAGTAAGTCTATGCTAAGTCAAGATTAAATAATCTTCCAAATTAAACTAGTGGACTCCGTAGATGCAGCTGTCCTTATTGTATTGTGGATCCAACCAAACAGCACCTAAAGAAGACAGTTCAATATAGCAAACAGGAACCCTAGTGTTAATTAACTAATACTTATGATTTAGTGTCTTATATAAGAAAAAAGAGTGTCTCCCAATCAAATCACGCACTTATAAAGGAGAGTTGTCACTCAGTATGAAAGCAAAACATTTTATCTTTCTCAAGTTTGGATAAAATTCCCAAGGTTGTGAACTTCCCCGGATCTCCGGACCCCTAAAGTGAACTAAACCTCACTAGAACTTAGGGTAGGTTCCTAAGCTTGTAAATGATAGTGGAGGATCAAGTCTTCATCTATAGACATGAACCTGAAACCCACCACCTTGCTTGGACGACATGGAGTTCTCATAGGACTTGCATGTTGATCACCTAGATTTTTTCCTCTGAAATGAATCACGATTGAATAAAATAAGCTAAAGTGTATTATGCAATTTTAAATAAAACAATCTATATTCAATGTTTTATCGACGGAAAGATAAAAGAATAAAGAAATCAAAGTAACAAAGTAACAAAGAAAAGAAAAGAAAGGTACTCCAAGAATGAAAGTAACCTTCCCAAGGGAAAACCCAAATCAAATCCAAGTATCGAAAGCCAAAAACAATTTCAAAACAAAGTCTTCACAAGAAATCTCGAAAGGGTATACAAATAAAAATAAGAAGATAATAATAATAAACACAACAGAAGAGAAGGAAAAAGGAAAAGATAGCAATAGATGAAGGTTGTTGCTTCCAAGAGAGTGGTTGTTTGGGTTAGTAATAGTAGTTCACAAATGGGCTTTTATAAAATGGGAGTGCGATGGCATCGCATATATATGTAGGAGCATGAATCCTTGAAGTTGATTAATGGGGTCACGTTCATGTAGAGAAGGAATATGGCCAACTCATCTCAAAAAATATTTTTCTTTCTATTTTAGCATTTTTTTTTTATGGTGAAGCCTGGTTTTTTTATTCCCTGGGGGGAATAAAACCGCTTGAGATTGTCTTCAGATTTTTAAAGTTTAGTTAAAGTTCAGAAGATTTTGGTGGTCAACATGAATCCAAAAAACTCAAGAAACTGAATTGGACATTTTCAATTTTGTTTATTATTTTGCCACATGTCAACCATATAAATCTTCTGAACAATATCGGAACTTTAACATTCTGGAGAGAAACAATGAGTACCACAACAACAACAAGAGCAACATCAATAGTAGTAATATTACTTTCTTGTTGTTATTTACTATTACTAAGTTTTCATGTTAAAAGCTTTTGTAGAAGTTTAATATTTACATTTTTTTTCAATCCACCATGAACAAGAAAAAGCTTTTTCTTTTTTTTTTTCTTTTATATTATTTTATTTAACTTAACATGCAAATATTTCCCCTTCTATGTATTCTATTTTGGGTTTTAATGACAATGATAGTTACATATAAGTTGAATGGGATTGTGGTTGTTTGGGCTCATCATTTTTGGATTCTCGCCAGTTTGGACCATGACTTTGACTATGGATTCAGGCTGGATCTGGATCCATGCCTTACATACCAATTGATCCTTCGTGTTTAACATATATAAAAAACAAAGGCACAAGATAAAGTTTGAGTACCTAGATTTGTCCCATATTTTATCTATAAGTTGGTAAATTTGGATAATGTGGATCCACTGCTATAGATCTGGATTCGGATCTTCATGGATCTATTCCAGATCCATCCCGTTTTAGTCATAGTTTTGAGAACCGAACAAAGTAGCGAATTAATGAGGCGATTGGTTCTAGTTAAACCGGGTTCGACATCGGTTCACAGTTTTACCAGTTCGCTAAACATAATTAAAATAAACAATACCAAAATAGTTAAAATAATAAACAATTTTGAAGAATAATAAATAATGGGAGAAAATGTCAAAAATATAAAAGAATAAATTGCATGAAACTAATACATACAAAAGCCTTAAAAAACAAATCCTAAAGAAAGTGACGCAGCTGGGCATATTTTATTTGCATAACCAAGGCGAAAGAGACTAAGCTCAAGCCCATTCCTTCGCGTTAAGGAACACAAGCTCACACAACCGTAAATAGTTGGAACCCATTCCTACGTTTGTAAAAAGATGAAAAATTGCTAAAGAAGAAGAGGAAACTGTTGCACAGAGCCAAGGAGAAGAGGCTCTTAGGCTAAATTTTTTTAGTGAAGAACACCTACAACTTGTGGTCTTCTTACACCAAAGAGAGCCACCGAAAAGAAATTACTTTTTTATATATGTTGTTAACTCCTTTTACAATATACAAAAGATATATACCCCAATATTAGAGAATGATTGGAAGTTTTCCCTACAAAACCCACTAACTAAAGCATTAAGTGCTTTACATAAAAGACAAAATATAACCCTTCTCATGTAGTTAGAAGAAATAAAATAGATCATTCCCTATGTAGTCAACTTCCTCTTCTAACAACTCATTAAAAAATAGTATATTTTTTCAAGATAATTAAGTAAAAAATTCTAGAAATGTAACAAAAATAAAACTAGGGCCCCTTTATGACTTCTCCACCAAATTCTACTAATTAAAGGTGGTTGCATGGGTTAACCCTGTTAGGATCATTTTACCTTCTTCTTCGCAAAAGAAATACAATAAAATCAATAAGCAACAACAAGAAGAAAAAAACCACACATAACACAAGATTTATGTGGAAAACCCTAATTTGGGGAAAAACCACGGAGCCACAGAGAAAAACTTTCACTATCAAGAAGAAAACACGTCCAAAGATGATTTACAATTTCAGAACTTCTCTCTCCCCTCACACATAACCCTAGAACGAAACATATAAATACCTTCAAAACCCTAATACATATGCGGATACGGTTTGGATCTGATCTAGTACATAAAAGCGAAAAATGGGTCAAACCTGAAAATTTATGTATTCGGATTTTTCTTTGGGTTTTATATGGGTTAGATTTTGGGTTGAATTCCTGATGTTAACCCAACAAATCAAACTTCACACATTACAAACCCATGAACCAAAACCGATCCAATGGCCAACCATAAACCAACTCAAGCCCAAGGCTTGGGCTTCCTTATCCTATTCAACTACTCCATGTAGGCTAGTGTAACCTAGCTTACATTAGAAAGTAAACAATTTAATGATTAACATATATTACGATTTCATACTTATAATGTTTAAAGTTTTGTGCTTATTTAATTATATTATGTTAATATAGCTAATAAGGAAAAAATATTTTAATTACAATAAGAAGCATTACTTTTTTAATTAGCATCATTATAAAATCATTCACTTTCCTTATTGATTAGGAATTCTAATTCGGATGGCTTTCAAGTTGGGTTTTTTAACGAGTATTGGGATATTCTAGGGGAATATATCATAGGTGCAGTCAAAGAATTCTTTTATGATTGGATTTCCTAAGAAAAAATCAATTAAACTTTCATTGCCTTAATTCCCAAAGTTAAGATTCCGAATCACATAGCCCAATTTAAACCCATAAGTTTGTGCAATGCTTTCAAAAAAATCATTTCAAAATTTTAGCTAATAGAATGAAATGGGTATTTACTAAAATCATATCCCCTCATCAAAGTGCATTTGTCAAAGGTTGCCAAATCTCAAATACCATCTTAATTTTCCATGAAATGCTCAGAGTTCTCAAAAAAGATAAATCCAAAAATCATCATCTGACTATTAAAATTGATATGAATAAGATGTATGATAGAGTTGGATGGTCTATGATCCTAAAGATAGAGAAGGTGGATTTCAATAACAAATGGTTTAACTGGATTAAAGTGTGTATGAAATTTGTGTCATATAAGGTTTTGATCAATGGTTCCTCTTGTTCAAATATCCTTCCCACCAAAGGTCTAAGATAAGGAGATCCCCTTTCTCCTTTTCTTTTTTCTATTTTGTATGGAAGGATTATTGGCCTCTTTGATGGCTAAAGAAAGGGAGAAAAAAATTTGGGAATTAAAATTAAACCATCTTCTATTCGCAATTGATTATTATATTTTTACAAAGGTGGATATGAAGGAGATGGAGCAAATTTTGGAAACCATTATAGAGTTTGGGGAAGCTTTTGGTCAAGTCATAAATCTGGAGAAGTTAGAAATCATATTTACTTCTAGAACCCCTAAACCCTTGAAGAGACTTATTCAAGGCTATCTTCACGTCAAATAGGATGAACACTCGAGTATCTATCTTGGCTTCCCTTCTTTCATTACGAGAAATAAGATCTCTTTGTTCTCTTCTATTGCAGAGAAGGCTAGCCTGAGAGTCCAAGGGTGGAAAGGGAACCTTCTTTCCCCTGTTAGAAATGAAATTATTCTAAAGTCTATTATGTCCACCATGCCTTCTAATGCCGTGTTTTGTTTCATGATTCCTAAAAAAAAATTGCAATTATATTAATAAGACTCAACGTAAATTTTGGTGGGAGAGTAAGAATAATGATAAAAAAAATGTCAATTGGGTAAAGTGGGATAATTTTAGGAAAGTAAAGGTGAGGGTGGTTTGGGTTTTAGGGATCTTCATGCTTTCAATTTGACCCTCCTTGCTGAACAAGCATGGAGAATCTTTTCCAATCTGAATTCCCTATGGGTCAAACTTTTCAAGCCTATCTATTACCTTAGAGTTACTTCCTATAGTCAAATGTTAACCAACATAGCTCTTGGGCATTGAAAAGTATTATTATAGGTAGGGATTTCCTTTAAAAAGGGTTAAGGTGGAATGTGGGAATGTAGAGTTCCATTTCCATCTGAAATGACTCTTGGATCCCTTCGAGTGTTGATTTTAAACTTCAATATATGTTTCTCCCCCTCCTCTAATGCACCAAAAGGTTTTGGAATTGATTAATCGTATATCCAAAACTTTGAATATCTCCTCTATTAGACATCTCATTTGAGATGAAACTAAAAAATATTTTGTCCATTCCTATTAGCCATTCTAAGTATTCAGATTATTGGGTTTGGCACTTTGAAAAGTGAAGTCACTTCTTTGTTAGATTGGTTTATCATATGATTGTATCTCCTAGTCACAGTGAGTCTGAGGTTCCTCCTCCCTTCTCCTGGAAGACTATTTGGAATCTCAATAACCCCCCAAAACTCAAACACTTTGTTTGGAGAGCTTGCAAAGAAGCATTGCCCATTAAGGATAATCTTTTGATATGAAAGATTAACGTGGATCACTATTATCTCTTATGTAAATAGGAAATAGAAACCACCGTTCATTGCTTGGTTCAATGTCGGGAGGTTGCTCCCTTACGGTTTGCCTCACCTCTTTCTCTTAGAAATTTACTAGATCATTCTCCCTCTTTTGCTGAATGGATAAAGGGTTGATATGATATGGAGTTTCAAGATACACATGCAAAACTTGCCCTCCTTTCTATAGTTGTTATATTTAGTTGGAATAATTGGAAGGGTGGAAATAATGTTTTTAAGAACTATGCTCTCAATGTTTTTAAACCAATGCTTGGTGGCTTTAGGATGATGAAGGAAGTATACTCTCTCCTTAAAGCTTTACCACTTATGGAGTGGGATGAATCTACAAATTCTTCTTGGAACCCTCCTTGTAAAGGTAGCTTTAAGATTAATTTTGATGGGGCTTTTCACTCTCAAACTTTCGCAATAATAGGGATTGTTATTATAAATGATGAGGGTGATCTTCTTTTTGTTAAGGCTGAGAAGTGTGTGGTGGTGTCTCCTTTTGATGCTGAATGTTTCACTACTTAGATAGGATTGCAAACAACCCATTTGTTGGGGCTCAAGAAAGTAACCTTGGAAGGGGATTTCCTTTTTGTTATCTCCGTCCTTAAGAATGACATTGAGTCGAGTTCTTTGTCAATCCATAACTTCATTTCAGATTGTAAATCATACTAGAACTCCTTTGAACAAATTTCTTTTTTCTATGTTAAATGTTTTAATGGTGTAGCCGATATGCTAGCTAAACATGGTTTAGTTTCTCCTGTTTCTGAGAGTTGACACTCCTTCATGGCTAAGAGACCTTATCTCTCATGAAAAGGCCTTTGTTGTTAGTGCTTCAGTTTAATGAATTTCTAGTTTTACCAACAAAAAAAACCTTTTGTCCATGATAAGTAAAGAACCATGTTAACATATCCTATAATTATAATTTTATAAATTATCTATTCATTTTTGTTAAGGCTAATTACATCTCTTACCATATGCTAGACAAGTATTTTACTAATTTGGTGGCATGACTAGCCTGAAGACTAGGCTTTTATAATTTTTATGGTGCTTGAGAAAAAAATGAAAGAGGGGAAGTTGGACAAGGGTTTATAGGGGTTTTATATACTAAGGGTTTACAAAACTATGGCAAAATGTGTTTTCTGAAAACTAGTTGGCATGTAAAAACCATGTGGTTCATAAAAAATAGGATGGTTTACAAACACCAGCAATTAGATGTGGTTTTTGGTGTAGTCTGGTTTTGAGTCTATGAAGAACCATATAGATGTCTGGTTCAAGTTAAACCGTATTTAACCATTGGCTTGGTCTATATATTTTCAAAACTATAGTTCAAGTCACACAACATTGTTGTGTATTACCATATCACTATACATAACATAACAACAAAATCCTGCTGGGGCATACTACCTTTGCCTTCTCTCTTGAGAAGGTCATGCTACAACCATCCATATAGGGGGCATTGACAATTTTCTCTAGTCTATCAAATATATGGAATGTGATTTGCAGTTCCAATGAGTTGTGTATGGAGAACTCGGTACATCACCACTTTACTAGGTGTGTTCCCACATAGCATCAGACACAATGGGGTGTTCATTTACACCCTCACTTTTGATCACCTTGATCAAGTACGTCTTCATCGTGCTATTAACCAATGAAAAGATGGGCAATGGTGGTCTTTCTACCAACGTATCAACTGCACCAAAATTTGGCTAAGAGCGTCCAATCAACAACCCTTGGAAATTAACTAATGGTCACATGATGAGGCTAAATAAAGTTATACTATTGTGCATGATGAAAATACTTAGTTACCCAAAACCGCTATAATGTTGGCGGGGAATGATAAACTCAAACACAACATGTTACCACATGAGCAAAAAAAATGATTTTTTTTTTGTCTTTTGTTTTTTGTTTTCTTTTCTCATGCAGTTAGTTTGTTGTGATTATTTTCTAATATTGGCCATTATTCTAACAAAATAGATTGGATTCGGGTTAACAATAATGTGAAATGAAATGGGAAGACAAAACAGAATACACGAATTTACGTGGTTCGTCAAGATACCTTACATCCATGGGAAAAGACGATAAAAAACTTCCTCTATAATAAAGATTATGAGTACAAAGAGTTCTCCAAAACCCCTGTGAATAACGATGTAAATCCTAAGAATCCCTCTTTCAAAATGCACATTGAACCCCAAAATACCCCTGAAATGGACCCTAGACCAGTTTAGGTTGTCGGATCCAAATTAGGTAAAACAATTTGGGACATTGGGTCAGTCTCTGGATAACACAAACAGGTTCACTTCGATCTACTTTCAAGTTGAATTTGACACAACTTCGTTAAAGTTGCTAAGGAACATTTGCTATGAATTGATGTAAGTGAGATGCATCAGATCAATCCAATGCTCTTCCAATGGTCATATATGAAGACAATGGGTGAGAGATAATGTGAAGACAATTAATGCTTAAACATAAGAGGAAAGGCATTAGTTAGAGACAATATAAAGGCAATCAATGAGAAGCTATAAAAGTAAAAGCCAACTTTTTGACTTTTCTCTCCCCCTTCTCTCTCTAATATTTCTCTCTACCTCACCCTCTCTAATGGCTAGCTTCTGGCTCTCTCTATATATGGGGTAGACTTGATGGAAAGGTAGCTTAGAGATATAATATTTTGTGTTGTGGAAAAGCTATAAGCCTAGTCCATATTGAGTTGAGAGGTCCTCTTATTGGTGAATGAGTCCTAACCTTGGGTGAGAGAGTCCCCAAGTAAATCCTTATCTTTTTTGTGTTTGAGTTATAATCATTCATCTATTAATGCAATACAATCATTGTCTTCTTTTCCCTTATTTTTTTCTTAATTTTTATTTACTTTAATTATTTAATATTTGAATTGCATCAAATTGGAATCAGAGCAAGTTTTGATTCTTGGAGTTAGGATCACGATGCCGAGGGGAAGAGAAAAACAACCTCATACTACATCAATATCCAAGACATGTCTCTTCGAGACTAGGTGAGTGAACTATAACAATCAAATGCCATTCTTTAAAGAACCATGGAGGAGATTCTATAGAGGCTCCCTTCAACAATCAATCTACCGAATCATCCACCATCTCATTTAATATTCTAATTTTGAAGAAGATCGTGATGTTGCTTCAAGCTCTACATCAATTTGATCGTGATCCCACCCATCTTCACCATCTTCTGTATAATCAACATGGGCCACGGAGCATCTTGCGTGTGCACTAAAGAATTTTGAAAAAAAGTATTTGCGTGGATGTTCCTAACTTTGATGGTAAACTCGATCCTAAATCTTATATTGGTTGGATTGCTTCTTTGAAACATTCTTTAAATGGAAAGAAATGTCGAAAGAAAGAAAAGTTGATTTTGTCGCTACTAAGCTTAAAAGTCATGTATTAATTACTTTTGTGGAAACAATACCAACCTATATATATGAGAACATAAGGGAAACCGTCCAATTAGTACATGGACAAAAATGGTAAAGTTAGACGATAAATTCCTCTCGGATGACTACTCTCTGTATCGAAAATTTCACCATATATCTCCATAAAAAAAATGATCAAAGAGCAAAAGATTAAACAGAGAAAATTTTCCAATGTTTGAATTGGCTTGCATTAGAAGAGACCAATGACTAATTGGTAGCTAGATACATAAGTGGCTTAAAGCAAACAATTCAAGATGAAATTGCTTTACACCATGTGACTTGTTTTGATAAAGCTTACCGGTTGGTTTGTAAAGCTGAAGAAAAATTAAGAAGAATTTATCTTAGGAGGTTTGAAATATCTAGCCATGTTGAGACTTCCAAAAAAGGCGGGTTGCATAACCCACTAGTCCTAAGATCTAAGTAACCACATCACATGATAAGGCCCGAACAAAACAAGACCATCTTTTGATTGTTTTTTATGTGGAGAAAGAGGAGATCATGCCTATGATTGTCATAAGAGATGTAGTGGCTGCCACTTGAACTTAATTGATGATGTGGATGAAGGCAACATTGTCCATCACTCAAGTGATGATGAACCTTAAGAATTTTGTGATCCTAATAGTGGAGTGGAAAACCTTGTTATAAGGCGAGTTTTATCCACTCCAAAGAGTTTAGAAGATGATCAATAGTTGAGAAATAATATTTTTCATACCTATTGTAATTCTTATGGTAGAAAATGCTTGGTTTTAATTGATTCAGATAGTTGTAAAAATATGGTGGCTAAGAGCATGGTGGAAAAATTAAAATTAAAATGTGAGACCCATCTAAGCCCTTATGGTATTTCTTGTTTTAAAAAGGGATATAAAGTCCCTTATTTTAATAAAAGATGCTTGATTAAATTTTCAATTGAAAAATATTGTAATGAAATTTGGTTTGATGTTTTGCCTATGGATGCATGTCATTTTTTACTTGGGCACCCATAGCAATTTGATCGGAAAACACACTATGATGGAGAGAAAAATACTTATAGCCTTTCACTTAGTGGGGTAAAGTATACTTTGATTCCCCTTAAGAAAATGCCTTTCCAAGTTCTTAAAGAGGGAATGACTAACCTTGTAACTTTAAGAACATTTCAATGAACTTATGAGACCTCTCTAGTTTGTGTTCTCATTGGTCAAGAAGTCAACCAACAAAAAAATAATTATGTATCAAGTTGCATGGAGGAACTTATAAATGAATTTTCCGATAACATCCCAAAGTATTACCTGTTATAGTATACCACCAATGCATGACATCCAACACCAAATCAACTTGGTGTCAGGGTCCTTATTACCAAACTTGCCACACTACTAAATGAGCCTAATGGAATATGCCGAGCTCTAAAGGCAAGTAGAAGGTTTGTTAATTAATGAAAGGCATTCAAGAGAGCTTATGCCCATGTGCGTTTCTGACTCTTCTCACTCCTAAGAAAGATGGGATTTTGATGATGTATATTGATAGTTGGGCTATCAACAAAATCACAATAAAATATAGATTCCTTATATCCCGTGTTGATAATTTGTTTGATATGTTACATGGTGCAAAAATGTTGTCGAAAATTAATCTTAGAAGTGGATACCACCAAATTCCTATCCAATGAGGTGATGAGTATAAAACCACCTTTAAAACTCATGAAGGATTTTATGAGTGGCTTTCATGCCATTTGGATTATCCAATGCACCAAGCACCTTTATGAGGTCCATGACCCGATTACTTAGACCATTAATTGGAAAATTTGTGGTTGTTTACTTTGATGACATTTATATTTAGCTCTTCTTGTGATGAACGTATTGATCATGTGCATCAAGTTCTATAACTTTCTTCCATAGATGATATTTCCTTCATAACATACAAAAATATAGATACATGTATATATTTTACACAAAGAAAAACTTTATATTAAATTTAAGTGCTCATTTGTAGTAAAAAAATGTAACATTTTTGGGTTACATTATCTCCTCTCAAGGAATCAAGGTGGATGAATGAAAAATCAAGACAATTATAGAATTATTAACTCTAAGTTCAATTACCAAAGTGTAAAGCTTTAGTGGATTGGCAACATTCTATCGGTGGTTCATCAAGAATTTTAACACCATCGTTGCTCCCATAACTAATTGCTTAAAGTCTAAAGAGTTCGTTTGGACCAAGGAAGCCAATGAAAGTTTTGATTTAATTAAAGAAAATTAGTTGAAGCACCCCCATACTTGTTTTAACCAATTTTGATAAAATATTTGAAGTAGAATGTGATGCATCATATATAGGAATTAGGGGCGTCTTAAGCCAAAAGGGACACCCAATTGCTTATTTTAGCACATAGCTTAATGATGTTAGGATGCTTTATTCTTTTTATGATTTAGAATTTTATGCTATAGTGCAAGCTTTAAGGTTTTGGCACCACTATTATATTCACAAGGAGTTTGTATTATACTCCAACCATGAGGTCCTTCATTTCCTTAATGCCCAAAAGAGACCTATGGATGGAACTATTTGGGGTTTATATGGGTTTACTTCTAGCCTTACAATTTGGCTATAGGAGAATCCATATCACAATGGATTCCAAATTGGGAGAGGTGTTGATATCATCTCATCAAAGTGCTTTAGTCCTTGGAGAACCATGTGTATAAGCAAGAAGATTAGCAAGTTACTAGCCAAATTTGAAGATCATGAAGTATGCCACATGTGGAGGGAAGCCAATCAGCCTGCAATATACTAGCTTCATTTGCATATGGAATGAACAAACAAATATTATATCCCACATATTTTCCTTCAAATCTTAAAGATGCAATTGCAAATGAGGCAAACCAATGTACATATACCAGATTATAATCTTTTTCATGATTAATACAATTATTTATTTACCTAAAAAAAGATACTTAATGTTAGACATGCTAAATGGGTTTCTTACTTGCAACAATATGACTTTGTGATCTTCCATAAGTCCAGAATAATGAATAAAGTAGTGGGTGCATTTAGTCAAAAGCTTTATCTTCTAAAGACAATATCTTTTGAAGTTATTGATCTTGACTTACTACTAAAAAATTATGATATTAATTGGCCCATATTTTGGAACGATTTGGGGAGAATGCAAAAGTGAACAAAATAATAATTTTACTATTGTAAACAATTATCTTTTCAAAGGAAATCAACTTTGCATTCCCTAAGGGTCTTTAAGGGAACAAATTATTTTTGAGATACATGGTGGTGACTTGGGAGGACATTTCGGTAGGAACAATACCATAGCCTTGGTCCGTAGCTATTACTTTTAGCCTAAATTAAACCGCAATGTAGAGAGATATGTTTAAAATTGCATGGTATGCCAAAAGGCTAAGGGTGGAAAACAAAATTGTGGGTTCTAGTAACCCTTACCTATACCCAATCATCCTTAGGAAGACATTAGCATGGACTTAGCTGAATTTTTGTTGTTGTTGATAGGTTCTCAAAAATGGATATTTCATCCAATGCAAAAATACGTCCAATGCTTCAAGTGTCACTAACATGTTCTTCAAATTAAGAAATTGGCTGGCTTTATGGTGTGCCAAGAACCATTACTTCGGATTGTGACACAAGGTTTATGAGCCACTTTTGGTTTACCTTATGAAAACTCATGAGCACTCAACTTCAATTCCTAAGTTCCTACCATCCACAAATCGACAGACAAACCGAAGTTGTGAACCAGTCTCTCGGAAATCTTCTTTGGTGCATTGTGAGTGACCATGCAAAGCAATGTGATTTCATTTTACCATAAGCCAAGCTCACGTACAACGTACAATTTTAAGTGTTGTTTTACTCA
This sequence comes from Platanus orientalis, assembly GCA_025762735.1. Lineage (NCBI taxonomy): Eukaryota > Viridiplantae > Streptophyta > Magnoliopsida > Proteales > Platanaceae > Platanus > Platanus orientalis. The sequence goes on along the minus strand of JAOXJP010000008.1, from coordinate 13,478,852 downwards.
AAAAGACCCCATTTGAAGTTATTTATGGGAGGAATCCAAGTCATGTATTGGACCGGGTATCAATTCCCAATATGGGGAAAATTAGTTTGGAGGCAAAAGAATTTGTTAATCACCATAAAGAGATACAAGAGTAAGTGAAAGCCCAACTTCAACACACCAACAACTGCTATAAAGAAGCTTATGATTCTTGACATTGGTCCGATGACACTAGTTCATTGAAAAAAATAAACATGAGTCTAATGACACTTAGGTTAACGAACAAGAGTTGAGGAAACTTGAAAAAGGTATTTGGGAAAGCATCATAGGGACAATCTCTGGGATGAGTTCTTCTCAAGTAGAGGAGGATGATGTAGGTGAGAAGTATCGGATTAATCCAATGCTATTCCAATGGTCATATATGAATACAATTGGTGAGACACAATGTGAAGACAATTAAGGCATGAACATAAGAGGAAAGAAATTAATGAGAGGCAATATAAAGGAAATCAATGAGAGGCCATATAAGGAAAAACCAATTGGTTCTCTCTCCCTTCTCTCTTTGTCTCTCTCTTCCTCACCCTCTTTAACGGCTAGCTTTTGGTTCTCTATGTATATGGTGTAGACTTGATGGAAAGGTAGCTTAGAGATATAATACTTTGTGTTGTGAGAACGCTATAAGCCTCATGTTGAATTGAGAGTTCCTCTTGTTGATAAATGAATCCCAACCTTGGGTGAAAAAGTCTCTAAGTAAATCTTTATCTTCTGTGTTTGGTTTGTGATCATTCATTTGTCAACCTAATACATTCATTTTCTTCTTCTCCCTTATTTTTTTTCTTAGTTATTATTTACTTTAACTACCAAATATTTGAGTGGCATCATGAATTCTCTCATTTGTTGCTATGTGGAGGTCATTTTCATATTGTACTAGCAAGATAAAGATAACTATGTATCTAATTTTTGGGTTGAAGTACGAAACCACTAGATGTGCCAGGCTTTTGCAGTCAAGTCCATTCTTGAAAAGAGCCAATTCGAAGGGTACTTCCTCTAGCTGATCATGATCATGCTTGGCATATCTATGGTCAAAGAAAATTGGATGTTCGACCATTCATTTTTTAATTGAAAAATCTTCCATCATGCACATGCCCCATAGATTCATCAATTCAGATAATTCGCAAATGTGGCACGGAAATTCTTAATTATAGTGACTTATGATCATCTTTGCTGACTAGTCAATAAAGCTGAACCATATAAATTCTTGTGTGGTGTGTGACGTTTTTTTAATTTTAGTTCATGCTCTATCAACCATCTTTGGTTTCCTTTGTTATAACACTTGTGATGCTTATGGGTTGAAAAGATACTTGTGATTCTAATTGATTTGTGATGCTGATATTCTACACTCCATAGTTGCCTTTTGCTATAGCTTAGAATAGGAAATTATCAGTAAGCAAGAAATTATGTTAACCAAATAGTTTATAACTTTAAACATAGAGAAGCATGGGAGGTTACTGAAGAGAGGGGCAATTATTTAGATTGTTGAAGTAACCTAGTGATGATTAATCCAACAATAAATGACATAAGCTTAACCATGTTTGCTACAATTTCACTCTTTTATGATTAAACAAAGCATATAAAGCTTTAACATTATATTTTTACTCACAAAATCAATAGTAATATAAAGTTTATTGCATTTAAAGAGCAATCTGCAACTATCATAATCAAGAAACTAATCATGATGGTGTTGTCACATATTTTCATGAATATGGAGTGAAAAGGTAAGTTTCAGCAGCATCTTCATATGATTGTGAAAACCATCAAGCTACTAATACAATTCTTTCTTCTTCTTTTTTGGCAATAGGAATGTATTGAAATTAAAGGTTCGTACATAGTCTTACTTCAAACTCTATCACATCTTGTATATCTCTAGGAATATTTCTTATAGATAAAGATAGGCTCTTATTATCAAAATCACTCTTAGCAATTAAATGTGTTACCTTATTTCTACTCTTACTAGCATATTGTAAAATAATAGTCAAAATTCTGAAAAGGATCTATGTAATCTTTGATGCAATTTCTAGTTTCATTGGGGCACTCTTCCAAAGATTCTTTCATAGTCTCTATCACAATCTTTGAGTTGCCTTCCACCATAAGTTTCTTAACTCTCATGGATGTAGTTATTTGTAATCCAAATAGAGCCATCTCATCCTCCACTAGTTACGATAAACACATTTGCCTTGATTTGGTCCAAACAATGAGACACCTTTTTGCATTATGTAGAGTGATCCACATGCTTGCTTTCACTTTCTTTCTGACTCCACCAAAATCCTCTTCATTTCTTATCTATATTTTTGCATAAATACCTCGGCATCAAGAAACGAAACATGGCATATGATAGTAAGGTTGTTATAACTAATTTTAATAGTATCTTTTTACCTACTTGGTTTAGTAATTTTTCTTTCCACCATGAATTTTCCTATTTACTCTATACTCTATATATGAGAATAATTTGACCTTATTATTTCCTACGTTTGATGGTAATTATAAGTATTTACTTGAGTTACTAACTTGTTTAATTCATAATTCTTTTATGATAAGTTTTCTTATTAAATTATAAGTATACTTATGAAAGATTAATTCAGATTTTTTATAATTTATTGTCAAACCTGAGGCTTTACTATTTTCGAGAAAGGCTCTTATACTTTGGGCACATTTTACCTTAGTTTTAGTGAAAATATAGCAATCATTTGCAAAGAAGAGATGAATTATTATTGGGCTATTCCTTTAAATAATTCATTCAATTTCCCCTTTTATTTCCATGTTCTTAAGACTAGCTAATAATCTTCCCATATAAATGATGAATAAATAAGGTAAAATTGGATCTTCTTACCTCAATCCTCTAATGGGAATGACTTCTCTCCAAGTGAACCATTAACTAATATTTTATAACTAACTAAAGATACACAATTCATTAATATACCCTATCTATTTTAGATTAAATCCCATTCTATCCAGTAACTTCTCTAAGAATTTCCACTATACCCTATCATAGGTTTAACTCATATCTGATTTTAATACCATACTATAATTTTGACTTTTATTTATTTTCATACTATAATTTTGACTTTTATTTATTTTCATATAATTTTGACTTTTATTTATTTTCATAAATCTTAGTAGTTCATGTGCTATTATAATATTGTGAGTAATTTGTTTATCTTTAGTAAAAGCTAATTGGTTTGAAGATATTATATAATGTTTTATATTCTTTTATCCTATTTGCCTAAGTTTTTGATAATATTTTATAAAATACATTACATAAACTAATAGGTCTAAATTGGGTTATATTTTTTTTGGATTTTTTATTTTTGGTATTAAAGTAATAAAGGTTTTATTTATATTTTCTAATGGTTGACTGTTGTGGTCTTATTAACTGCATTCTAAGCATTCCATGTGACATAACTCATGAGAGAATCTTAAAGAAAACTGTTTCAAAATGACACTCAACCTGTAGAGCTGGGTTAATTATGCATTGTTAACAAAATGGATATTCTAGTTAAGGTTGTCAATTGGCCCAGGCTGGCCCGAAGCCCGACATGTCCAGAACTAAAAATAATTGGGCTAGGCCAACCTAATTCGAGGCTGGGCTGAGTCTGGACCTAACTTTTAGGCCCAAAGTTTTATTTGAATCAAAGGCTAAAGTTCAACCCAAGGCCCAGCCCAGCCCAACCCGAACTAGTTAGCCAATAGTAATTTTATTTATATGTTGATATTAAGTCTATAATTTTTTTTTCTTCTTGGATCCATATATTTTTAACAAATCTACTATCACCAAATAGTTCAAGTGTCAATTGTTAAAAAAAAAAAAAAACCTATATAATATGCATTTAGGGGCAATTATGAGCCTAAAATCAACCCAAAAATTAATAAAAGAGTTTTAATTCGGGCAGCCCAAACTTGGCCCAAAGCCCGTTGTTTTAAAATGGGCTAAGTTCGGGCCCAACTTTTAGGCCGGAAGTTTTAATTGTGTCAAGTTCAGGCTCGGGTAAAACATTTTGGGCTGAATTTAGGCAGACCTCGGCTAGGCTCAACCGGACCCAATTGACAGCCCAACTTCTAGTTACATGTGAGTAATTCAAGGTGCTCCTTTTTTGAGTTTCCAAATAATACAAATGTACTCCGTCACCTTGTATTTGTTCATTTTGTGATAATCTATCTTAAACAAGTTCCTTTTGTGACATACCTCATCTACTGGCACACTAATTAATGGAACAGTTATATAGCTATCACAACTATCATCTCCAGATTTTGGTGATCAACACCTATAAAAAAAAATCAACAAACTGAACAGAACATTTTCAGTCTTGTTTATTTTTTTGCCACATGCCAACCATTGAAATCTACTGAACAATATCTGAACTTTAACAATCTGGAGAGGATCAGGGGGCACCATGCTACCTAATGTGATGCATGTCTGCCAATGCCCCTATAGCATGGGTAGCTGCAGCATGACCTTTCAAGAGAGAAGTCAAGGCTAGCTAGGGCTGAATCCCCCGACAGCATTCTGCAACTTGTGATGTTGGCTGCCTCTCCCACCAGTGCTCTATGATGCGGGTGTCTGTGGGCTCGAGTGGCCCTACCAAAAATAAAAATAAAAATAAAAATAGGGGGGGTATGTCAAAGAGGCAATAATAATACATGGGATAGGAGAGGATTTGGACTAGCTACCAATTGTTTACTTATGGTGTAGTGTACGTCAGGTATGCATCAACATATTGCCATTTGCCATAGGCGTGGCCGGCAAAAAACGTTAAGCAAGTGCAAGTTGCCTTTTGGCAAGTGTGCTAGGGCACATAGTGACACTGCACCAAGCTCTTACATGTCAGACGGTGAACTCCTTGGCCAATCATGGGAAACCAGTGTAGAATATGTCAAGCAATCCGAATCTCTGTTAAAATTAATGTTTATACAAGCCTTCACCGATTCCAAAGTGACGCTTGCTGACAAGCCCATGCCTCCAGCTATGGGTGTCGAAATGGACATCCAATCCATAGTGAGAGCTCATGGAAGTAGTTTCCAAGAGGAAGAGAGAGCTCTTTGCTAGTAGACTATTGGAGACCTTACGCCCATCAAAAATATATATTCTCCCAAGAAGAAGACTTGCAGATAGTACGATGATGAAGTAATTGGTACAATGGTTTCTAGGTTCTGTCTTTATGGCTCACGAACTCTAGAGAGGCATTGGTTCTCTCCTTTTTGTCTCCTTTTCTTCATTGAAGGGGAGTTAAAACACTTGACACTAATTTTAACTCAGCTTCCAATCTTTTGAATGGTGGGTTAAACACAACCCTAAAAATGTCACATTTGATGATCAAAAACAAGTATAAAAAGAGACATCGGGCCTTCAATATGGAGGCTACAAGAGCAACACTTACTGAAAAAAGATCAAAGTGTTCCTAAAATGGTCCCCCAAAGTTGTTTTTAATTTCAGTTTCAACAGAAACCCAGGATTGTACAGGAGAGAACCTAGAAAGTTAATTCTTCTTTCTAAAAGTTTCTTTCGTCTTTACAAAACATTCAATATGCTCGACATTCCAATCACCGCTCACACTTGTGGGGAAGATGACCCTACCCATTTCAATAAACCCTAGATTTGTTGGGTTATATATATCACGACAAACCATGCAATGTCATGCCACTAAACAGTAGTCCCGGCTCTAGGGTTATGCAACCCTAACCATAAATCCATGTACAACCTCGGTTAACTTTGACTAACTACTCTATATAAAAGGGTGTCACAGTTATACGGACTCACATAAAACTAGATAGTAACTCTATCCAAAACACTATTATGGATGGCTTTAATGGTACTTCTATGCAAAACAAACATGTCTAGTTTGTGTAATACATAAGATAGTGCATATAATGGTACTTCTACTTCTATTTACAAACCACACATTTGAATGCTGATTTGAATAGAACCAAAAGGGAAAATAAGTAATAGGAAACTTTTACTAAAAAAATAAGAAACAATAAAAGAAAAATGAAGGAGTGAGACTAGTACATGAAGTGTTGAATGAAACTATATGGAGTGCTAAAAAACTAAAGAGATACTCTAATCATCATCTGGCTAGTGTAGGACAAACCATACAATTGGGCAGGAGCTCACTATTATGGATGGCTGGTGTCCTAAGCAAAAGAGATAGAGGAACCCAAAATATCTACTCACCATTTATCATAATAGATATAAAAATATCAAATCAAGTGTGTTATCATTGGCTTCAAGTTGTCTTCAACACATAAGTGTCCCCTCTCGTGCGATGAAAATTTTCTTTGTATTTTGGTGAGCAAACATGGTAGAGATGGGTGGTATACATACCTTTCATCTCTTCATCTATTTTTGAACCATGTTTGGAGAGTGGATGATCCCCTTCATATCCAACCTCTAAACTTAGATCAACATCAAAATCAAGGTAAAAAGAACCTCAATTTGCACAATATTGGAAAAGTAAATTAGATCAAATATTCCTAAGTTTAGTAATTGAATTCACAGATACAAGGGAAGATACAACTGCTGGTTATATAGCTTCTACTCCCCTTCCAAAACAAGATGACTAAAGGAAGAAAGTACAAAGATTGGCACAAGTAATTAGGCATAATTCTTAAGCTAATAACTAGTAAAATAAATAATCAAACCAAGATCCCAAGCCTTATAAATGAAAACACCCATTATGCAAAGCCTTCATAAAAAAATTTAAGGACTAGGTATCATGATTTTACATAATTTCACCCCCCAAGATCTTAAAAAGGCCTTAGATAGAGATATTACTCTTCTCAATCGCAATGAACTTCAAAGGAGTAGAAGCTGAAGGTTGTTCCCTTGGTTGGTCAGTTGTAAAGATGGATGTTGCATCTTTATCTTCTATGTTTCTAGCCTTGATTTGGTTACCTTTATCTCCTTCTAATTCCCTATATCTATGCAAATACCTTTTCAAGGGCTCTACATAATCATCAAAGCCTAGCGTGCCAAGAGCCCAACAAATATCATCTCCATTTACAGTCTTCTGCTTCTCCTTGTAACACTTGTCTGATGCTTCGTCAGTAACAAAGCTAATGAACTCTGATACACATTCTTGCATAGTTTCTTTTGCTTCTTTGGAGATCTTGGCATTGGGTGGTAGGATTTGCTTCATGATCCAGCCCACGTTGGCAATCGGAAGCAAGCGATCTTGCTCCTTGATGCCACCATCATCACTTGAGGCGATCATCACAGCGGCACTAGCAGCCTTGTAACTGCGACCTTCCGAATCAAGGTTATCACCTAGGTTATTGACCATCTCTAGCAACAGATCAAATTTGATCCTGTCAAACATGGACACATTGCCCCTTTCTCTCAACTCATATATAGGTTCATATGCATATATGGACATGTACATGTGTATGTGCACATGTATTAGGTAAAGTTCCAAGACATGACTTGGACCCACTGCTTACTCATTCAAACTAACATGTCACGATGCCAATTTGGTTTCTATTGTTTAGTAGTAACCACTCTGAGAGTCCAACCACAATTGTACATTAATTTATGGCAATTTTGGATCTTGATGGTATGCAATATGCCCCCTCTAGTGTAAAACTAAGGATGTTGAGGTCTGAGAGTGTTTGGCACCAACAAAAACACTCCAAAAGAAAGTCTCAATTCGATCATTTGCAGTGTAAATGGTCCCTCTTCCAATGGCCAACCCCCTTCCCCCTCTTTTTCCCATTCAACACAAGCAACACCAATACACACAATACACACACACACACACACACACAAGGAGGGGGGGTCCCCTTCCAATCTATAATCTTTATTAGTGCTCCCAATAAATCTAATCTAAGTTTAAATAATGTTCCAAATTAAGCAAGTGGACTACATATATATATGCATAGTACCTTATGAAAGACTGTTAAATATTGATTATTGCAAACAGTAACTTTAGTGTTGGATTACCTATTACTTAAGTTTTAATGATTTTCTTAAGAGAAAAAGTTTCTCCCCATCAAACCACACTTAAAAATGTGGAGCTGTCACTCGGTATGTCGGCAAAACCTTTCATCTTCCTCTAATTGGGATAAAAACCTCTGGGTTGTGGTCATGTCCGGGATCTGTGGACTCCTAAGGTGAAGAAATAAATCATATGAGATATTACGCTAGGCCTCTAAGCTTGTGATCTCTTAGCCACACCGTGTCAGCACACATGTTAATGCTCTATGTGAATTCTCTGTGTTTTACATGTGTAGGATGGCATCACTCTATGTGATTGTGATGTTATGCTCCCAGAATGACCAACTTCTTGCATCATATTGTGAAAATGAGTTACTTTATCATTCAATGGGAATAATTTTACAAGGAGATCATCTCTCTGAGGGTGTAATTTATTTTAAAAAAAATATTCGTCAAGTAATCATCTCCATGAGAGTATGTTTTATTGACAAACATTCGTCAAGCTACAGTAAGCAAACCATTAACAGATTTCTCGGTGTCAAATAAGAAATCAGGACTACACACCTCATATGATCTTACAATTATGAAAAAGATCCAGCCTCCGGGAATTATTCAATGCAAGTGCACAAATACTAAAACTTGGTATAATTTAACCAGTGGTCTGTCTATGGTAGCTAGATTCATAAATAAAGCAATTAACCGTCTCTCCTAAAACCCTAAGGCGGTTGTAGGGGATTTTAGAGTTAATATACTTAATATATTTCAACACTCCCCTTAAGGAGGGACACTTCTGGACAATGAACATGGGGAAGCTAGGTGCAAGTCCATAGAATGTGCATACAAGTGCACAGAGAGTCTGGGAGAATAATTGTGTCCATAGGGAGATTTGAACTCAAGACTTAAAACCTGCTCTGATACCATCTTAAATAAAGCAATTAACCATCTCTTAGGGTTTTAGGAGAGGTTAGAGTTGATTTAATATATTTCAACTTAGATCAAGGTCAGTGATTTTTGAAGTGCTAACGAAGATTGAAGAACACTTGAACTAGATGTTTTTATTGAAGATTGATGCAGTTTTCTATATAAGCTATATTTAGTTTTCTGCTATTATTAGTCATCTGATTTATTACTCTGCCTTGGAACAATATGTTATTAATTGTTGTTATTCTCAAAATGGCATATAAGATGTATTTTGGTGCATTGTAAACAGCAGACAATAGATACAATAAAAGAATCGTTGGTTGAAGTTCTCCCCTGTTTTCTCCTCTGGTTTTCATTATTTTTCTGTAATCTGATTTCTAAAACCAACAGTTTTGCAATCTTACAATCGAACAACTGAATATGGAAGGCAAATTACGATAGCTAGGAATACTAGGATCATGAGATGGCTGTGACTTCATGTTGTGTCTAATCAATTGCAGTCCCAGTAGAAGGGCAGATGCAACATATTTATGTCATTTCTCTTTTCAGACTTGCTTGTGTGAGCTTTAGTATTGTTATTTTCTGTTGTTATGTTGATCTTTCTTTAACATATTCTTTAGTGTCATTGTGGCTGTGATCAACAAACAGCTGGTTCAGAAGCTTTGCCTGCGGATCTTGGCCGCTTCAATGTTCACCAGACCAGCAAATGCACCTCCTTCCATCATATTGGCCGATGCCGGCCAAGCCTCCTATCCCAAGAATCACAACCTTGAAACCTCCAATGCTTTGAACAATTCAGTTCCAAGTGATTCTGCTAGCTCCCTGCTAAGCTTATAAGAGAAGACTACTATCTGGTTTTTTAACTTCTTTTCTGACGAAGGTGCAGTAGAAGTTTACCAGTCCATAATCTCACCTTCCTTCTCCATTTTCCAACAGTCTCTTTCACTTGGGTGTTTCCCATGGTTGAAAGTTGTGCACACTTCCCAAATATGAGGGACAAGTATCGAATTGTGGAAGTCATCAGCTAAGTTTGCGTAGGTGTCATATGGGTTTAAAAACGCATTGATTGGGAATGCTTAAGTCACATTATCCAGAGAGTGCCTTTAAGTATGACTTTGTCTGAATTTGGAACTTTCCTGGATTAGTCATGATTTTCCAGATTGTGTATTAATTTTAAATATTTTCTTTTCCGTGCAGGGTTTGTAGTGGTATATGTATGACACTTCTCATGGTCATTATCTATTATCTTTATGATCATCACCCATGTTTCAACAATCTTATAGGCACTCTACTTGAGCTCAGTCCTAGCTTTAATTTCCAAGTTTGTTGAAGGAGGGTACTTTCCCTTAGCCCTCACCACACTTCTTATCTTGTCATCTATGTATTGAACTATGTTTAGCACAAGTAGGTGTACGAATTAGAGAACATACTTTCGATGGAGAAACTTTAGAAGATAGCAACTGATCCAAACAGTGGACGAGTCACTTTTCTAGTGGTATTCTACTAAGAGGTCCTCCATGGCATTCCCCAATCTTCACCCATTACATCACCATGTCCCAGCATCTCTCTCTCTCTCTCTCTCTCTCTCTCTCTCTCTCTCTCGGAGACTCTTAAGATGGAAGCATATTTCTCAAAACAGAGAAATTAGAAAAGGGAGCTTCTACCAGAAGGATTTGTATGTCTTAAAACGCGCTGCAATGTTCGTAATTCAATTATTTTATTATGTTCTGCAGCAATTGATGAGCTCAATCTGAAATTGTTTAGCAACATTAACCCTGCCTTTGGTTGTCATTTGGAATGAAACAATTTTATGTCGGTTTGTCATGGTACCTGAGTGCATATGAGCCCCAACGAAAATGGATTGATATTCATTCATCACCATAATATGACAGATAACATAAATCTTTTCATTTTATAAATAAATAAATAAAACTAAGATGACTTCATTCTTAATTTTAGTTAACAAATCAATATGAATCTAAATGAGTTCATCTCCAACCATCAACTTATGGCTTCAAATGCCTTCAAAATTTAAAATGAAATGATTTCATTACAGGTGGCAACGAAACACAACGTAATTTTTTTGGAGAGCTCCAATAGTTAGTCATGCCAAAGCAAAATAATCTACAACTTTCTGACTGGATTTCTATCAGTTGTGATGACTTATGCATAACGTGGTATCCACTAGCAGCACTATAGGAACCATGCATGATGGAAAATGAGAACATGTTTTCAAATTATATTCTTGAAGTGAAGGGCAGTATAGGCTTGTCATGAATTGGCAATAGTCTTGGGGTCACAGGATGATCATTTATTCGGACAATTTGAATGCTCTCCAATGACTTGGGGGTTTGGTCAACACCCACCTGACCTTAAAATTAACAAAAACAACCCAGTTTAGAGCCTCTAAAAGCTAATAATCATGGGAGACACAAAATTTAGTAGTTCCTAGAGGTATTTGATATTGAGTTTTCTATAGTTTTTTTTTTTTTTTTCATTGGATGAAAAGCAACTAAAAAAATACTTTTCGTAGACATCTTACAGGTATATATTTCAATTATTTTCGCACAAAAAAAAAAAAAAAACTTCTACAACTCCTTCACAAAAAGCATATACTGCATAAAGATACACTAGATATGTAAGTATTGCTAATACTCAATAGAATTATTATTCTTTTAAGCAATAGTATACAAGAACATCTTAAAATAATTATTGGTTTGAAGATAATAGAGGTTATTAGTTATTCACTATGGGACCAAGATGGTTCATGAAAAATTATTCATTATTAAAGACCGTTACCTTATTAAATAGTAGGTGTTAGAGGGTTAACTGTACAATATTGATATTTTTACACTGTAACAAACACACACACACACACACACACACACACATATATATATATAATCTAATTAAAGTTCATGCTTGTCCTTGTAAACTACACATTGATGTAGTTTTAGATAAATTCTAAGGAATAAACATGCAGCCTTCAAAAAATAAAATCTTGTTATGCGGAAACCTAGATCTATGATCGTATGCAACAAACAAGAAGAGAGAAAATAAAACAGAAAGCAATCACACCACAAGAGCAAGACGATTTACGTGGTTCGGCTTTGAAGCCTACGTCTACGGGCGAAAATGGAGAAGAGCTTTCACTATGATCGAAGAACAGAGATTACAATGAACAGTGCAATGGTACGGAAATCGAGAAAATCCCAAAATATAAACCCCAAAACCCTAATCTGCACGGGTCAGATCCGGACCCCAAAGTGGATACAAAACGGGTCAGAATTTTTCGGGTCATATTCGGGTTTTTGGATCATCATCCCGGGTTATATCTCGGGTTGAATACAAGACATTAACCCAACAAATCTCCTATGAAGCAAAACTTACATTCTTCAAGATTCTCATGATGCTTTATGGATTGAAAAGATTTTTTTTCTTCTGGTTAAATTGAGATGCTGATCTTCTATGGTTTACATCTGCATTGTTACTTAGAATGGGAAAAGTTTGCTTGTAATCAAGAAGTATCTATCACTGTAACAAATATTACCCACTATAGTTAGAATTCTAAACTTAAAACAAAAAGGTTAGCCACTGAAGAGAGGGCCTATTATTTCAACTAATGAAGTAACTCAGTGATAACTTATTCAACATTTAGTGTCATTATCTCAATTTTGTTTGCAAAGAATTCAATTTATGATGAATAAACAAAGCGTGTCAAGCTGTAGAATTATTTTGTTAAACACAAACAAAAAGAAGATGAATCTATAATTTAAGGAAAAGGAACATTGATTGATGTAGATCCAATATGTTTAGTGTGCAATGAACAAGATGAATCTATATTGCATGATTTAGTAACATGCTCAGTAATTGAAAAAGTATGGTATGCATCATTATTAACTATTAGAACTATATATCATAATGAAAATAACTTTTGAAATTGGCTTGGATTAATCACAGAAATGGGTAATAAAGATAGAAAATGGTTATGTGAAAGGTTGGTTATATATTATTGGCAGATTTAACAGAGAAATAATATAGGTTTAGAAGGAAAGAAATTGAATATAAACTTACTCATATCTAGTGCTTGCAGATTAATAAAGAATCTCGAGATAGTAAATCAGAATTAGGAAAAAAAATTGAAGGGGTAGCTGGACTCCTCCAAGAGGCAACTATGTAAAGATGAATTTCGATGGGGCTCTCTCTACAAGAAAACAAAAAAAGCGAGTATGGGAATTGTGGAACGTGATGCAAAAGGAGTACCTCTCATCATGAGAACGAAACATGACATTGGTGCTGCACCTCTCATCATGAGAACGAAATATGACATTGGTGCTCACCATTATTGTCGGAATGTGAGGCTGCATTATTCAGACCACAAATGGTTAAGGCAATGAGATTCAAAAAGCTTGTGGTAGAAGGAGATTCAAAGATAGTCATCATAACTCTAATGGAAAACTTGGAGGAATGTGTCGTGAAATCAGACAATGCATTGAAGACTGCAAAATCTTAATCCAAAGTCTAGAAGTAGTTATTATCCAGCATACGAAATGAAGAATAAATTAGCTCACTTACTGGCCAAAAGTAGCGTTGATAATATAGGATGCAATCTCTCTAGGGTAGGGGAGTTATTCCAAAGGAGATACAAGATGTAATCAATGCTAAAGCAAACCTTTGTAGGAGTTTTATTTAAGCAATGAAATTTCAGTTTACGAAAAAACAAAAAGAATTTGAAGTATATTGTGGTTGAAAGGCAATATGAAAAGATCATAAACAAGGAGCATGATGATCATGCTAATGCATGTATTCACGGATGTGTACTAAAGTCAATTTTTAGTGGCATCTGAATACTGTTGCGGAAGCCATAATATAGTAGTTTATGCTTTATAACATATAGTTTCATCTTTAATGGAATAGTACAATTTCATTTATATGTTTGTAGGAAATTAACTTTCTTGACTGCTGCATTGTTTATTGACTGCATCCAGTTCACTTATCACGCAAGTGAAAAAGCATTTCATTGGGCATAACTCATGGGGGAGTCTTAAATAACCCTTGAGGAATTGAAAAAAAGTTTCAACAAAGATATCACGAAGATTATCAACTTATAGAGTTGCATCAGTTATGGCCTGTTCAAAAGGGAAACTTCTAGCTACAGGTGAGAAAAAAAAAGGCCATGTGAGTAACTAATGTGGTCTTTGTTGAGTTCCTAATTTGTACAGATATACCTCATCGTCCAGTATTCGTTACAGTTGGAAAGAGAGGCCTTGTGATGAATAAATGCATTTGTTCATTTTGTGATTTTCTATCTTACACACATTCCTTGTGGCTTGCCTTGTTTCATTTACATTCTAACAGAACAACTAGGTATCACATCTTGCCGAAAGTGCGATGTATGTCGAGAAGCACTACATTGTGTCATGTACGCATGGTCCAGTGTATGTCTATATGCATAACATATTTCCATTAATTTACTTTTAGCATGGTTAATTGGCCGAAAATGTTAAACATATATAGCAAGAAAATTGGCCGCATGTCACCTTCTGACATGTGTTTTAGGGCACATAGCTACACACCAAGCTGGTGTGGCATATGCTAAGTTGTCCCATGGAGGTGGTTCTAGGATGAAAATTATCTTCAAGAAGAAGAATTGCAGATAGAATGGCATTGAAGAATAGTTGGTCCGATGGTTTCTAGGTTTTGTGTCATTTTTTGTCTCCCAATATATTCTGTCTCATTTACTTGTATCATCCTCCCACGAGAACGGCATTGGCTTTCTCCAATACCCTTTTGCTTATTGTTGCAGTTAAGACTCTTAACGCTAATTTGACTTCAGCTTCCAACCTTTTAAGAGGTGAGCTAAACAAACTCCTCAAAAATTTACAAAAAAAAACAAGTAATAAAAGACATCAGGCCTTCAATATGAAGGCCACAACAGCAACACTGGAAAAGATCTATACGTGTTTGTAAAATGGTCCCCACAGAGCTGTTTTCACTTCAGTTTCAGAGGAAACCAGAAAACCTGAAAACCCTAACTCTTTTGTCTCTCATCTTTACAGAACTTCCAATAAGCTGGACATTCTGGTCATCCTTACTTGTGGGAAGATGACTCGGTCCATTTGCATCTTGTGAGAACCGAGATTTGATGGGATTTTTCATGGTAACCATGCAATGTCGAGACAACTTTGACCATAGGGGTTTCCCGGCTATAGGGTTAAGGAAACCCTAACCCTAGACCCAGACGTAACCTTGGCAAACTATGAGTATCTGTTCTACATAGAAGGGTGTCACAGTGATGTGAACTCATATAAACCTAAATAGTGACCCTATGCAAAAAAGAGCAAGTTTGGAGTGTGTGATACATGAAGTAGGGGATACTGGGGCTTCTAGTTCTATTTACAAACCACTCATTTGAATGCTAATTTGAATAGACCCAACTCACTAGAAGAGATGGCTGGTTTCCTAAGCAAAAAAGATAGTAAAACCCAAAGTATCTACTCACCATATTAATCATACTAGATCTATATATTAAATCAAGTGTTATCATGGATTTCAAGTTGCCTTCAACACAGAAGTGTTCATGGTCCTGTGATGCAAAGTTTCTTTATTTTTTGGTGAGAAAATATGGTAGAGATGGATGATATAATACCTTTCACTTGTCCATCTAATTATGAACTACACTTGAAGAGTGGATGATCCCCTTCATCTCCAACCTCTAAACTTAGATCAACATCAAAATCAAGGTAAAAAGATTAGCAATTTGCACAATGGTGTTAACTCATAAGCAAGATCAAAAAATAAATAAAAACCCTAGCTTTCATACTTAATCCACAGATACAACTGATGGTTACATCCTTCTACGAAACTCGCAAGATTATGGGGGGAAATAACAAAGATTAGCACCGCAAGTTATTAAGCATAATTTTTAAGCTAGTAACAGTAATTTAATAATCAAACTCAAGACCCCTTATCTTACACAAAAAAAAGCACCCGTTATTTAAACCCTTCCACAACAAATAAGGACCAGATACCATAATATTACATCATTTCTTCCCAAGATCTTTAAATGGCCTTGAGATAGAGCTATTACTCTTCTCAATCACATTGAACTTCAAAGGAGTAGAAGCTAAAGGTTGTTTCCATGGTTGATCACTTGTAAAGATGGATGGTGCATCTTTATCTTCTAGGTTGCTAGCCTTGTTAGGGTTAGCTTTGTCTCCCTCTAATTCCCTATATCTATGCAAATACCTCTTCAAGGGCTGAGCATAATCATCAAAGCCTAGCGTGTCAAGAGCCCAACAAATGTCATCTCCATTTACTGTCTTTCTCTTCTCCTTGTGACATTTGTCAGATGCTTCACCAGTAACAAAACTAATGAACTCAGATACACATTCTTGCATAGTTTCTTTTGCTTCTTTGGAGATCTTGGCATTAGGTGGTAAGATTTGCTTCATGATCCGGCCCACGTTGGCGATCGGCAGCAAGCGATCATGCTCCTTGATGTAGCTGTCATCGCCTGAGGCGCTAGTGGCAGCAGCTCCTGCAACCTTGTACCTGTGACCTTCTGAATCAGGGCTATCAACTAGGTTATCAACCATCTCTTGTAACGGATCAATTTTTTTCCTGTCAAACAGACACATTACCCTTTCCTCTCAACTCACTTCTATATAGATAGATAGGCATATATGTACATGTCCATATGTATGTAAACATGTATATGGTAAAAATTCTAGGTCATGACTCAGACATGCTGCCTAATTATTTTAAACTAGCATGCCATGATGCCAACATGGTTGTTATTGTTTGGTGGGTCACCACTCTCGGCCAGGTCCAACCACAGGCAACTAAGGATGTTGAGGTTTGAGAGGGTTTGGCATAGTGTTTATTTTACACCCTCAAAAGCACCCCAAAAAATAAAGACTCGATTTTATCATTTACAGTCCAAACTGGTCCCCCCCACCTCTTTCCCCATCCAACTCAATAGCCCGCACACACACACCCCTTCCAACATTATGTCATTATTAATAACATTATTAATGTCATTTATTTTCCATTATTAATGCTCCCATTAAGTCCATATTAAGTAAGATCAAATAATTTATAAATTAGAAAATGTGCATATGGTACTGTGGATCCAACCAAACACTACGTAAAAAAGACTGCTAAATCTTGCAAACAGAAACATTTGTGTTAATTATCTACTACTTAGCTTTTAGTGGTTTACTTAAGAAAAATGAGTGTCAATTTCCCAATCAAATCACACTTAGAAAGCGGAGTTGTCACTTGGTATGAAGGCAAAAAACAAGCTTTCTCATGTTGTGTGGTCCTGTCCTGGATCTCCGGAGCCCCAAAGTGAAGAACCCTAGGAGATCTTAGGCTAGCCCCTAAGCTTGTGATATCTAGCCCACAACATGCCAGTACACTGGAGATTATTAGATTGTGGTGGAGGGTTGGCTCTTTGTGAGTTCCCTACGTAATACATTTGTAGGAGAGCACCTCTCAATGTGATTACCATGACCCCAGAAGGCTCCACTTCTCACACTACATCGTGAAAAAGAGTTTCTCTATGTTTCCATGTGAATGATTTTATACAGTGATCATCCCTCTGACACTGCTTTATCAATAAACATTGGTCAAGCTAATGTAAGGGAACCTTAACAAATGCTTTCAGGCGCCGAATCAAAGTTCAGGACCAGACAACTGGGACGACCTTACATTAATTATGAAAAAGATGAAAGAATTATTCGATGCTAGGTCACTTATAGCAAAATTTGGGACAACTTAACTAGTCATGCCATATTCTATTTGAAATTGATTAATGAAGTTGACTAAAAGTTGGCAGCCACAGCTTTCAACCTTCCAAATGATGTTTTCTATTCCTTAATATTCATATTTAGTGTCTTTACAGTGAGGGTGGATTGTATCCGCCCCTCTTAACTAACCTGTCT
>JAOXJP010000008.1:13431701-13460923 GCA_025762735.1 Platanus orientalis | reverse complement strand
TCTCTCTCTCTCTCTCTCTCTAAGCGTATGCAATGGCACTTTCGACTTGGCCACCCCTCTTATTTTACTCTATATCGACTTTTTCCAAGTTTATGTAACTCTGTTTATGTTTCTTCTTTTCATTATGAAACTTGCGAGTATGCAAAACATTGTAGATCTTATCATCTCAGTATGAGTCAGAGTTCATCTCCTTTTGTGGATGACTTTACTCGTACTACTTAGGTTAATTTGTTGCATGTTTTTTTTTTCTAAGAAAATACGATAAAATTGATATTAAGAAAAAAGAAGGGCAACAAGGAGCTCGAGAAGAGCACAGCTACAACGCCCCTACAAAACAATTAGGGAGCAAACCAACGGACTAACTATTGAAAAATACATGAATCCCAATCATAGATCCAAGTAATGAACAGGGCGCCTTTCCTCTTTTGGCCTACAAACAGCCAACCATAAATGCGGGACAACATGGCATCAAGAATACTTTGGGGATGCTTAGAAACATCCTCGAAAATACACCTATTCCTTTCCTCCCAAACCGCCCAACACAACACCCCAGGCACCCTAAGCCACAACTACTTGCCCTCCTTAGAAAGAAAGCCTAACTCTTGCTTCGGCCAACAAAAAATAAGACTCTGCATCGATCTCAGCTGGACCCAATACACCCCTTGCCTACTACATATTTGGGCCTTCCGCTTGGTGCCAAAGCTTCTCCGTTGGCTGTTTGGGATTCGGTAATAAAGAGAATGAGTAAGAAGCTGTCCCATTAGAAGGGGAAGTACCTCTCAAAAGGAGGCAAGTTGATCCTTCTCAAGAGTGTCTTGGCAAGCGCACTCCTATTAGGAGGGGAGAAAGATCCATTGGGTAGGTTCGAAGGATGTTTATAAGCCACAGTCTCAGGGAGGGTTGGGAATCAAGTCTCTCGTGATTACCAACAGGGATCCCTGAATAGAATGGGATTGCTTAACAGAAGAATCACCATCTGCTAGAGATTACTCGCGTCTTGCTATTTACTACGCATGTTCCCCAGCTATTTTGGACAGATACTCTTCAACTACTACCTATCTTATGAATAAGATGCCCACTCGAGTTCTTGATTTCCAAACTCCTATTTCTTCCATTTCCAGTTATGCCCTTGTTTCCTCCCTTCAAGGTTTTTTGGTGCCTCATACATCCATATTCCAAAATCTGATCGTTCCAAGTTGGATCTCAAGGCTCTCAAGTGCATTTTCCTTCGATATGCACCGAATCAAATGGGATACAAGTGTCACCTTCCCTCTACTCAGAGGCGCATTGCTTTCGTGGATGTCAACTTCAATGAGACTGACATGTTCTTTTCTCCTAGCCATCCTCATCTTCCGGGGGAGACACATGGTGTTCTGAAGATAAGGCTGTTATTCCTCTCCTTGTTCTTCTGTATTCCTTTGATGTTGATGGATGTCAAAGTAAGAGCTAGCAAGCAGTTATTCCAAAGAGAAGGCACCCACTCAAGAGAAATGATGGGTGAAAGATTTTACTCATGTTCTTGTCAGAAAGAGGCAAAAGGTTGCTCATACCCCTCATCTGCTTCTCCAACCAATCGCCTCATCTCCAAGTACTGCTTCCTCCATACCTGTTGATGATTTTCATTACCCATTGCTGTTAGAAAAGGCACCCCATTGCTAACTATGTGTGCTCTAACTCCTTGTCTCCTGAGTTTAGGGAATTCTCTACTTGATTTTCCTTAGTTTCCATTTCATGCAGTGTTTACCAAGCTCTTTCCCAACCTCAGTGGAGATGGTCAATGAAAGAAGAAATGCATGCTCTTGAAAAGAATAAGACATAGGATGTTGTTGACCTTCCAAGAGGAAATGAACAAATGGAGTGCAGATGGGTATTCTCAATGAAGCTCCAATCAAATGGCACTGTTGAACGATACAAAACTAGGTTAGTAGCTAAGGGATACACTCAAAGCTATGGGATTGATTACCAGGAGACATTTGCATCCGTAACAAAGATGATTATGTCAAAATCTTGATCTTAGTTGCTACAAATTGAGGTTGGCCGTTGTTCCAACTTGATGTCAATAACGCATTTTCTCCATGGAGACTTAGAAGAAGTCTATATTAGATTACCTCATGGTTTCTAGTTATCTACAAGCAAAGGGAAGGTGTGTCGCCTAAAGAAGGCACTCTATGGCCTTAAACAATCTCTCCGAGCATGATTTGAGCGATTTAAAGATGTTATGCTCAAGAATGGTTACAGGCAATGTGAAGCATCAAAGAGGGAAAGTCACAGTCCGTATTGTTTGTGTTGATGACATTGTGGTAATAAGTGATGATCACTATGAGATCAACCGCCTAAAAGGCTTTCTTGGGAATGAGTTTGAAATCTAGGATTTGGGGCCTCTCAAGTACTTCCTTGGAATTGAAGTTGTTAAATCCAAGGATGGTCTTTTTCTATCTCAACGTAAATATGTATTAGACCTTCTTCAAGACTCTGGGATGTTAGGATGAAAACTTTGTAACACTCCCATTGAGTCTAGCCATTGCATGCAGGCATATGAGAGCCATAAACTTATTGATGTTGGTCAATACCGGAGACTTGTAAGGAAACTGATTTATTTGACCCTGACTAGGCCCGATATCTCTTATGTTGTTGGAGCAGTCAGTTAGTCAGTCAGTTTATGCATGCCCCCACAACCAGACATCTTGAGGGAGTCTATCATATTATTCGCTACTTAAAGAAGAGTCTAGGTCAAGGACTCCTATATCGAAGAAGGGATGATCTCAAAGTTGAGGCTTTCACTGATATTGATTGGGCACGATCTGTGGAGATAGGCAGTCTACTTCTGGTTATTGTACTTTTGTTGGAGGTAACATTGTTTCTTGGCGTAGCAACAAACAGTCAATTCTAGCTCATTCCAGTGCAGAGGCAGAGTTTGCCATGGCACATGAAATCTGTGAAATGCTATAGATACATGGCTTCTTAAGAGAGTTAAGACTATATTCTCATGATCCTATAAGATTGTACTGCGATAGTAAAACTACTATTAGCATTGCTCACAATCCAGTTCAGCATGACAGAACAAAACATGTTGAGGTTAACAGACATTTTGTAAAGGAGAAGTTGCAAACCAAACAAATCTATAGTCCCTTTGTGAAGATTGGGGATCAGTTAGCCGATGTGTTTAACAAAGGATTGTGTAATCCTATTTAAAAGGATTACTTGCAACCTAAGTATGCACAATATTTATATACCAGCTTGAGGGGGAGTGTAGATGTATATAGGAGTACAGTACTTGTAAGGGTATAGTAGTATACTAGTACTTTGGCACTTGAGAGCATACTTGTAATATACCCTTTTTTCAAAAATTATGTAATATACCCTATTATATTGTAATCTTTTGATGAATAAAAATAAATACACGTATAAAAGTAGGAAGTACTCTCTCATACGATTTCTCCACTTCTCTTCTTATTTTTATTCTTCTTCTTCTATCCTTACAAACCCTAATCACACAAATCTACTTTTTTGACATTCTTTCCAAGATTGGATTCCAAGTGTCCGAGATTTTGTCCTACTCACATATCCAATCAGAATCCACCAACAACTTGTCAATGGATTTGATTTTGCGCATGACATTAGCTAAGTGATGAAAGAAACAAGTGTTGTCCCCTTCCCGAAGCCATGAGATTCTTGCTTTTTGCCTCCAGCAAATCTCTTCCATCTTAGCCAGCCTTACGAATTCACTATGAGCTTCCTCCCTGCCACAGCGAGCTTCCACTAAGAGGTCCCCAAACTATTCCTACCAATTAGACTCAGCGATGCTGTCCAAGCACCTCTACTTTCTAATAGACATTCCCCAACTCAGCTTTGTTCCAGTCTTTGGTATTTTGCTTTAGGGCACAAAACTTTTGACCAAGGACGAAGCTGCCAAACCTAGAAAAACTGAAACTTTCCCACTAACCCTTGATCTTCTACTTGAAACTCAGCACCTCAAGCCACATTACTTTAAAACAAAACGGCATCGAGCCACCCTTGCACTCTTCATGCAAGAGAAGTAAGGCCTCTCTTGCCGGTTTGACCAGTATATAGGGCCACGTGCAACTCCAAATCGATGAGGTTTGTCAATGATATGAAATGAGAATCCAGCCATATGCAAAGTCATATGTTGGGTGCCTCACTTTTCCGAAGGAAATTTGATGATGCTGAAATCACCCCCCAAGCACTAGGGGAGGGCCCAGTGCACCTGAACAGAAAGGAGATCATCCCACCTACACTCTCTAGCCCCTGCCTCATTTGAACCATAGATGTCTGAGAAAACCTAGTTGTATGCATCTTCATAAGCCCTGCGCATTATCAACATAGAGAATTCGTTGATTCTAAACTCCAAGACATTAAGCACACAACCAGGATGCCACCGAAATTGCTCACCACTGCTTTGTGGACATAACTCCAATTCCACCTTCCTCAAAGCTGCACCATTTCAGATCTCCCAAATTTCGCAATCTTGGTTTCTTGCAGGAAGTCCAGCTTCCATCTCCTACACAAATCGTTCACATAAGGTCTCCTCCCTCAACCACCCAACCACTAACATTCCATGACAGCAAGTTGAGCTTCATCATCAAAAACACAATGAGTGTTTGATAACTTCATTCTCCCGCCCCTGCCTCTCTGCTTGCTACAACCTCTATCGCCCCCCTTGTAAGTACCATCATAATTGATGGAGGATGTGAGCCTCTTAATCTCCCGGCTCTTTTGACTGCTCCACTTGCTTCAAGGCACAAAACTGGATCTGGAAACTAACAAGTACCTCTGATGCTCAATTTCCTTGAAGAGATCCTCCAACTTGAATTCAATTCCCTCAAACGAAACACCCATTTGAAGGCTTAGCTCCATGACCTTCTTGATCACCCAATCCGATGCAGGAGCCGAAGGGAGGATGGAAATTGGAGCGTCGTTGATTATATTTTGATACCCATGGACCGGTTCTACACATCTCTCCGATCTGGAAACCACCGACACTATATCACCCTCAAGGAAGGCAACATCCAAAAGACTTTCTCTTTCGGCTGCATCCGCACGATCCCCCCACCAACTTAAGCCACTAGATGTCACCTAGGTGTTCTCTTTCGCTAAGAGATCTCTCAACCCTTCCGAAAAGGCCCCTTTGCAGAACACCATTCGCCATTGGTTCATCTCCTCTAAATATGACCCATTGTTCCTTTCAAAAACGATCACCAACAAGTCGTTGCCGCCTTAGAGTAAATCCCAAGCTGGGGAGGAGCATCCTCGTTCATCCTTGGTATTGCTAGAGATAGAATTGTCCAAGTCAAAGTCATCATCCTCATACCTCAAAGCCATAGATTTCCCTTTACCTTCGACGTTTTCCAAAGCTTTGTTCACCTTTATGATAACTCTCCCCCCCCCCCCGAAAATAAATATGCCCCTCCTCCCATCTTAGCTCCAATCTCTTGGAACACTGAACCAGATGCTCTTTCTTGCCCCTGATCGCCATCTCCTGAAGAAGAGGGAAAACCAGCCTTGCTAAAGGATTAGGATTGAAATTAGCCTTAATATGGTGCACACCGTAGGGCTACCTCGGGGCCTTCTTATCATGTGCATGGACACGTCCTAGCGGTTGCGCGTCCCCATGTCTCCCATTAGCCTGACCAAGGCGCCCACAACTGATCGTGGACCGGTTTTTATCATGCTTGCTTTGAATCAGAGATAGATTGCCTTGATCCATCAATTGGTTCGAATGCTCACGTCGGTCCAAGGTACCCGGCTTGACAATGGATGGATTCCCATCCACCCAATGACATGACGAGGTTAGAATGATGATTTCCATCCTCTTTTTAGGTCTTACAAGGGGGTAGTTTTGAAATTGCCTCTCCACACTGACGGCCTACAGTCAACAAACCTTTTTGCTTCTCCACTCCTAAGTCCTAGTGATGAAAATTAGCTTTTGATGACACGAGTCTCAACTATCTACTATGAGAGGCCTTTGTAGCCAGTGGCATGCTTGCCTCAGTTGGTTGCCGACTCTGGTAATCACAGCCTCTGGCCTAAATTACGTTGAATGATTGGTAGCTTCCTTGGCTCAGCCCTCTTCCCATACCACCGGTTTGTGTAAACCCAATCAAGATCAGAACCTCATCTCCTATCATGGTCACTGCCCACATCTTCCACTTCTAGAGCATTGGAAAGAATAACTAGAAGCTCTTCACTCCAAACGAACAACCGAAATATTCTATAGACATCGAAAACTTGGATTAGCTTCGAAATTCAACCATCATGTGCTACTTGAATCCTTGCCCACTCCAGGGAATAATTGGCCATAAGATCAGCTCAAATAAAACCTCACACTCTTCGTCAATAGCTCTCATGGCAGACATGCACCAAAGATGAGCAGGAACATTGTGAACACAAACCCATTTCTCTTCCGGAGGCTTGACAAGAACATCACAACCAGCGCGGGGGTGCCATGCATCAATGAGGAGCTAGAGGCCTCCCCACTCTTCTTTTTCCATTAAGCAAAACTCGCTCTGCCTCCGCCACCGAAGGAAATACCATTAGAAACAGGTCATTAGGAAGTTGCTTAACCTAGAACTCACCATAAATTTTCCACACCCACTTGCCTACTATTCTGAGAGCAGGAGCAGATGGCTTCTCACTAATCACCTTGGCTACTAGGCATGAGCGCAGTTGCCTCATGTAACTTCTGGCTTCTTCTTTGTTTGCCACCAGAATCTGTACATCCTGCATCCAAACTGAAGTTTCCTCCTCCTAGAGCCATTCCAAGTTGTCAAGAGCTTTGGCATAAGATTTCTTCTCCCAATGCACCTGGCCCTGCTCAGGAGAAGAAGGTTTTCGAACTTACTGGTGCACCTGGCCCTGCTCAGGGGCGGACCGTTTTCAGACTGTATCATTCTTTTGCCGAAAGAGACCCCTACTCAGTGGGGCCACCCAAGGCGGAACCCTTCCCTCCACATACAACAGTTATTTCTTATCGACAAAAACCTCTCATCGGCCCGAGCTTCTCATCAATGGGAACTTCTGAGAGTTTCATTCAGCTCCCTTCATGGATAAACAGTGGCTGAAAACTCCTCCATTTGGACAACTTATCAAATGAGGAAATGTAACTCAGGCTTTGTTGTTCCTGAGTGGCTTTATACTGCAAGTTTCTTAATGGTGTGACTCAAATAATTCCTTACATATATGGTATGTGAGACTCTCTAATTGTTGTGCCCCTTTATTCATCTTTTAATTGGGGTATGGTTTTCACTTAATTCTAGTAGTCGAATTCTTCTTCCAGTTTCTAGATTCTTTTAAGTTAAAAACTCTGCCTACTAGTTGTTAATTTAAAGCTAGTTATCGAAACCCTAATCTCTTCCCACTACAATTAAGTTGATCAGCCTTGGCCTCTGTTTTATCCATCAAATTTCACAAATTTAAGCCTAGAGACTCCATTTGATTTCTACGGAACCGTAGAATTTGAGTTTGCTCAAAACCCTAGATTGCCATACATCATACAATTAAAACAAATAGGCACCACTTAAAACTAACCATGTCCAATTACAGCTGCATCAAGTTCCAGTTCACTGGAGCATCACTAACAAGCTATTCAATAAAGAAACAAAATACTAAAAGTTTATACACGAAAGCATTCTCCACCGGTAAATTCCAAAATGAGGAAGAGAAGAGAGGATGTAGATTTTCCTTACCACTGTTCCATATAGAGGAATCTTGTGAGGCAATTGTTCGGCACATTGAAGAAGGAACTGTGAGAATCGAGAAACCAAAATAAGTACATCATTGTGTCAAGAAAGAAAAAAAGGCATCAATGTAACGAAATACTACATCTCCCATTAAAACAAATTTCACACACTAATAAGAACATCAATTATCAAACAAACTCTTCTGATGCAAACTTTGCTCTACTAGGGTTTTTTTTTTTTTTTTTTTTGGTAGTGCTGGTGTAACTAGAAATAATCTAAATTGTCAACTTTACATCCAAAATATCATCTCCAGAGTGCTCCAATTCCCGCCAAAGTGCACCATAACATGCTTCCTGCGGTGCAAAACACAGAAGAAAAAAAAAATTAATAATAATAACATTATGAAGCACTTGTGTAACATAAGATCATTTTCTTAGAAATTATTTTAACTGTTATTTAAACTATGGTTTCGGAAAAACTTAGCTGAAATGAAACGACATAAAAGGAATAAATAAATAAAGGCGAATCTTTATAAACAACTCGAATATATACACTCACAATGTGTTCTTTGAAGTCGTCGTTTCCGCCGTATTCGGGGCATTTATCACCAATCCTCAGAAGAAGACTCCGCCAACTGCTCATTGCTCTTAAAGACCTAAATGGAAAAAAGAAAACACACACACCAAAATGATCAAGAGGAACAAAAGCAAAAATACAAATGGGGGACAGTTCTAATGAAACTTGGAGCTGGGCCAAACACGCGCAGAAGAAATTGGAAAAGAGGGGTGTTACCTCTGTGCGGGGGTTTCTCTAGGTGTTTACTGCTTGATTCAGAATGAAGAAACGGGGATTCAGAAAAGAAAAATAAATAAATAAAAGGGGAGGCAGAGGGAGGGGGAAACGAAGTAGACCCTCGTTTTTGAAGGGTTTGCTTTTTAGGGATGAAAGAAGGAGAATAGTGTGGCAGTGGACAGTCTAGGGCTGTTGAAGAACCGAGTTACCTTGAATCGGGTCGGATTTCGGCTCGTCGTGAGCTGAGCCTTAATTTGTTAAACGAACCTAAACACCGAGCTAGGCTCAGCATGCTAAAAAAGCTCTGCTAGCTAATCTCTGTCTGTTTTGAGACAGACCTCTAAAGGCGTACTATTAATTGACACATGATGTGTTTTTGAATTTGATGTCTTTTATTGACCATCTAATTTTTTTAAATTTTTTTGGACCCTTTTAGCCCCAGAAACAACACATGTCTGTTTATATTTTCACCATATACACTACTGAGGCTCACTCATGCGTTAAAAAGAAAAGGAATTTCATGCAAACGGAGCCAGAGCCTGGGTGCTGATGCCTCAACACTGAAAAGTGATTTACACTTTTTGGTGGTGGGTTTATCACTTTTTGGCCCTGATGCGTCTGCACCCTAACACTGTTTGCACAAAATTCATTTGTAAGTAATCTTATGTGTGTGTGAAATGTGGTCCTTACCACAACAGCAGCCTTAGGGCTGGGATTAGGTGCAAACGGCACCAGGCGGCTGACGCACCAGCACAAGAAAGTGATTTACACTCTCTGGGGGCATGCTTATCATTTTTCGGTGCTGATGTGTCTACACCTTAACACTATTTGTACCATTTGCACCTAATTTTTGCACGCTGCCATGTGGTGAACAGTCTTAATTTTGGTTAGGATCGCAAATGAGGCATTGATATTCCTAGAAGACTTCAATATGTCACTCTTTTTATAAAAACCAAATTATACATTGCATATTGTATAAGGCAATACAAAATGTTTATGTGATGAGAAAGTGTTTGTGAGAATCTATATGAATTGTAAGCTGACACATGGTCTATTAGGGGTTAGAATCGTCCAAAAAGTGAATAGGTGAAAAGTAGGTATCCAATAAGAGGTACAAAATTCAAAAGCATATCATGTGTCGATCTGTGGCATATCTTATGGAGTTTTTCATAACATGCAATCATTCTCTTTTTATAAAACAATTGATTTTTATTTTTTATTTTGTAAGGAGAAAAAGCTTAATTCATTCAACTAAAGAAATCTCTTATGTACAAGTGTCAATTGTGATGATTGATAGAAATTCACCCATTACATCATCTTCATTCAAGCATTCGATCAACGTGATTTTTGACCGTTGTGAAAGCCATAAAATGAGCTGCGTTGTTTGTTTCTCATGGAGTGTAAATAACTGTGATATTGCATATGAAAGATTGCATCACCTGGCCGTCCTGAACGAGATGTGTGAAATGCCAAGGGGGGTTATCTTGTTACCTCACTAATGAGCAATACCATTTTATGGCAATTGTCTTCTATAATAATAAAATAATTATGTAGTTCTTGTGCCTGTCTTAGTACAATGAGAAAACCTCGTGTTTTTTGCTTGTTTAGTTGTCCTTTGAAATACCGCCTATAAAGTGTCTTGGTGGCCACAAATAATGACAGTTGCTACACTCAGATTGTTTGTGGCTCAATTCACATTGATTTTCAAGGTTCCCATATGAGGGTGTCCAGGGCTTACCCATATTTGAGATGTGGCTAGCTTTCCCCTGAAAAAGCTACTTCATCATGTTCCTTTATTAGTGACATGGCCTGAACAAGGATAGATTCATGGCCTGAGCAAGGATAGAGTATTTCCGAGGAGTTTTGCTTTCAAATCTTTTTCTGTTATGTGCTTTTCAGATAAATCATAGGATAAAGAACAAAAAAAATCAATTCTCATCACCAAGCAATTCAGATATAGCCTAACCCATTCAGGACCCAACTTTTGAATATTTTCTTTTCCTATATTAATTGAAGACTTAAGCATTGAACCAAATCATACTACTTGAGAAAACTCACATTCAAAAAATAAATGATCTAAGGTTTCAAGCTCCTTCCCATATATGGGGCATTGATAATCAATTCACTAGATATATATGAAGAGAGTCTTACGGATAGCTAATGTACCTTGAAGACATTGCCAATAAAAAAGGTATACGTTGAGGAAAAGTATGCTCTCTTCATAGCCTCTTAGAAATAAGTTGCATTTCATCATTAGTTTTTTGTGAGCTGGAAAGGGCTTTAATCATTGTTGGATAAACTTATATATAAACTTCGTGTTAAATTTTCCTAATGAAACTAGTGTTCCTATAATAACATCTTCCACACTTCAATTGAATGTGCTTAGGTGGATATTGAGAATGGCATTTGCAATGGTAGGCTTAAACACCTGATGAATCATCTCTCTATGCAAAGTGCTCGATGATGAGTTTATTAATTCATAAACATTGTTGATTCTAAAGCATATGGTTTTTTTTTTTTTTGCTTGCATTGAATTGTGGAGTAGATGGGATACTGGGATCCTACTCAATGTTGATTTGGCTTCCATCTCCGACAGACCAACATGAGCTAGCTCGAAAAAAATATCTACATTTCATAATGCTCATCAATACCCTAGAGGCTGTTTTAGGTACAAAACAATTCTAAAATTGATGACCTGTCAATTATTTGGCTTTGAAGAGCCTAACCCAAGTTGTTTATGGACTTTGCAAAATTCTTCATCCAAGTTTTGTAACTAAAGTTTGGTTTGCAGCTTCCATCTCTCTGATTACAAAACCACCTGTAGCTTTTTCTATTTGGAAAATATTACATGCTTTAAGGTATATATGTCTTCCCCTATCTTGGTGCCCCCACCAGAAGTCCCTATGTCTGTTATTCAATTTATTACAGATGTTTTTGGGAAAAAGAGATGTGGACATAAGATAAATTGGCATGGAGGCTAACACTTCTTTGATTGGTATTGTTTTCCCATAACGAGATAACATATTTATTTTTCAAATTTTAAATATCGATTTAAATTTCTCTAAAGCATTGGCAAACTCCCCTTTCATCATTCGACCCATGTTTTCTACTGAAGTGTAATGTAGTTTTGTCAAAATTATTTATTTTTTGACTTGACTATCTTCCATGTCTCTCTAGAACATCTTTTATTTTATTTATCACCTGGATTGTCGTCTTACCAAATAGGAAAAAAGGTCATCATCAAACATCAAATGTGAGATCATTGGGGCTTACCTGTTAATTATGATGCCATGATAGAGATTTTGTGCAAAGCAATTCCGAGCATAAAACGAACAAGTACAAAGACAATGGGTCGCCTTATCTTATGCCTTTAGTGGGACTAATAAAGCCTCCAGGACTCCCATTGATAATGATTGATAATGTGGCTAAGCCGACACACGACATGATAAGTTTTTGTATATTTTGTCTAACCCAAATCCTTGCAAAATCACAATAAGGAAGTTTCACTATATTTTGTCACAGACCTTTAACATATTAAGCTTTCAAAGCAAAAAGAGCTACTTTTATTTTTCTTCTCTCCCATTTAGTGAAATATTTCTTTAGCAACTAAGATGCCATTTGAAATGTGGTGACTTGGTACAAATGCTCCTTCCATTAGGGAAATGAACTTGTCCAATATGGGCCTCATTCTACCAGCTATAATTTATGTGACTACTTTTGTATGGCACATGGCATAAGGACAGTGGCCTATAGTCTGTTGAGGATATAGGTCAGGGCTTCTTTGGGACTAGATCAATGGAGGTATGATCGGCAGACCTGGGAATAGTTTTGAACTGAAAACAATCTTGTACAAATCTCACTATGTTAGGGTCCAACACATCATGGTATTTTTATAATAGATAACTGGCACTCCATTTGGGCTCATTCATCGAATCAAAGATGGTCTCTATTTGATCTTCCAAAGGGATCGCATTGAGAATTTCATTTTTTGCATATCATTAAAGAATGAATATAAGCATATAAAGTTGCTAACATGTAAGTCAAATAGCATTTATGAGGCCTTTGGCATATATGATTATGGTTTTTTTTTTCTATTAGATTTTTTTAATCGTTTCGAATTTAATGCCTTTTTGGGTGCCAACTTTTTGAACATTTTTTTTTTCTTACACATTGAACTGCAATACACCCATAAGTGGTGTGACGGCAAATTAGTCAAAACATTTACTAGTGGGATAAGCAATCCAGGACTGAGCCTGATTCCCGTGTGATGAGGCTGAGTTCAATTGGTTCCATGTACACACACACTTAGGCATATATATGATTACAACACTCAATGTGCAGGCAAATTTGCTATCCATCACTTGACAATTTTTGTACAGTAATCTGATTAATTACCCTTAAATCATTTGTACATAATAGAAACTTAAATATTTGTGCATGATATTTAAGTTTTTACAAAGGAACTATTATGTTAAAAAGTTAATTGAATGGTTTTGTAACCAATTCAACATATAACTAATTTTGTAACCGACTAGTATTTGTCCTTGGACTTCTACAAAAGTAACTCATTGAAATTAATTCCACAAAAATACAGAGGGGATGCCATTTATTACATTGGAAGATATTTGATTAAAGTTGTGGACAACAACATCCAGTGATGGATAAGGAAATAAACCTGAACGGTTATATATATATATATATATATATATATATATGCACACACGGAAATAAGTGTTCTGTCCAGGACACTGGGTGACTTCACGTGGAATAAAAAGGGGAGGGATTAAATGAAATTTCCAATTCCCACTTCGCAGAAAATTTGCTCCCTATATATATATATGGATTTGGTGTCCATGACACCACGGAATGTCATATTAAATAAAATGGGTGGGAATTTGAAATTTCGTCTAACCTGCCCATTTTATTCCATGTGAAGTCCCCTGATGTCCTCAACACCAAATCCTTGACAGTATCAAATTATCCTTTGCGATTAACAAGTCCACAATTAATTGGCAGCCATACCAAATACAATACAGAAAAGGGAGCATAAGTTGTGTCTAGGATTTTGTATGTCCTACCGTGTTTTGGACAAAAAGGCTGGGAACAGAGGGTTAAAATTGTAAATTCAATTTTCAAGCAAATAAAAAAGAAAGAAAAAGTATTCATAAAAATGAGAGGTATAGAGCTAACTGGTTAAGACCGTAGAAAAAGTGTTCAAATGAACATTTGCTCCCTATTTAAAAGAGGCACAAAATTTGAAAAACCATCACGTGTCAACCTTTGTATCCCAAACATGGTAGGATATACAAAATCCTGGATACTACATCAGCTCCCCACAGGGAAATGGCTGTTTTAAATTGTCAACCATTTTTCACCACATGTTGCAGGCTGAATATGGACACCGATTAACTGTAAATGATCTGGGCTCACTCAAAACCAACCTCTCTAAATTACCCGAAAGCTTAAAATAAGAATAAAGAAAGAAAGACAACCCTCTTCAATTTCTTTCTCCCATTTCACTTTCTACTTTCTAGTGCCTCAATGTTAGATTGACTCAATTACCAAATAGATTGCAATACAAAAATTTAATTAAAAGAAGACTTTGACCGTGAGGTCAACTTTTCTTTCCCCACCCGGACCATAGTCAAAAATAAGAAACAAATGTTCTGCGATGAAAAAGCATATGTGAGTAACTATAAGCCTATATGTGGTGTGTTGGAGTTAAAAAACGTAAAAAAATGCTCAGTTGAAAATTTGGGCGTCCAAAAAGATGCACCAAATTCAAACACGTGTCAAATTGTGACCTGAATATAAAGGTTTTTTCATCACAAATAATCATTCTCCTAAAAAATGAGTTTGTTATCTCCCAGTGGGTGCTAAATGGGTTTAACTGATATTCAAGATGCATTTTTTGTCCCCCGCTGGTCATTGAGAAGAAAGAAAAGCCGAGCAGTTTGACAGCAAGTTTCGTATCAGTGAGGCTTTTCTATGCTTGGTGTACAAAAACGCCTAAGTCAACGGGTAGCCACATCAGTGTCAGAAGTGTTTTACACACTCTCCCAAATAGTGAAAATCACTTTCGGCGCTGATGTTTCCACCCGCTTGACTATCGGCGGACACAGGCAGAGGTTAGGGGTCAGTGTATAAAATCCTCACTGGTTTCGTATGTGTGTGATCAACAATTTGGGCTGGACTTCTCCCGTTCTGTGTTTGATGGGCAAATTTTTTTACAAGAAATATTTGCAAAACCTGTTAAACAATTCAACCCAGAGAATTTGGTTGAAGACGACTGGCTTTTGTGCACAGAAAATTTGTGTGCAAAACATGTCACGGACCAAGGGGTGGACACATCTGTGCTGAAAAGTGATTTCCACTTTTTGGGGGGTGCTTATCACTTTTTGATGCTGATGTGTCCATCCCTTGGTTCATGTGCATGCATTGCACATGGATTTTGTGTCCACAAAGTCCGGACCAGTTTTTTGAAGATAGTTCAATAATACAACTAAACTCGATTCAACTCCTTGTCTCTCAGTGTATGCATATAACCCAACTGTCGGACTATTTCAAAAGCAAAGAAAACTAAAAAATTTAGAACATATTTTTCAAACATAACAAGTCAATCAACCGTGTGTATCAAATCAAGAATTTGCCATTATCGCGTTTCTTGAAGATAGTTCAATAATACAACTAAACTTGGATTCCACTCCTTATTGTATACCTCTTAGTTATTATTTGATTGCAGCAGATAGGCAGCGTGTTCACACCAATCAATTACCAACAGAAGCTAAATACAATGGACACGGTATGCAGACTTCATTACCAACCCAATAGTTTCTCTCCAGCTTTGACTGGGAAATGCACTTTTCAAGCTTCTAACTTAAAACATTTTCTTTTACCCAAAAAAAAACTTATTCTTTGGAGGACAAACGAACACAGAGAGTGATTGCAACTTGCAAGATGAAGAAAACAAGAATAAAATGAAGCTGAGCCCCAAAAAGGGGTATTTGTCATTTGGATGATGAGTTCCAAACAAATCATATAAAGAAACACAAAGGCAACAACGACTCAATCATAAAGATCTAGGTGGTTTCTCCAACAACGCAGAGAGAAAAACCTCCTCCTTTGATTTAGGAGATATAACCCATTTGTGCTTCTTGTACCTGAACTGCAAAAACATGTACATGTAATCATCCAGATCCTTTCTGCTGCAAAAGAACCTATCTATCCACAGCAATCCCCCTGGCCTCAAAATCCTATCCCAATCAAACAAGATAAAATCCATCAACTGCAGATCAATCCATCCATCCAAAAACCCAGTTGTATGAATCAAGTCCATCGTGTTATCGAAGAATGGAAGTCGTTGATTCAATGTTGCATACAGAGGAACCAGACCTCTAAGTGCAATCATCTCATTGAATGGAGCCCCAAGGTTAAGAGCAGACGTGATAACTGTCACATTTTGTTCTCTCATCCTCGCAGCAAAAGTCCCAGTGCCGACCCCGAAGTCCAGGCCAATTCTTATCTCCCCTGGTTTGATTGCCAAAACTTCCTTTATCAGAAAATCTACAGGACTTGAACCATTACTGAACCATTTAACCTTCTCCTTCTCCATTTCAAAACACCCAGTGCACTTGGAATAACCCCGTTTTGGATTCCTGCTTGATAAACAATCAAAGTTCCTGCACTGGTAATTGCTCCATCGAACATTTCTATTGTCTGGTAATTTCCAGAGGGATTCATTAATTGGGTAAGGCTTCTGATAGAGCTTTGAAGCCCTTGTCAAGCACCTCCTCCTAGGCAGAGGGTCACAGCCATTAATCATGAGCTTCTGGGCTAGGATCCAATCATCTTTACAGTAGGACCCAATGTCATAATTCATGTAATCTTCCAGCTCCTTCTTCATCAAAACGCAGGAATGCCCAATCGTGTTATAAATTCTCTCTGTTCCATATATATTGA
Organism: Platanus orientalis; assembly: GCA_025762735.1. Taxonomy (NCBI): domain Eukaryota; kingdom Viridiplantae; phylum Streptophyta; class Magnoliopsida; order Proteales; family Platanaceae; genus Platanus; species Platanus orientalis. The sequence goes on along the minus strand of JAOXJP010000008.1, from coordinate 13,444,475 downwards.
TCTTCCCTACTCTGTTTCCCTTTGGGGTTATATACTTACGGATCTCCTCAGTCGTGAAAGAATTTATCAAGGGGTCTTCGATCATGGAGGAGTTACTCGATGATTCGACTCTAGGGAGTCGAATCTGTCTAAGAGAGATGTGAGCACTGTATAAAGGCTGGATTACTTCCTCCTCTAAAAACCTCTTGTACTCTGATTTCGAAATGTTCAGTTTATCAATGGTTCCTTCACTCTTCTCCAGTTTCTGTACTGTGGATTCTAGCTTTTCTTGCAAACTCTCCATCTTGGACAGGACTTCCTCAACCCGATCGGATAAAGCTTTTGCATCAAAACCTAGGTAAGCATTGTTCAAACCGTAAAAATGGTGGCAAATGTCTTCATCACGCAGGAAAAACCCAGCGAAGTAGAACCTTAAGAGACTGGTTAAGCTTAACATTATAACAAGCCCTCCTAATAAGATCTGTAGAGAACCCATTATTCTCGAAAATCTGCATCTCGGAAAGCATAATCTTCCCATCCTCAATTAGAAAAGACTTGATTTTTTCCCCTTTTCACGAATCGTCAAATATTTCCCCTCATGAAAAGAGCAAATTTCCAAAAATAAGAACTTTGAAATAACTGTAATGTAGCTCAATCGATGAGAAGAAACAGAGTATCAGATGCTGTTTCCAACTAATTTCTTACGAAAATGTAAAATTAAAGCTTCGAAAGCTGAATTCAAACATGTCTAATTAAGAAGTAACGATTGTACCCGAACCCAGCAGCCAAACGAAGTCCTCCTCGACTTGGATATCTCAAAAAGGGAAGAGCCAAAGCTCGAGAACTGAACTGCGACAAGATGATCCTCTGAAACTCCTCCTGTAGTTGAATATTCGCAAATTCTTCGAATTTCTTCTCTTGCAAAGCCCAAAAGATAGCCGAACAAAGACCCAAAACTCGATCACTTTACCTCGTAGATCCGAATGATCCGAAAACCCTAAGCTATAAAACCGACCTCGAACTTGCTTCAACTGATATCAAAACTTTCTCATAGCTGGAAAACAGTAAACGCCAAGCATTCCAAATCCATATATTAAGGGATCGATCGGCTGAAACGCTTTGCTTCTGCAAGAGGAGATTAATCGAAACCCTAAAGGCTCGAATCTCGTAACTTAAAACCCTAAAAGCTCGAAAATCAAAGAGCTCTCGACGATAGTTTAATATGCATAGAACGACTGCAAGTGAAGGGTTAGGTTTTCCATGACGCAGAGCAGCTCGAATCGTGGCGACCCTAAGCCGTTTTCATCTTTTTTTGGTTTAAATTTTGGTTGCTTTTTGATCATGAAGGAAGTTCGGCGTCGTTGATGAGTTCGTCGCCGTTGATGAGTTCACTACCTTGCTTAAAGTAAAAAAGGGTTTGTCAAGGTGGTTGTTTCTCGTGTTGCAGGCATCGAACGTTATAGATTTTTAAATATAATTATTTTAACGAGGAGACACGAGGTTAGCTAATGGGAATATGGGATTTAATAGAAAATTTCCACGCAAGCTTTTCTTTTATAAATCATGATTAAGACCCAATCCTAATTATTCCCATCTCTTTCTCTCTGCAACTCGCTTTTTGATTTGTCTTTATTTTTATTTGGGTTGTCTGCAGATTGAAGAAAGCAGGGGCTAGGTTACCAGATGAGCAAGGGATAGTAGAGTTTTATTGGTATACTTAGGTTCTTGGATTATCAGAACCTCAAGATGCAGTGCATAGACGAGATGCTCTCCTGCCAAGAGTAATCTTGTGGCTTCATGAGAGACGTATGCATGACTCAGAAAGTAAAAAAATCATTCTTTATATTGTGATTTTCACATTTTTTGGATACGTGTACATCTCCTGAAGACACAAAATTAATGGTAGGCAGGAGAGTATCAGAGTAAATCTGGCAAGCTAGTTTAACTGGATCTCAAGCCCGGCCGGGAGTCAGGATTGCCGTATCTGTTACAAGGTAAACCATGATAAAAGGAGGGAAAGGTAAAACCACCTTAGAAAATGAGAGAAATGGAAAGAAAATAAAAATTACATTTTTGGTAGAAATTAGGGGTGTGCATGGGCCGGGCTCGACCTAGGCCAAGGTAAGCCCGAGGCTCGGCCCGTCATAGTAATTTTGAGCTCAGGCCCAAATATTTTTAGAAACTTTAGGTCCAAACCCGGTCCTAATTATTGTATCAGGCATTAGGTCGGGCTTGGGCTAGCCCACGGCCCATTAATTTTTCTAAAAAACATAATCTTTGATGTCTCTTTTTCAGCACCTACTTTTACATCTTAATTCTTTTTTGGATGTTTTTAATCAACATAATCCATGTCAACTTATAATTTACCATATACACTACAAACACTTTTTCATCTAAGAACATTTTCTTCACATACACATATACATACCTGTATATATATATATATATGTGTGTGTGTGTGTGTGTGTGTGTGTGTATTTATATAAGTTCAGGCTTCGGGTCGGGCATCGGGCTCGGTTTATGTAAGCCCAAGCCCGGCCCTAATAAAGTTCAGGCCTTCAACTTGGGCTCGGGCCTAGCTTGGACCAAATTTGGGGCTGGCGCAAACCCATGCTCAGCCTTAATAGAAATATGTTAATGACCAAATATATGAAAAAATGGAAAAAACATGGGAAAGGTTCAACACCCTAGGTAATTTTTACCAAGTTTTCCCATATAGTATCTTCATGATTTTTCTTTTCCTCTTTACACTTATTATTTTTATATAACATTATAAAACAACTCTTCCTTTTATATATGTAAACTCTTACATAAGGAAGAGGTTTTTTTTTTTTTTTATACATACAAAAAAGAATAAAACGAAATAAATAAATAAATAAAGGAATTGGATTACTTAAGACCTCAACCCAAGGTTTGAGCATTCTTATGTAGATTTGAGGTAAACCTTTTTTTATCAAAAAAAAAATATATATATATATATATTATAGTTTAAGCTCGAATCATTCAACAATAAACATTCACCTAATAACAGGATTCCATTCCAACAATGGATGCTAATTCTTTCGTGATATTAGTACAATTTCAAACTCGATGAGTATGTCCTATTGTGATATATGGCATGGTGTGTGTAACTTGGCTTTAGGAAAATAAGATACTTGGATATTGTTGGAGGAAGCCATCATGTGACTTAGTCTTGAATAATGCCTCTAATGCATGAAGGAAGGGATCTATCCACCCCATTTATAAGATTAACAATGGGGAAGCAATCACCTTTCAAAGAATGATAGAGGAAAATGTGAAAATCTTATGCTAGTTTTAGCCTGATAAAAAAGGCTCATGCCTCCACTTCTTCTACTAGGCAAACTTGTAGATATTTCGATTCACCCCCTAAAAGAAGTTGAGTAATCTCAAATGATAGCTCTTGTTATACTAACCAACTTGAAGCTCTATTTATGTTGATTTTAAGAGTTCACATAGGAGATGGGCACTAGTAGCTCTAGGCATCTTTGATTTTGAATCTTGGGTAGGCGTGATTTTCTCTAAGAGGCATTCTCAATTATATTCATGGGTCAATGTAATGGAGTTGACAAGAATTGATTCGATTGATATGGTTTGGTTATAAAAAATCTTCTTGTTGCAACCTTTCTAGATGTGCCATCGGATCATGGCCCTAATATAAACCCACTCTTGAATCCAACCTTTGAACTTTTGAAATTCCTAGGGAACTAAGCAGAAATGTCCTAGAGGGAGGTGAATATGATTATTTTAAAATTCTTTGAAAATCCTATTAAGTTTCTACCCTAATTAATTGTCTCTCTAAGGAAGTTGTTGTTTAGGTCTGTTGCTTAGTAACTTAAGTTGTTTAGTTAATGTTCAATTCACTAAGTGTGTGTCTAGGCTTATTGTCAAGTGTGTTGGATTGCTCAAGTGCTAAATGTACAGAGTGTAATTGATCAAGTAAATATGTTGAAAAATAAATAAGAGATAATGCACAATCACACACATAAGGCACACAAGATTTATAGTGATTTGGCCACTTTTGGCCTTACGTCAATTCTCTAAAAGCTCTTCATTGAACCTATTGATCTTATTAATAATATATGGCTATTACAAGGGAAAATCATTGAACCCAAATATATGTGCTTGGTGTCTCCGGCAAGCACTCATGCATGGTGTCTTCGGCATGCAGTCAATTTGTCTCTTGTGTCTCCGGCAATGACTCTTCAACCTTGAATGCCTTTGGTTAAAGTTTACACGTCCTCGGGTGTCTTTAACCAAGAAAATCACTAAGTGATTAGAGATAAATCTCCCAACAATAGGATCTAACTAATCAAATAGATGTTCGATATAGCTCAAACCGTCAAGCCTCCAAATAAGCTAAATATGCCTCTAAAGTGTGTGTATGTATGTATGTATATATATATATATATATATATATGATGTGTATGATCTTTTTCTAGACAAATGAAAAAGGAAAGAGCTCAAGGCATGCAACAGTAGATGTATGTGTGTATACCAAGCACCATTAATCAACAACAAGCTACTATGAGTTGCAAGAAGGAAAACTCTTAAAGAGCGCAAGCAATGTGTATAAAGTTATGCAAGAGACAAGCTTTAATGTGCTCAACAATGAACTAATACGCTTAAGAAATATGTCCATCAAGATTTACAAAACTCTTAAAAGATCAAGGAACATATACCTCAAGCTCTAGCTCTCGAAGCTTTGGAGTTGGTTCATGGACTTGAAATTCTAGTCTCATGAGCTTCAATGGCTCAAATTGAGCTTAGTAAGCTCGCAGCCTCCTTCTCTTGAATGCACTAATGCCTTAGTTTATTGGTATGACAATATGAACAAAGGGGGGCAAATGCACAGAGTGATAGTGTTATGTTTTATTTTTCTTTTCTTAGGATTTTCAAGTGCTCAAAATGAAGGCCAATCATTGGATTTTATAGCCTAATGATTAGGAAAATTGTTTGTCTCAGGATTCTTCTAGAATATCCCACCACAATAGTAAACTTTTGAAGCATAAAGGAAAGAGGAATTGAATTTTAAATCTTGCGAATTTTCACCTTGGATCGGTCCTAAGATCAATCCTACAATCAATTTTACAGCAATATTAGGGTGATCTTTGCCCAAATTTATCCTAATTGATTATAGTCTTTTGACCACTGTGAGGAATCTATGGTAGAAGAGGTATTGGCCATTCTAAACTAGTTCTAGGTACATTGTTTAGGTCTCAAGATGGTTAGATTATAGTACCACCCTTTATACCTTTGATGACAAGACAAACTTGAACTTTGGTGAAGCTTGGTTCTTGGAGCCTTGTTTGTGCTTTCATGTAGTCTTCTTCAGGCTTGGACACATGCAAATACATTCACTAACCCTACTTACAGACCACATGCACTTTGTCTATGCGATTACCAATCGCATGAACATTCATGTCCTTGCAAATTTTTCTATGTTATCAGATGTGAAGGTCCAAATGTGAAAAGCCAAATAACTTGCAAAAAGTTACATTAAAAAATAAGTTATTTAGATTTTTCAATTCTAACCCACAAATGAGGAAATTTTGTTTTATTCTTATTATGAATCCTGAAATGGATGCTCGACTAAAAATGGCTCCATATGGGCAACACCATATAAACATAATAATCCGAAGTGAAAAATCCTTAGTATTCCATAATTTCTTCTAGGTTGCTTACATGTCATCATAAGTTGAAATCAATGAAGAAGCTATAGATGCTTGAATAGACTTATAAACTAACTTGGTTGTAAATTTGCTAGAAGACATTTGAGTCAAAATCAATGATTACTCGTCTTGATGTGATCCATTGCTTAAATGAATTATGAGAATCGCATTTGCTATAGTTGTTGGAATGATTGATGGATAGTCTACACATCATTCCCTCAATTGGAAATCAATTAACTCATTGACCCAACATAATCTGGATCTATATATTTTTTCATCTATCTTATAATCACAAGTAAAGGGAATCCAAGGGTCTTGCCACGTGTCTATACTCTTGCTTGAGCTTATAGTCCAACATGCTCTAATCTTTAATAAATCTATGGAATACATAAAATTGGACCATGTTTGAGAGGCTGGTTTTGGATATCTGTCACTTTAGAAATGTTGATGTTGGAGGCACTCTGCTCTAAATAGGTGAGCCCATATAGAAGTAAGGACTTGCAAAAACCAACACCCTACTTTCAAAACCAATGTTTTACTGATTGCTTCCAATTCTTTGATGCCCAATCCCCCCATGGATTTTGTAATTTAAAAAATTATGTCATGCTATGAGGTATAGATGATGTTCATCCTTACAATGCCCCCACCAAAGATCCATCTGGATACTATTCAATTTTATACATGTAATTTTAGGTGATAAGCCGATAGACATAAAAGTATAATGAAATGGATGACAGAATGGACTTAATCAAAACTAAGCATCCAAAATGTGAGAGTATCTTGTAAGAAGTGTGTCTGGATTGGTTAAGTAGCAATTGAATACCCAAATACCTATAATCATTGTTCATGGCCTACACCCTAACATTGTTGTAATCTCCATCCTTTTAGGTTGAGCTATACTTTACTAAAGTGTGTGGCTGATTTATCATAATTAAGTTTTTGCCCAAACCACCTAGCATGAGTTTCTAGAATCTCCTTCACTCTCTCTACCGTATGCTTGTTTGCTTTGTAAAATTGAAAAATGACATCAACAAATATTAGGGAATGAGTATACTTACTAATCTTGATACCCTTGGTAGAAATTTTGCGCAACTCCATATTATAGATTCACGACTAGACATTCAAGCATAAAATGAATAGGTATGGAGAAAGGGGGCATCATTACATGATTTCTCTTGATGGTCTGAAAAAATCCTTTTGGGAAGCCATTAATAATTATTGAGAATGACGTGGAGTTAACACCTGACATGATTAAATCAAGAATTTTCTGATTGATGCCAAACCATTTGAGCACCGTACTCAAGAATTGTCATCCCACTTTGCCACATTGAAGTTGCACCCCTGAATTAAAAGAGGAAATGTTCATGTAAAAAATGGGTAATTATTACTAATACCCCTATTTTTCCAATGAGCATTTTCCAAAATACATTCATTCATTTGACTTTTTTTTTTCTTATCTCATGATTAGCCCCATAGGATATCCCCATGTGAGGTATTTCACAGGATTCATTCTCATAACATGAGGGAATTGCTATAGTAAGGGTCATGCCTAGAATCCAGTTTCTCTACAAGTAGGACAATTGAAAATCCAAAGGGCATGACGAGAATGTAGCACATCACAAGCTAAAAACTGAAAAAAGAGAAAAAGAAAAGAAAAAAAAGATAAAAGCTTTGAAGCTAAAGTGAGAGTCATCTTACTCCTTCCTCCTTGCACCTCCATCTCTTTGTTGATGGCAACTGGAAAACTTATAGTGGTTAATATAAATTGAGCCGAACAACTAATTAAGTAGATTTCTTATGTACTGAGCAAAAAATTGAAAGTGTGCTCTTGAATTTTTTTAATTGGATGGCAGTACCAAAAAAAAAGCATCAAGCACATCGATTTAACCATCTTCTTGAAAGGGACATTTTTTTTAATGGGCATAAGATATGTTGACATGTTTTGCAATATTTAAAGCCCCTAGCAACATGGGCTTTTTGTCATGTCAAAGATTGACATATAAATTCTAGACCATCAATCTATTAAGGGCCCTTTGGATTAGTCACATATACAGTGTCTTGTTCACCTCGGCCCCGACCCTAATTGTACATTGTTGTCATTTCCATGTAGAATAATGGGGATTAGATCTTAATTCTCCTTTCTCTAAAACAAGCAAGGTGAGAAATTTGTTTTGTTTTATTTTGTTTTGCTACATGGAAAAATAGTGATGTTTACATGCAACATGGCGGTGACATGGAGATACACATTGATCCATTTTCAAGTTCCACCTCAGTTGCCACATGTCCACATGGTGTAACAACAAGATTACAATTTTGTTAGGTATCACCAACAAACATTGTTTCATAGAGTTATTGAAAGTTACCATATAAATAAATAAAATAATAAAATTATATATATATATTGAAAGTTGTAAAAATTACAATTTTGAGATATTTCTTAGGTGGCTGCAACATCTCTGTTTCGTATGGAAGTCTATGGTTCAGCTCCCTTTACAGGCAATAGACGGTGGAAAATATTGCCTACTTTAGGTCAATTTTGGTTTCAGGTTTTCTCACCGATAGGGGATGGAGCCCTACCTTGTGCGGGGTGTAGTGATGTAATGAGGTGTACCAAGTGGAAAAAAAAGAGAGAGGTATTACATAGGGGAATATGAGGGGGAGGGTTACCAATTGCTAAAGGGAAAGTAGTTGGAGTGAAAGCTATAATAGCTAGGAATGTTCAGTCCAACACATATTCAGATACTGGTTGAAAATAACCGGCTCTAATTCTAGGGTTGATGTTGACGTCATCTTAAAAGTTTGCTCATAGATGAAGGACGCATGGATTTTAATGAGCCTAGAAATTGAACCATAAACAAGGACACGTGATGAAACCAGTATTACAACACATGTCAGGATAACTAACACACAATAAGGGCATATAACTACTTACTCGAAGTAGGTCAATTTAGACCATTACACACCTCACAACGAGCATCCATCACAACTTGAAAAAGTGGTTGTATCAGCGAAGAGGAGTGGAAGGTGGAAGGAACCACCCATGCAACGTGAGGAGGAGGTTACAATTGCTATACTCGGTTGGATCAATATAAATAGTCTAGAATAAGAAGAAGAATAAATCCTCAACATCAACATCAAATTTTATTTATATCTTAGGAGTATGAGTAACGTTACTTAATCTGTAATTTGGTTCGAAGAAGGGTGAACCTGGTTTATTCTTGGTTTCTGTAATCATCTTGGTTGACATCAAGTGGAGTAACCCCTTTTAGGAGGTCTACGGTCCCTTAAAACAAGCAAGATGTTTTTATTATGCTATCGTGCGGTTACATTAATAAAGTTTGGTCTCTTTCTGTTCTTCTCCTTTGAAGTCTAAAGAAAAGTCCTCTTTGTTGAGGCATGTACCGAACTTGGCTCGATGCCCTGGGGTATCTACACCCCGAACAACGTGAGAAAATATAATTTTTTCCACTAACACAGAGATTGACAACTACAATAGAAGAACACTTCGAGGGGAAGAAAAATCCAACACCTCAGAAAAAGGGAGTGATCCCTTTAATGGAAGATCTTGGCGTAGGAAGTCCCTAGGTTCTAATGATGGACTTGACGCGTTTGACAGACTAGATGAAGCGATGGCTACAGCCTTCAAGATAATGGTCGAGCGAGGCCTAATCAATAAGAATATAGGGCATGATGCAAAGAGATGGTTTGAAGAAAAGAAAACTACCACATGCCAGAGCCTCCTACTGGACTTGGGGGGCAGAGTTGGGTGTGATTTTCTTCAAAAGACTAGCGAGTCGACATCCTAGTACATGTCCCGTGTGAAAACAATCCCACAAGAGACGACTGGGCTAAAAGATAATATTTCAACAAGCCAGAATCAACTCGATCAAGCATCCTAAATGAAGGATGAGAAACCTCAAACCCTTAAAGGATTCTTGAAAAGTTTCTCGTCGAGTGACGAATACACAAGTAACACGAGTTGTTCTCAAAAGGAGACTCAGGTGTTGGAAGGTGTGAGTTGTATGTCTCAGGAGAATCCCTTGAGGTAGAATAATTTTGTTATACAAACGTGTGAGAAAGTGGGGCCAACAGACCCACGCTCGTCATACGAGAAAAATCTACTATCTTGAAGATGCACAAGAACAAGGCTCGAGTTTCCAAGATAATCATGTGATAGTCAAACTACACAGTCGATGTGCAGACGAGGAGAAAAGAATGAGACAAAAAGACAACCACATGAGGTTTGTACTAAATAGACATCGTGACAAGCGGACAAAGGACAATATATCGACCTAGAGGACGAGGAATGGTAGTCCCTTGGAAACCTTGATTAGGCTAAGGTTGACGTTGACCCTCACCATTCCAAGGAGGTGCCAGTCAAGCCTACTGGGTAATTGATACCCTCAAATGGTGTTAACAAAGGTGCTAGACAAGGAGTCGATGACACAAACAAAAGTGGTAAAAGAAGAATCAACGACGCCAATAAATGAGTCAAATGTGGAAGATGGCAAATTAACATGTCAAATAATATGCCAAGCAAAAGGAATTGAGTCCAACCACGTTTTAATACAAGTGGACATCAACACGGTCACAATAAGCAAAGTGACCAGTAGAAGATGTCAAGCAACGGTCGAGCCCAAAAGTAGGTTGATGACCCAAAGAGGACAGATCATTACAATCTCAAAGCCAACAAGGGTCAACACAAGTTGTAATCGACTTAATGTGGAAGGATCAAATAGAGAGGCCTCAGGATGATAAAGATCGCCATCTCGACTCATAAGACATGAGAATCGAGCACCGATGCAACCAAGTACTCGATCAGGATGTTGAGGTTCAAAAATTGAAGTCAAACACTTTGATGTCAAACGATCCAACAATGCTCAACAGCTTAGCAGTTGACAGGACTGAAGAAAGCCAAGGCATAAGCCATCAACTAAGAACAAGTTAATTTCCTGGAGGCGAAATTGACCCAATAGAGCTCAGGAATGAAAAAAAAAATCAAAAGGCCATAGGAGAAAAGAAAGGTTTAGACCTTTAGTCATAAAACATGATATCAACGAGCATGGTCATGATCAAGGAAAGGCTTAAGACAATAAAGGATTATTCTTTGGAGGGTCTACTATAATAGGATCTAGAGCCAACGACATAGTGCTTTGGGGGCATAAAATGGTTAGTCGATATAGTTTAAGTTGGGTCAAGGGTCAGGTTCTGGGAAGAAACAAATCCAGTAGTGTACCTTGGGGGGGGGAAGCCGCAATATCACTGCTGGGTAGAGAGTTTTAGCATGAAAGAACAGCCATTTGTGTGGGTAAGGCTGTCGCAAAACAATGAAGATATTGAAGGCATTCATCAATTTGACATTGCTCATTTGAAGCGCCTTAGGTCCCCATATAAGAAAAAAGGGGAATTCAATGACAAAAATGTTCGAGAACTAATAATGTAAACCAAACATTGTGGCTTGTGCAAAGGCAAAGAATGTCCAACAATAAAAAGAGACTAAACACAATTGAGTATAATGAAAAGAAAAGAATTTAAGGATAAAAATGTTTAAACAAAATTTTCATTATATATACATATATATATATATATATGAGTAAAAAATTACAAAAACTTTTCTCAAGACAAACAATGTCTAAGGGCAAAAATGTCCATCAAAACAAGACGATAGAAAAGTCAAGGGCTCACGTCAAGACCGTTTGTCACTTCTCGAAACAAGAACTGACTATTTAACAAGATGCACAAGAGTCCGTGACGAACGTGAAGTAGAACATAGGCTTTCGAAAAAACTGTTCAACCTGTACGCCACCACTTATTGAGGGGCATGGATGATGTGTGTTTTTTACATCTCTAGAAGCCACCTCAAAATTCTCCTTAATAATGATCTTGAGTGAAGAGAACTAAGGAAGTGACTAAGGCTAATATGCTTCACCCAACAAGTGCCTATTTCACATAACTATGATGTGCGTAGGAGGTGGTTGACATGTAAAAGGACACCACATCTCCATAAGGGCAGCTGGTGCCTTATCCCCACACGTAAAGCACTCATCCACGACCTAAGACGTATCACAGGATAAGTTGAGGAATCCATGTAACATTCCTGATCTTTGAAATGAAGGGACCAAAGATGAGATGACCAGTCTCCAGCCATGAGACAGTGGCTCGAGCTAAGGACATGGCATGGGAAGTTAGCATCAAGCATTCTTATAAACAAGCGAATCCGAGTATTAGGTGCATGCTAGAAAAAGGAATTATCCCATTTAACAATGCTTGAAACCACTTCAGAGTATTGAGGTCTGACGATGTGGTCAACGAAGGTGAGATGTGACCGTGACAAAGGGAGATGAGCATAAATTGATGCTCGAAATTGGTATTTATTAACCCACTAAGGAAAGGGTTAATAGAAAATGATGAAGACGATTCGGTTTTCCACGTGGAAGCCTCCATTTCTTTTCGTTTGAGATCATTGGAAGTTTGACAAATCTTGGAAGTGGTTGGTATCATAGGATATTTCGTCATGGAAGTGGCGCCGTTTGAGATTACCTAGTCAAATTAATTATACCATCGGAGACCATAGAGAATAATCAATATAGTCCAATTGCATGAACCTGAAGTGTCGGAAGAATGTCACATACATCTAGTTAAGATCTAAACTAGACACGTGTTGGGGGGCATTTGTTGGCACCATTTTAAAAGTTTGTTCGCAGATGAATGACACGTGAATTTTAATGAGCCTTAAAATGGAACCATAAATAATATGTGATGAAACTAGCATTATGACACATGTTAGGATAGCCAACACATGATAAAGACGGATAACTACTTACACGAAGCAGGATAGTTTAGACCACTACACACCCCATGACGAGAATCTGACGCGACATATAAAAATGGCTGTAGCAACGAAGATGACTGAAGGTGGAAGGAACCACCCATGCAACATGGAGAAGAAGTTATTGTTGGAAACGGTTTTGAAAAACACACCCAGATTTTGTACCCAGATTTCTGTGTAAAATTTGAACAAGTGGCTATGTTTGAGCTAAAATAAAAGTGGGACCCAGATGTATTTTAAGGTGGGTCCATATGGGTTTAAGTTCACCTCAATGAG
>JAOXJP010000008.1:13412617-13422627 GCA_025762735.1 Platanus orientalis | reverse complement strand
TAACGCGGGGTCTGGGGAGGGCAAGATGTACGCAGCCTTACCCCCATTTCTGGAGAGGCTATTTCCGTGACTCAAACTTGCGCCCCAGGGACGCTAATGGTAAGCCTTACCGTTGGGCCAAGCCGCCCTTTCTTGTTCACTTTATTATATTGTAGTTGAAATTATTGATTGTAACTTAGTGTTATTTACTTTATTATCGTTTTTTGCTTCTCGCATTCTTAGGATTTATTGAGCCTCGCTTCCCGCTTCCCACTTTCCGCTTCTCGCTTTTGCTTATCGCTCTAGCAACTATGGTTTTAACTATCCTGCTGTGCTGCAATCCTGAGTCCAGACTTGAGTTTCATATAAATATTCTTAAACTCTTCCAAATTTCATGAAGTTCTGCGAAGTTATTCTTTATTCAATTGTCTACTAACCTACAAAATTTCAAGTGAATTTAATAAGCCCAACTCTGTTTTCTGAGTGTTAAAAGTTCTGTTCAGAAACTAGGGTTCTTGGTTTGTCTCTCTTTGTAATCTGAGTCCTGAGAATCCCATACATGTAGGGTTATTTCCAACGTGTTTGGACTCTGTTTTTTTCTCCTTTTGGGGCCATAACCTGCAGGACCATAATAGCCCTAGGCTATCCTGCATCACTAATTGTGTGACAAAATTCATCATCATCATATATAGCCTTTGCCAAACTGTTAGGGTTGGCTACATGGATTCTGTTCTGCCAGATTTAGTTTATTTAGAGTCATATCTTTTGAGGTCCGGATAAGCTCTGTCCTTTTCAGCCTCCCCCTTGTCCTTTTGGTTTGAGCCTTCAACGTACAACAATCACTCCTCACTAGTGTCATCATTGGACTTCTTTGTCATGACAAAAATCTACATATTACGTGTTTGACTGTATTAATTTCTCAAAAGTTAATTATCTTTTAATAATTATAAATTATTAATATTATTATTATTTTTCAATGAAATTATTGTCAATTATCCCAAAAAATTAATATTATCTATTAAATTAGCAAAATTGTTAATATTTCATCACATTTTAAAAATTTCCATAAGTTTGGGTTGGCCTAGTCACCTGACACTCTCCTAGGTTCCTAAGATGATCCGTAAGGTTCAATCATTAGATTCGCCTTGGAATTTTAACAAATTTATTGGTATCGTGTGATTCTTGGACAAATGCCAAGTTGGAAAAAACAGCTCCTTAGGCTTGAAAAAAGACTAGTAGATAAAGAAACTCAATTGTCTTAGCCTTCTATATCGATGCTCTGACAGGCACTGCCTTTTTAGGATTGGCTTAAAATGTTGTGATTCACTGTGGTACCCTGATCCTCTGACATGACATCAGAGCAGCAGTTAATGCTAAAAAGGGATGACCTCTGATACAGTTGGGTATCAGAGCGTGCTTGGTGATGCATGGAGTCAGGTTGGCTAGCTTGGGTTGGTGTATGGATTGCTTGGATACGGGTGAGGTATTGGGCGTGATGCTGTGGTTCCGAGTAACGGGAGGGTAGGCTACAGAGCCTGTTGACATCTATCGTGTGTGGTTGGTTGTCAGACTTGCCCATGTCATTGTTGGATATGGCTCAGTCATATAGAGATATTTAATGAGATGTTTTCATTTTAAATATTTAAACAATTGTAAAAATGACTGAAATTAAAAATAAAAAAAAGAACAAAAGAAAAGAAGTGAAAGTGTAATAGTAATATAATTAAGTTACTATATTTAGCCTATTTAACAAAGGCATTCCACTTTATGGAATTTGGCTGTGTTGGACACCGCGTCATACTTATATGTCGGACACCTGGTGATGATTCTATTCAGTCAATTTTAGTATTTATATTTTATTGTTTTTGACATTATTTTCAGCTTATCAGCTTCTCTAAGTACATTCTTTCTTTATTGTACATTTATATGGACTAATTATGTTAAAAATACATCTCATAATATATGGAATAAACTAACTGTCAAGGCACATCTATGTTTTAGGTTTATGGTTATGTGTTTGACACTGCAAACATTTCATGCTAAACAGCATGTAGCTGCAATCTTATTAACCTAATTTTTGTCGTTGAGAAGTTAGATACCAAGACGAGAAGGTATGTACATTGCATGTGCTAGATAGGCGTCAATTTTTGGGTGAGAAGGTACAACAGGACAACAATGAAGACATTGACCATCCCTTTCACTTCTGGCCTCATTTGTTGTCCTTGTGCATAGGTTGTGATATACACAAAATGAAGGATAAAGATAGCTGATTTCATTCAAATATATTTGTACGTTTAGTGAGAGATACCTAGATTCTTGTTTTAAATCGAGAAACATGGAAAATAGTGGACAATCACGAATCAAATGAAATGAAGGGGATGTTTCCTGTGTCTATGAAATATGTCAGATATTCAGATACACTTCCTGTCTCCTCAGAAATGGTTATGGGCATGGGTTTTCTGATATCCTTGCTAAATTTTCACCGTGGAAGCCTGTTCTATTTCCATTCCTCGCTGTTTCTTTTGCTTCTATAAATATTAGATGGCTAATTCTTATACATCACTGCAAAAGTCTCATGATCTTTGTTGCAAGTGGCTCTGGTTGAGTAAATGTTGACCCTGTATTTATTCAATTACAATTACTTTTTATATGTTTGACAAATATTATTCCCTTCTGTCTATATAAAGTTTTGATCAATTTGCAGCTCTCTAGGACATTTGGTGAAGGGAAAATTTCACTAGAAGAATATGTATCTACTTTGAAGGCTACCGTTGGTTTGAACATCCTTATAGAAGCTGTAGGAATTGGTAAGGGGAAGCAAGATCTCACTGGCATTGTGATGGAGCCTATAAAGACCAATCAAATTATTTCTACTCGTCCGGAATTACCGATTGGAAAGGCATGCTCCTCTCTTACATCCAGTGACATCATCAAGTTTCTAACTGGAGACTTCAGGTTGAGCAAAGCCCGATCAAATGATCTATTTTGGGAAGCCGTTTGGCCCCGTTTACTAGCAAGAGGGTGGCACTCTGAGCAGCCTAAGAATCATGGTTATGCTGGTTCGAAGCATACTTTGGTGTTCCTTGTACCTGGTGTTAAGAAGTTCTCAAGGAGGAGACATGTGAAAGGAAACCATTACTTTGATTCTGTTAGTGATGTCTTGAGCAAAGTTGCTTCAGACCCGACTCTTCTTGAGCTTGAGGTTGAAACAGTTAAAGGCAGTGGAGGCAAGGAAGAATATGGGTGGGATGTAGAGATGAAATCACACCAAGATGGTCTGTCTGATCATCAACGTCGTTGTTATCTTCGACCACGTTTTTCAAATTGCAATTCAGACCTTATGAAGTTTACCATTGTGGATACCAGTTTGGTTCAGGGAGAAAAACCATTCAAGGTGAGAGAACTAAGAAGCCTACCTGTTGACACTACTAATACTTCTACCCCCACAAGTATTTCAAGAGAAACTGTGGGGTATAGCTCCGAGGAGAATGTGGATGAGCCAGACTCTGCTCATATGTTTTCAAAAGATCAAGGGGATGCTAGTACTTCCAGCTCCCCAAAGGGTATGTTTAATAAGGGATTGTGTTCTGAATTGTCGGATTCAATAATTAGCAATTCGAAGCATGGTATACAAACTGATGTCCCAGATCCCTCCTGTGTACCATTGGAAAATCATGAGAGTTTGCACGCCAATATGTCTAATGAGAAGCACTCAAGGAAGACTATCAAGTGCCAATTCAATCGGAGGGTGAAAAATGGTCAGTCAAACTATTTAGCTCCTGTCACAAAACGGCGAAGGCTAACTGCTTGTGGTCATGCAGAGAAAAGCTGCAGCATGAATAATTTCTCTGTTGGTTATCTGGTACCAAAGCAACAGGAGCTCTGTTTCCAGTCAAATGCACCTGATGCAGGTGAGAACATGGTTTCTCAGGTGGGTCGATCTCTGGATAAGTTATCATCTACTTGTTCTTCGGCGAAAGGCAGTCCAGATGAGAGCAGTGAATGTATTGTCGGTGAGAACCATTTTAATAGAGACATGCCTCATGAGACACCTCAACCCCGGACTTTGATTGACCTAAATCTACCCCATGTTCCACCAGATTCTGAAACTGTTGAACCATTCATCATTGAGGTAGCAGACAGCCAGGATGACCCAAGTGCAAAGCGGTCATCCTTCCCATCTGAAACCAGCCAGCAGCCGGAGGATTTTGAGGCGCTAAGAACCTCTAGTGGTGTGGGTAGTGCCGAGCAGCAGCCTACCATGAATGCCAGGAGGCAGAGCACAAGGAACCGGCCATTGACCATGAAAGCATTGGAAGCTCTTGCTTGTGGGTTTTTAAACACAAAACGCAGGAGAAGGGGTACGGAGGTCTTGTCACAAGAGACCTCAATATCAAGGCCTTCCCGACGTGCCCGCGGTGGGGTCGGAGTTGCTGCAAATTATGGTGGTGTTGGTACTGGAGTTGTGGATTCAAAAGTAAAGGGGGTGCCGTAGATGGGGAGTGCAGTAGTAATTTGAACATGCTTTGCAATTCTCAGAATCAGTCTGAGAAGAAAGGGACTCTTGAGTTGCTAGCGTTCCCTAAACCTGCCTATCATCCTGAAATTTTGATGTCTAAAGACCATCGATCTGGTTAGGTGGGGAGGTTGAGTGATGATTCTTCATTTGTGGGTTGAGGATTGAAGATGCACAATGCGGGGAAGGAGTGTTCCAGTCGGTTGACATGCCCTCACTGTACTTACTAGTGGTCTGGAGAGATCACTGTTTTCTTGGACGCTTCCAAATCTTTATATAATAAGAGCAGAATAATCTCTTCAAACTGGTTGCCATGCATTTGGCTGGTAAAATCACAGGAATAATATAAACAATTGTATAGTGATGCTTCGGGACAGGTTATGTATGTCAGATGAAGCACCCTGGCCATTACTGCAAATAAGTAGAAGAGATGAGGGGAGATTTCAATGGGAGTCATATTTTCTGACTAACATTTGACATTCAAAGCTCTCCTCTTGAAAAATTGACCTGCTGTGACCGTAAAGGGCTTTAACTGGAAAAGCTGCAGGGCACCAATCATTAATCTGCAAGTGAGATGAGGAAGGCTACATTTCACTATTTACATTCTGATAAAATTTCTACAACTGTTCAGCCTCATTATACAAACAGTTATCGATTTCTGTTGACTCCTTCAGTGTTGTAATGAATATAGTTTCTCTTGTGCGGTTCCAAGGCTCACTTTCTTCCGTAGTGGATCTCAGTCTTCTATTATGAGTTTTATTTTTATTTTATTTTATTTGGTTATATATTTACTGCAACAAATATATAAGAAATGAATTGAAATTGCCAAATTTGACCAATTTTGGCTTTGAAAACAAAGTTGATAATAATTTTACCTAAAGTAGCAGTTGAATTCTCTCCATAAGGCAATGGATAATTGAGTGCCCATCATATTTCTCTCTAAACACATACACAAAGATACAAGTGAATATCCAGTCTCTCTTACTATCAGATTTCTTCTTTCAGGCCCATAAGCTGTGGGCAAGGTATCCATTATAGGGTGGCAATTTGGTGTGAAATTACAGATTCTGCTAACTTGTGCTTCCCCACTTTTGGTGTGATTTATAACAAACATGGATTCTCAGTTTGTTTCTAATGATTTGCGTAGTTTAAATATTATAATTTGGTGGAAATTTTAATCCCCTGGGCATTTTATTCTGAATTTGCACGTTCTTATCATTACATCCTCTTAGTATACATGTAGATAAAATGAGACTGATCCAATTTTTTTTTCAATCCAATGCACTATTCTTTTTATGTTTTTGTTTGAAAGAAACATGTTTCTAAACCATCTTACTTCTGTTCAGATTCATAATTTCCATATTTACATGAGGAAATGTGAGTGGAACTTTAAAAGAACTGCAGTGAGTTGTTCCTACATGTTCTATTATGGATTCTATGACTTCGGGATTCGATTGCAGCTTGTCTCTGTTTTAGGTTGGTGTTTATTTGCTCTTCAGTGGAAGAACTTGCTTAGACTCAGTTAAGATACTAGTTGGTTTGAAGGAATTAGCTTGCAATTAGAGGGCAAGCAATTCTGTGAACTCGAAATGGATGTTCCATCTTGACACTCCCTAAAAGTGCTTGGCAATAGAATAACTTGGCATGTAGGAATGCCAATTAGTGCATATACACGTAAATGCAGATGTGAAAAGGCAGGCTGTGGATAGGCCGGGTTGGGTCCATATGCTTTATGGACCTTGCAGCTCCCCGCACAATTTGGAATTTCAGATGCACCTATAGTTCCTTGAGCATGGTTGTATGATTAGATACACATACACCTTTTAGAACATTGTTATAAAGCAGATTATTAATTTGGACTCAACTTGAATGGAAGGCAAGTCTTGACCGGAGTCTTGGTGGGCCGGCTTTGTTGGGCAACTTGTGTTACTGTAAAAATTCTACTGCCAGGCTGGTCGGTCGACACCTTTTGGTATTCAATTCTAGAAGCTATCTTGGCTATTTCACTGGCTGATTGATTCTTCTCCCATAGAACAAACATAAGGATAATAATATCTTCATCAAAACCAATTTCCAGCTTACAGCTTGGATATTCAAATTTCTGCCCTTCAAGCTCAAGCCGGTTTCAGTTCCAACTAAGGCTCTCAATAGGGCCAGCCTGGCCTGAAGCTCGACATGTCTTACCCGAAAAATAGACTGGCTAGGGCAAATAAACTTTGGGCAGGGCTGAGTTCGGGCCTAGCATTTAGGCCAGGATTTTTTTTAAGCCGAGTTCGGGCAGGCGCAATTTCAGCCAATACCTGGTCCGGCCCAAAGAAGTATACAAACAGTGTTTTATTTATTTTTATTTTGGGAGGGGGAAGAATATTAGGTTTGTATGTTTATAACAAATTTGCCATAATCAAATGGTTCAATGTTATTTGTAAAAAAAAGCAAACAGGATTGGGGACACTCCCCTTAACTAACACTAACCACCATCCCCTGTATATCAGCGCTGAAAAATGATATGCGTCCCCCTCCCTGCCCCCCCCAAAAAAAGAAAAAAGAAAAGTGTAAATCACTTTTCGGTGCTGATGTGTCAGGGGGCAGATGTTAGCGGTTTTTAGGGGAACGGACACAAACCTACCTCAAAAAAAAAAAAAGGGTTCATGTATCAGTTGTTCAACAAGGGCCATGTAATATGCATTTCAATTAGGGGCTCAAAATCAGCCCATGCTCCCAAGCCCGTTGTTTAAAAACGGGCCAAGATCAGGCTGATTATCTTGGGCCTAGTTTGGGCTCAGGTTGAGGTAAGGTAGCTCCGATTGGGTTCAGGCTGACCTTGGACCGACCCAACCCAGCCCGATTGACAGCCCTAGTACCGACTCTTCAAACAGGGTCAGGATCAGTGAGAACCAGAAGTACTGGAGAGCCCTGGTTTATTGACATCCCTTGGTACAAAGAGAGATGTTCATGATAAAACCCCTTGCTACTCACTAAACTTTTTTGTAATCCCGTGAAGACTAATCACTTGTCCTTGGTGCAAACACGTGCCCCATTCACGTACCCATAAATGGCATTATTGTTTTGAACCATTCAGAAAATGCATTTATTGGATGGTTAGGGTAATTAGGATCACCTAGGAGTTTATTGCTAACAAGGTGCTCATAATTGAATGATCTGAACTCCACTCACAATTGTGTCATTAGAAATAGAGCCAAGTGAGATAACTGATTTACGTAAACTCACAAGTGATTGAACCCTTCTCATTGCCGATCTTCAGCAACTCCTATCAGGGCTCCAATATATGACAAATGAGATAGTGGGTCACATGTTATGGTGAAACCAAATTTGATTAGTGTACAAATATGATGTTACATCAACCTTCAAGGAGAAAAATTAGTACCCTTTGGACGATTAGTACCCAAGACATTTGCTTGTTAGAGATCTAATTTAGCATAATGCCGCTTAAGGTGTGTCGTGACGCATTGTCGGGATGTCCTGGATGATGTTGATGACGATGAGGCTAATCTTAATTGATTATTTAAGGTTGTCTAGTGAAGGTTTAAGTAAATATTTGTACTTCATTCACCTTATGAGAAGTAGATCCGAAGTACTCTCAAACTTGAACAGTCATCTCATTATGAGACAAGGTGTTTTGGATTCACATAGAAGAAGCTCTTCATTACTGGCTCCCAACCACAGTACAAGCCGAAAAGCAAGATTTTTTTGTTCAATTAGATAAGAAGTGTAAGACAAAAGCATCCTCCGACTGAGACAAAGCTTTGGAGCTTCGTGGAATCTTCATTCTCACTAACTCCCGACGTATGGCACCTCTTTTCTTGCTTTGGATCTCGGACAATTTAATTGGACCTTACAAGTAAATCCATGACAATAGGATCAAATGTTGGTTAGAATTTTATGCGAAAGTGATTGTTGGAAAGTAACTGACGATTCATTCTTCTTCACATATTTAGGCCTGCAAATTATTCGAATAAACATCTGTATCCGATTCGTGTTTAATTCGTTTAAAGTGAATACAGATGTATCTATATCCGATACAAAAAATATCAGTATCTGTTTAAGTGTATATATATATATACATACATTATAGTAGCTTTGTCTTTCACGATATAATTTTGTTGGGTTATAGTTTTTTTTGTTGGATTTCACTTTATAGATTTTTGAAATTCAGACATTATACAGATATTTATAAAGTGAATATCCGATAAATTATGTAGGTTGTTTTTTTCCCAGTTTCTTTAAATGAATTCGGATTTGGATATGGTTATATCCTGTATCCATCGGTTTGTAGCCCTACACACATATCCCCCATGAAGGGATCTTCTAAGTCAAAATTATCAAAATGATTGGATATTCTCAACCAACCTTTATATCAACTTCTTTAGAAGGAGAGAGAGATTACTCATTATTAACCAAAAAAAGTTAATAAAAAAAAATGGAAAATGACTTTAAAAATTGTTTAATTCTTCTCTTATTTTATTTCTTACAGTTCCCATAACCCTATTCTACTTGGCTTCTCCCATGACTTTATCTTCATGTCTCTTTTATTAGGATGATCTTGAATCTTGATGTTACATGCCTTTACAGTAATCACTCCTACCTTATATAGCTAACTAACTAATTAAATAACTAAACCACCACACTCTCTCATTTGAAACTCTTTTTTTTTTTTTTTTTGTAATGGACCCACTTTGGCATCCTTTTGATCTTAAATTACTCCAAAAATTGGAATCATGATACTAATACCATATCAAAATACCAACTTCAAATCATATTAAATGGTTTCGACATCAAGATGACAAATTCTGTGTTTTCGCAACATAATTAAACTCTTACCATTTCGTATTTTATTTAATCTAAACACGTCCATGTCTTAATAAATAAGTTAGCTAAACTTTTTCTAATCAAACATCATTTTCATGTAATATGATATATGTTTATAGAAAGGAATATAAGCGATGGCCGTCTCTTGTGATGGATCTTTCCATGGGGCTACATTGCTTGTGTCACTAAGCCATTGGCTTGGTTCGAATATTAAAGCATGGCGACAACCCAAGATCAAATTCTCTTTCAGGCGTCTTTTTTTTTGGGTATGATTTTAAAAGAATCAAGTCACAGAGGGGAGAGAACGCATACTACTTGAATAACTGTCTTACATGGCTGTGTTCTTCAAATACATCGATCTCCATCGATAAAAACCAGGTGATTATTTGTCCTAATCCTAAGTTTATGCTGTGAAGAAGAATGATGAAACCACCAAAATGCCATTGGTCTTTAGAATATCCTATGACCACAGTTTTAGAACTTAGCTCGTGTTTGATGTTCCAGCTTGATCTCCTTGTTGTTTCTCGTTTTGAATGCTTGTAGAAGCTGAAAGTTTAACTTAACCACAGAAACAGATTGAATTTTTAATTTCCTTGTATGCTTGATGTTGTTTTATATTTAATAAGTTAATATCTCTCTCTCTCTCTCTCTCTCTCTCTCTCTCTCTCTCTCTCTCTCTATATATATA
>JAOXJP010000008.1:13399548-13412517 GCA_025762735.1 Platanus orientalis | reverse complement strand
ATTTTGGACATGTTATCGCGAGACGCATGCGCGATACGCGATACAGCTCGTGATAACTTGTCCAGACCACGATATTTCGCTGTACATGGGGGTATCGTGTCGCACATCTGTGATACCGGTACGTCTCGCTCGATACGGCCCGTATCGCGCGAGATTTTGAACTATGCTTTAAAGTAAGTTTATGCCAGAGAATCCCATATCTCCTTAGCATTGCTTATTGCTTAGAAACAGTTACGCACTGCTAATGTTAGATTGCATGGAATGAAGCAACGATGACACCACCAAAGCATTCTCTGCCCTTCATTTTGAAAATGAGGAATCCTTAATAGTAGGAGGGATGTTATGACAAAATGGATCGAATTCAAGTTAACGACAACGTGAAACGAAATGAGAAAATGGCAACACGAAAGAATAATCACACAGAACACAATAATTTATGTGGTTTGGCAAGATTGCCTACATCCAAAGGCGAAGATAATCAAAAGCTTCCACTATAATGAAGATTACAAAGTACAAAGAGTTTTTCCAAAACCCATAATGACATCTCTCTCAAAAACCCAAAGAACTCTTTTTCTCAAAGTCCTACGAACAAGACTATATATAGTGGCACAAATCCCAATAAAACCCTACTTCCTATCATGGGTTACAACACCAAAATACCCCCATAAATGGACCCCATATGGTTCGGATCATAGAAGCCAAATCAGGTATTTTTTCAGGTCATTCGGATCACTTTCTAGATTGCACAAACATGTTGAATTCAGACAAAATCACAACAAGGGGTAATTTCACCCGATAAATATATTCTCATTTGCCTTTACCTAGGATCAAGGTTTGAAGTTTCAGTTTCGATCACCATGGAAACGTATCAAAAACCATGTAAAAATCATGGAAACGTTATGAAAACATTGGAAACTTTGGATGAAACTTCAAGAAATGATATAATAAACACTAATACATACATATGGATCATTACATATGCAAAACAATCATCTATGATGGTTGTTGGGAACTGATACCCTCGTTACATATGCATAATAAATAATATAAAAAAATACTGTAAAACATGGGAGAAAATAAAAAAACAGAAACTATATGTTTTCTTATGTTCTCTCTTATTTACTATTCTGTTTACATATTTTAGTGTTTTTATTATTTTATAACTAAACAAATAAATGATTTTTTTTCAGAAAAATAACATATTTTAGAATTCTATAGATCTTGCATGCTTATATCATATATAATAATCAAACCAAACCATGTGCTTTTGGTTTGATTTTCAATTTTATATTGTTTATTAATTTTGATTATTAATTTGTAAAAAAATCCAACTCCGTAAATGTCGAGATTAGGTTGTAATATGCAATATATATATAAAAAATCTAGTGTTAAATGAGTTATTGGGACTTACCAAAGTTCAAGATTTCGAGTTCGATCCGAAGTGAAATCTCAGTTTTTTATCAAATGGACTCAAATGTGACCATTGAATTTGTATATATTAGTATAAATCAAGCTTAAAAACAATGGATTCTATAAAGGTTTATATTAATACTCTTTAAAAATTAACATTTTATGGATTTTCCTTCGTTTTGATACAATATCGATGGGTTTATATTAATACTCTTTAAAAATTAACATTTTATTGACAAAAAGTACATGGTATCGATGAGATGTATTGATGGTATCATTCAAACCATATAGTTTTAAAAATATCATATCGGAACCCATGGAAACAGAAACGTATCAGTAAGTTTCAATTGTTTGGTGTCGATTCTTGAAACTATGCTGGCTAGGATAACCCACTTGACTGATTGTGACCAAGCGAAGTAATTTGTTCCATCTAGCTTGACTGTAGTAATTTGGGTATTAGGAACATCCTGCATTCTAGTGCTAGGCCCATGGCCTCCAATGCTGGACACAGTTAGTGATTGAGTTGATTCCAATTGACTTATCTCTAGTTGACTTAAGTCTGACATGACAAGTAACAGCACACATTACACACTCTCCAAGGATCTGTTCTACAATCATACAATTGCACTGAACACTAGTCAGCAGGATACACTCCTGTACAGAACTCCACAGCCCTCTAGTGCATACAACTTCTCTTCAATACTGAAATAAACATCAAAGTTTGGGTTATAACCGTTAAATCTCACTGGAGAGGATCAAACCAGCCACCAAAAACCACATTCAACTGGCTGTAATAGTCCAAAGAGCATCTAAAGGCAACAACATCATAATCCAAATCACAAATCATAAGGCAAAGGGGGAGGATTGGAATAGGTGAGGGAGAGGACAGCCAAAAATTTGAAGTATGGCTCTCAATCACACCCAATTACAAGCAATAACAGTACCCACAGTTACACTACATCATGAAGGCATCATACAACATGTTGCACACCATTTACAGCCATTAGCAAGCATCTAGTATGAAGAATATACCAGAAAATTGAGATACAGGGCTTGGTGGTAAATATAGCTCTAAAGAACTTGATCAATATGGCTCCAAATTTAATGAAATTTGTTTCGAAAGATGCACAACAACAAAATAATGTGGGATTGAGAGGTATTTTGAAGCCAAAAACACTGTCGAACAAATAGACGATTTTTCCCAAAATTGGGTTTTCATCTGAAAAGCCCTAGAAAATCCATATTTGAAAATAGCTCTGATTCCAACCAAAAAAAGGAGAAGAAGCTCCGATTACCTCCCACTTCGTTACATCAATTCACCAAAAAATAAGATGCGCCGAAAAACTTGATCAATTACATGTCACCTGTATGGTCATAGACCTGGTTGATGTCAGCCCTACCAGACTCCCTGCTGAGTTCCTCTACTGCAATGTGCCAATTCTCTAGTTCTCCTACACTTTGATACCAAAACCCTTGTACCCTTGTACATATAACATCCCATACTACTTTACTGTATTCCTACAAGGTGGTGATTGTAGTCATTGTGATTTGGTTGGGGCATGATACCCTTTATGCGTACAGAAGGAATGCTGCCAAAGCATGTAGCGCTTAGGCTCTTTGTTGTAAGGGTTTGGAGAATACAAGTAGAAGTGAACTGCTAAGGGGGTGATGTAGCACATGGGAAAAATACAAAAAATTGATGTAAAATAATTCCAAGACGCTCAAATAATTATGAGTTTCAAAGTGCAGAAGCAAGATATTTCAATAATTGAATTTTAAAGTAATCAAGTAGCCACAAAATAGGGGAATCAAGAAATATAATGGTAGAATAGAGGTTAGAATGAAAAAGAACAACAAATAAGAAGAAAATAAGGAAAAAGACCCTAAAAAGGTATTTTTGTAATTTTAGACAAAAATTACCAAAATACCTCTTACGAATCAGAAAATTCCAAAAATCTTATGATAGTTTCTGACATATTTAAGGGTTTTACAGTTAAAATTTCATGAAATTCTAATAAGATTAAATAGATCAAATCAAAGAATTTCAGTAAGGGTTGGAAAACTGATTTAGAGGTTTGGGTATTAAAAGGTAGGAAAACTGATTTAGAGGATTAAGTATTAAAAGGGTTTAAGAAACACTTGAGAAGATGGTTTTTTTCATAGAGGAAAACCAGTAAACAACAAAGATTTAAAAAAAAAGAAGAGAAAATGAAAAGAAGAAAAACGGAAGAGAGAAAAAATAGAAAAAGAGATATATACCTTATGAGGAAATCACTAACCTCATATCCCTTGAAAATCACCAACCAAAGTCTCCAATCTTGGCATCATACTTTTGAAAAGAGAGAATTATTCCCACTATTGTAGAGAGAAAACAGAGACCTTTTTTTTTATCAATTAACTTCATTGTAAAATTATAGGAAGGGTGCCTTTAAATAGACTTACAAACTTAAACAATTAGAAACTTGCTAAAATTGGAAACTTCCTAAAATCCTAAACTTGTAGACAAGTTTTTTAAAACATAAAACTTTCTAAAAACTCACTTTCTTAAGAATTAAAACAACTAAACTTATGACTTTATAAAAAAACACTATTCCCATTTTTACTGAAACCCCCTTAGTAATTTTGTCATAACTTTTTCAAATCACGGATTTGCGCAATCTTGGTCTTGTTAGAAAGGTAACTAAATAACCTATCTAGTGACACCAAAATCAAGCCGAAAGGACAAGTTTTTTCTTTTGAAAAAGTGGGCTAAACATAAAAAATGGGATTAATCTTAAAAAAAAAAAACCAAAATCTTCGTACTATTGGCCTTATTACATGGATACATAAAATAAATGTTATCCCCTCTAAGATCCTTACTAAACCCTCATAACATTGCATCTTCCATAAATCGCTCCATGCATGGACCCAACCAAGGCCAAGTGTGGGCCCCACATTTCTCGCATGTCTTCATCAAGGGGTTTTCTGGTATTATTGGGTTTTATTTTATTTGGGGTATTGTTTTCTAGTATAGCTCCTTAGTTTTTTGTTTGCTATAGAGTTTATATAGTTTTGGGGACCTTCTTGCCTCTCCTTTAATAAAATTCTCTTTTACTTATTCGAAAACAAGAAAAGAGAAAATGAAAAATATGGATGGTTGAGATACGCTAGGAGTTACAACTCTGGAAATTTTTTATTTTATGTACTGTTTTTGTTTATTTTTGTTATTATTATTATTATTTTTTTGAGAATAGAGTTTCAGATTTTGTTTCCCATTGGTGAGAAGAGTGATTTTCTTCAACCTATGCGTGTAGAACGTCTTTTTATTTATTTATATTTTTTATGAATCACAATCAAAAAAATTTATTAGAAAAGAAAAACCGCAAAAGGCTACTGATACAAACAACACAAAGGTTGCGAAAACAAGCCAAAAAGCAAGAAGAAAATACATTAGGAATCCAACATTTGATCCCTTACATACACTTTTTGCTGCTCAACACTCCACTTAGCCAATATGTTCGTAGGGGAATTTTGGGCTCTTGAGATGTAATGCATCACAACCTTGAGATCCCTAGAAATAGCTCTTATCTCATAAATGAAATGCCGCAGCCTCCGTCACAACCTTGAGATCCCTAGAAATAGCTCTTATCTCATAAATGAAATGCCGCAGCCTCCATGACTCACAATTCTCCCTTTCCCCCCAGTTGATAACAGTCCTAGAATCTCCTTCCATGATACAACTTTAACGTCCTTACCCCTAATCATCCGCATCCCTTCAAGTAGATAGATCAACTCAACATGATTAGTATCACTTTTCCCTAAAGGACTGCCTTTAACCATGATAATGTTACCTTGATGATCCCACATTAAGTAAGGAAAACCAATAGGCCATGGGTTTCCGGAGGAAGTCCCATCAAAGTTGATTTTCACTTTTTCAGCACTTGGGGGCACCCACTTTGTAGGAATGATTTGCATAAAGGGCGGGGCTACCGAAATGTAAGTAACCCAATCTTTAACAAAGTCATTCATAAAACAATTTTTAAACTCTTTTTTCACCAAAACCCATGACCGAACCTCACAAAGGATTTAGCGTATAACGAGGTTCAAATGTCGGTGTTGGTGGAAATGTCGGTCAGGCCAATATAAGACATGTATCGGAAATGTCGGAAAGAAATATTGTAGAAGTCGCGAAACATTAGGAAGCATATTCTAACCTAACTTCATAAGCATAAGGGAATAAATAGATTCATTAGAAATGATAGCTTATTTTAATACGTAATTATAACTTATTTTAGTATACTTGTATTATAATATTCTTTAAAAGTATACATGCATACATAATGGTTGACAAACAGATTATAATCTAACTGGATAAACATAAAGGAACAAGTAGGTTATCTTCATTTTCTTCTTTCTTCTCGTTTCCTTCTTCCTCTCCTTCCTTTTACTTTCTTTGAAATTTATTGTTTTTCTTATAATATTTTAGCATAATAACACAATGTCGACATTAGGCAATAATACACTACAAAAAGGAAATCTTCGCGCATCATGTCAACATTGTACGTCATGTCGACTGAAAATTAAAGTTTTATAACGTACTTAATGTTTTGTGTTGGTATAGGGATATGTTGTGTCGATCCTAGTAAACATGGACATGTCGGGAGACATATAAGACATTTCGAGACATTTGATACCATGGTCTATAATCGCCCATACATTCCTCTTATCCTAAAAAACTCTTCTAGTTCTTTTTTTCCACACCCCCACAGAATGCCCTACAAAAGAGAACGAAGGAATATTCTTCCTTGAGCCCCTTTAGCTCCTCCCCTCCACTGGTAACACAACTCCTCAAGAGATTCCAACATGGAAAACTGTAATGAGAGAGCATATTAAAAGAAACACCACACTTTATAAGTAAAATCACAATGAATAAATATGTGGTTTTTGGATTCCCCCTCTTTTTTGCATAGAAAACACTCCGAGGGAGAGAATTCCATGAAAGACCTCATTCTTTGAAAAACATCTATGGTATTTTTCTTGCTTAGGATAGCCACCCAGTTAAAAGCCTTGATCCAAGGAGGAGCATCAGAATTCCAATTTTTTTGAACTGGAAATTTGTTAGGAGTAAGATCCCTTGATAGGATTATGAAGAAAGATTTGAAAGAGAAAATACCATCCGAGGAGGAGGTCCAGATTTTGGAATCTTGGTCCCAATTCGATACGTAGGAGAGATGAAGATCCTCCAAGAGATTACCACAAGGGCAGCCTCCCATTCATAAGGATCACGAGTAAACTCAAGGTTCCAAGACAACCCATCAGAATTTTGGGATTATACCTCAGCCACCATGGAATTCTTTTGGGATGCAATATGAAATAGACGAGGGTAAACCGACTATAAAGTGACGTTATCCCACTAGAGATCCTTTTAAAATCGGATTTTTGAACCATTACGTATGGCTAACCCAATGTGAGAATAGAACAAATGACTCACTTGAATAATATGTTTTTACCACAAGGAATGAGAATGAAGCATTTGGTTGCAGTCCCACCCATTAACGTCCATCTCATATCTATTAAGAATGATTGAAGGCCATAAACTCCCCTTCTCCATAGCAAATCTCCATAACCACTTTCTTAATAAGACCAAGTTTCTCTCATTCAATCTTCCCTATCCAAGATCTTCTTATTTCTTTGCCTTGCCCTAACAATTGTTTCCCTTATAACAAGATGATCCTTCTTTTGTTTACTACCTTCCCACAAAAAATTCCGTTGATACTTCTCAAGAGATAGCAACACCTTGGCATTCATTTTGAATAACGTCATGTAATAAAACAGGATATTGGCCAAAAAAGCCTTAATCAGGGTAATTCTTCCCCCCCAAGGGGATATAAGATCTCTTCCAACACACCTTTGATACCTTTTCCACCACCGAGTCCCAAAAGGAAACAGATTTAGGACTCCCATCGAGAGGCATAATTAGGTACTTTGGTGACCACCTTCTTATTGTGCATCCCATAATATCTGCCATCTCCACTAAGAGACCATTTTCCACATGAATTCCCACCATGCAAGATTTCACCATATTCACCTTTAGCCCAAAAATCACCTCAAATATGTTTAGGCATAGCTCCATGTTTCTAATATTTTCTTTATCGGCCTTAAGAAAAGGATGGAATCATCCACAATTGCAAGTGAGAAACCATAATACTATTGTCTTTTATAACAAAACCTTCCACAAGATGAGTTTGCTCTGCTTTTCTTAAGATAACACTTAGGCCATCCACCACAAGGGAGAAAAGGAAAAGGGATAAATAATCACCTTATTTTAACCCCTGAGAGGATTTAAAGAACCCCTCAGAGATCCCATTAAGCAAAGCCGAAAAGAAACGATCACAAATGCATCACTCCATCCACTTGATCCATTTTTTTCCCAAAACCCTTCTTTCTCAAAACCCATAGAAGGCAATCCCAGTCAACTCTAACGTAAGCTTTCTCCAAATCTCCATATCTAACTTGCATACCATTCCTTGCTCCCTTGCTCTCTTTCTCATGTTCACACATTCTTTAGCTATCAAGATGCTATTTATAATCTGCCTTCCTTGAATAATAACACTTTGAGTAGAAGACACCAGACTCCCCATAACCCGTCTTAAACACAAAGATAGCACTTTGGCAATGATTTTGTATAAACAGCTCACCAAACTTATAGGCCGATATTCTCCCAAATCTCTGGCGCCCTTTCTTTTTGGAATTAGAGCAATGAAAGTCAATCTCATAGCTTTATTCATCATTTCCCTTTCTAAGAACTCCCCGAACACTTTCGTAATATCATCTTTAATGGTATTTCAACATTCTTGAAAGAAAAACATGGAGAAACCATCCGGGCTTGGAGTTTTGGCCCAATTCATCCCAAAGATAGCATCATTAATCTCCTCGTCACCAAAAGATAGAACATCTAGTGACATATGTTCTTATAAACAAGTAATTCTTGAGGCTGTTGTGTTACATAATGAAGAAAATAAAGGTCAAGAAGTTGACTGAAGACATTAAAATTAAAGTCTAGAGCTTCCCAAACTGGAGTTAATTCAAGTAACTGATATGCTTTTTTAAAGGGCTTCGTTTTACAGCACAGGAACAACCAACAGGCAAAGATAGAGGAGATTCAAGAACTGATATTTTTTGTATAGAGTATTAAACAGGGGAGCAGTAAGCATTTTACAAAAGTACTTTGGATGAATTGAAGAAAAGTCTGTGTGTGTTTGTGCATTATGAAATGCTTTGGACCAATTAGCTTTTAAGAAAAATATTAATAATAAGATATCCAGATTATTAATTTAGCATCTCAACCCCAATGTTTGACCCTGAGCTTTTCATTAATTAAACCGCCTTTTTAATTCATACCAGGTACAATAGATTACTGAATTGCTCTTTATTGGAGGCTTAAACAAATGCCAAATTGAAACAAAAGAAAAAACTGCTCTTTATTGTAGGCTGAAAAACAGATTTATAGATGACAAGACTCAGTTGTCGTAGCCATCTATAGCAATGTTCCGATTGACAGCTCTCTAAGATTGGATCAAATGTTTTGTGCTTCATGGTGGTACCCTGATCCTCTGTATCTTCTGTAGGTATCCTGATTGACATGACTGAATCCATTGTTGGATTTGGCTAAGCCATCCCCAAATATTTTCATTAAAATAATTACAATTTTGTAAAAATAATTCTAGAAAAAATTTGTGAATGAAAATGTAATCTAACAATTGTAGCCTCTACGTAACAAGCGCATTCCATTTTCTGAAATTTGACAATACTCAAAACATGTTATCGTACTCACAGGTCAGATACATGCTGACAAATCTATGTAGACACATTTTATTATTTTATCATATTTCTCTTATTTTCATCTACCATATCAAAATCATATTTTTCTTATTTTCAACTATTATGTGTGTGTGTGCATCTTTTATCAGTTTTTTTAAGTGCATGCTTTCTATATTGAAGGTGTTGAGAACATAGGAAGGTGTAGCAGTTTCAAGGTGGTTTATGTTTAAATGGGTTATGCAGACTCTTAGAGAGAGTTTGGTGTTGAATCAAATCTAACCCTCTAGAATAGAAGTCATCTGAATTTGGCAAAGGGTTGCATTATATCAACTGCTAGAAGTCATCTGAAGTGAGTACGCGATATGTCAGATATTCAGATGCTACTTCCTGTCTCTTCAGAAATGGACATGGACATGGATTTACTGGTATCCTTGCCATATTTTCACTGTGGAGGCCTCCCGTTTTTATGTTCTTCACTGTCTTCTTTTGCTATATAAGTATTTAGTGGCTAATTCCTATACACTTCATTGCAAATGTTTCTAAACCTTTTGTTGCTAGTGACTGTGGTTAAGTAAAATGGTGAGCCTGTACTTGCATGTCTGCATATGCTTTTTATCTGTTTTACAAATGCAATGCCCTTCTGTTTTCTTATAAGTTGTGATCAATTTGCAGGTCTCAAGGACATTTGGAGAGGGGAAAATTTCACTAGAAGAATATGTCTCCACTCTAAAGGCTACTGTTGGCATGAACTTCCTCATAGAAGCTGTAGGTATTGGTCAGGGGAAGCAAGATCTCACTGGCATCATGATGGAACCTATAAAGACCAATCAGGTTATTACTACGCGTCCTGAAATACCAATCGGCAAGGCATGCTCCTCTCTTACATCTGGAGACATCATCAAGTTTTTAACGGGTGACTTCCGGTTAAGCAAAGCCCGATCAAACGATCTCTTTTGGGAAGCTGTTTGGCCCCGTTTGCTTGCAAAAGGGTGGCACTCGGAGCAGCCTAAGAATTATGGTTATGGTGGTTCCAAGCATGCTTTGGTGTTCATTGTACCTGGTATTAAAAAGTTCTCAAGAAGGAAACTTGTGAAAGGAAACCACTATTTCGATTCTGTTAGTGATGTCTTGAACAAAGTTGCATCGGATCCGAGGCTTCTTGAGCTAGAGGTTGAAGCAGTTAAAGGCAGCAGAATCAAGGAAGAATACAAGTGGCACACAGAGATGAAATTGGACCAAGATGGTCTGTCTGATCGTCAAAATCATTGTTATCTTCGACCCCGTTTTTCGAATTGCAATTCAGAACTCATGAAGTTTACCATTGTGGATACCAGTTTGGCTCATGGAGAAGAACCATTCAAGGTGAGAGAACTAAGAAGTTTACCTGTCGACACTACTAATACTTCCACCCCAACAAGTCTTTCAAGAGAAACTGAGGGTGATAGCTCTGAGGAGAATGTGGATGAGCCAGACTCTGCTCATATGTTGTCAAATAATCAAGGGGATGATAATACTTCCATCCCCACAGAGGATATGCTTAATAGGGGATTGCTTCCTGGATATTCTAATGTCTGCATAATTAGCTTTTCAAAGCGTGGGATACCAACTAATGGCCCAGATTCCTCCAATGTACCAGTGGAAAATCATGAGAACTTGTCTGATGAGAAGCACCAGAGGAAGACAATAAAGAGCCAAATCAGCCGGAGGGTGAAAACCGGCCAGTCAAATTGTTTAGTTCCTGTCACACGAAAACGGCGGAGGTTAACTGCTTGTAGTCATGAAGAAACAAGCCGCAGCATGAACAATTTCTCTGTGGGCCTGGCACTAAAACAAAAGGAGCCCCTTTTCCAGTCATACTCACCTGATGCTTGTGAGAGCATTGTTTCTCAAGTGGGTCCACATCTGGATAAGGTGTCTTCTACTAGTTCTTCGGCTAAAGGCAATCCGGATGAGACCAATGGAGGCTTTCTCAGTGAGAATGGTTCTGGTAGAGAAATGCCTCAACCCCGGAATTTGATTGACCTGAACCT
Source organism: Platanus orientalis (assembly GCA_025762735.1). Classification (NCBI taxonomy): domain Eukaryota; kingdom Viridiplantae; phylum Streptophyta; class Magnoliopsida; order Proteales; family Platanaceae; genus Platanus; species Platanus orientalis. The sequence continues at coordinate 13,401,277 of JAOXJP010000008.1, read as the reverse complement.
ACCCCATGTTCCACCAGAATTCGAACCTGGCGAACTCTTTGTCATTGAGGAGGCAAACAGCCAGGGTGACCCAGGTGCAAAGCTGTTATCCTTCCCGCCTGAAACCAGCCAGCAGACACAGTATTCTGAGGTATTAAGAACCTCTAATGGTGTGGCTAGTGCAGAGGAGCAGCCTACCATGAATGCCCGGAGGCATAGCACGAGAAACCGGCCATTGACCACAAGAGCATTGGAAGCTCTTGCTTGTGGGTTCTTGAACACTAAGCGGAGGAAGAGGGGTTTGGAGGCCTTGTCACGAGATACCTCAATATTTAGGCCATCCCGACGGGCCCGTGGCAGTGGCAAGGTTGGAGTTAGTGCAAATTTTGATGGTGATGGTATGGGAGTTGTGGATTCTAAGGGACAGGTGGTGGTGGTGGATGGGGAATGCAGTAGTAATAGCAACATGCTTAGCAAATCGCAGGTTCAGTCTGAGAATAAAGGGATATATGAATTACTTGGGATTCCTAAACCTGTCTGTCATCCTGGAGTTTGATGTGTAAAGGTGATCTAGCTGGTTAGGTGGTGATTCCTCATTTTTGGGTTTGGGGATTGAATATGCAGAAATTTGGGAAAGAGTGGTCCCACCGCTTTGCGTACTTGTTAGTTTGCTCTCACTGTATCTACCAGTGATCTGGAGAGATCACTTTTCTTTGGATGCTTTTGTACCATTATATACTTAGTTAGATCAGAACAATCTCCTCACTTCCAAATGGCTACCATCCATTTGGATGGTGTCTTCACAGGAATATTAAACAGATCCATCGTATGATGGTGCTTTGGGACAGGTTATGTACATCAGGTGAAGCATCCTAGCTGTTCTGGAAAATGAGGAAGAAGCCATGGGGGGAGATTTCAATGGGATTCTGACAAGGATATTTGACAGATTCAATGCTTCCCTTCTTCTGCATGATTGACTTGCACTGGCTGTAAAGGGGTTTAACTTTAAAAGCTGCTGGGTACCAATATCTATTCTCAACTGAGATGACAAAGGCTATACTTTAGCTGGTCACATTCTGTGACCATCTAACCTCATTATTCAAATGGCATCCATAATTGTCAATTCCTGCAATGTTGTTAATGATTATGGTTTCTATCATGATTTTAAGGCTTACCTTCTTGAAGTTCCATTAGGTTAACTTTTTTCTATTTTACTGTATTCTTTCTTACTGCAACAAAAGATTCAACAAATGAATGAATTTTCTGAATTTGTCCATTTTTTCCCCTTGAAAACAAGTTTGATAATTATTTTTCCTAAGAAGTAGTTGAGGAGAAGATAATTGGTTCTCCTCACAAGCCAAATGGACCTATGCAGAATGAAATGTGAGATGGCTTTTCTTTCCTTCTGGAATCTACAACATATCCTCTCTCTAATACAAAAATATCCAGAGATTCAAATCAATATCCATTTTTCCTACTGTTGAAATTATGGATGTTGTTGATTTGCGCTTCTCCATTTGGGGTATGATTAGTAGCACACATGGGTTCTCAATTTATTCTGACATCTCATTTCACCCTCTTAGTCTACATGCAGATCAAGGGGTTGGATTATGTGCAAACGAATCTTGTGAGAACTGTGCAAATGGCACCAGAGGGGTGATGCATCAGTACCGAAAAGTGATTTACACTTTTTTTTTTTTGGGGGGGGGGTGGGTACTTATCACTTTTCGGCGCTGATGTGTCTGCACCC
>JAOXJP010000008.1:13382306-13399448 GCA_025762735.1 Platanus orientalis | reverse complement strand
TCTTGCTTGATTCCCAATTTGAGAAATTATCAGCCTCTTGCCATGCGATTTTCTTATTGATGATGATTGATTTGGACAAAGGTGGAAACATATCATTTTTAGCTCTGTCTCTTAGCTTTCTGTGGCCATAAGAATCACCTTAATCTGATTTCTGGAGCGAAAGTTATTCCTAAATTATTGAACTATGTTTAGAAACTTTCTGGATTTTTAAGCTTCCACTTGTGACGTAATTTTCGCCTCCAAAATGAATTTCTGGGGAAAAGTTGTTAACATGAGAATTTTAGCTCTATCTCGTATCTTTCTATGGCCACAAGAATCGCCTAAATCAAATCTCTAGAAAGGAAGTTATACCCAAAATACCAAAATAGGTTCAGACAATCCGAGAGATAATCTTGCCAAAACATGGATTATGAAAATTGTCAGCACCTAGTTTCCCTTTTTCTTCATTACTTGACTATTTAGCTAGCTTGGTCCTCAAGATTGACTCAATTAATTGTTTCAATTCTTCTAAAGTTAGCTCCAAAGCCATGTCACCAATCTTTTAGCCAATTTCGGCCAATGAAATCTCCATTTTAGGCACTTTTGCTTGAATTATTCATTTCCTGTTCAAATTAAACAAAGTGAAGAAAATTAAGATAAGAATTAATAAAACAAAGAGAAAAACAAGTAAAAAGTAGACTAAAGGATATTAAAATGATGATAAAATATAAGCATATCAGATGCATTCATCATGCCCCCATTAGAACATGGTGTTGATAATACATGTGTAGGTGCATCCTTGGGTAAGTGGTACCGTTATACTTCTTGACATTGGGCATTTGGAAGTTCGGCGGTAGTACACCCTCAGGGTGGAAACAAAGATCCTTGAAGTCCATAGACATGGGGAAATGCCCCCTTTCAACAGCTCAACTTTTGTTGTGAGCTTGGCTAACCTTGTACTGGTCTCATCCTATTTGCGAGGGGTAGCAAACCTCCTTCCCTTTCTTGCTTGATACTGATGGCCCATACTACTCCTTTAGGTCGAAGATTGAGCGATGCTTTGGCTATATGTGTGTGGTAGTCCAAAGCGGGGTTGTGAAAAAGATGGGGCCTTGTTTGTAGGACTGACCAAAAGGTAAACCTTGCTTGAAAGAACTGGAAGACAAAGGTTCAGAAATTGTGTCGCGACCATGAGGCCCTCCCTATCAACAGATATTCGTACATCACCTTCTCAAACTCGGTGATTGTGGGGATCTGAGCCAGCTCATTAGTGTTGGATTGGTTGTGGGGTGGTAGAGAAGTTTGGGGTGGTGAGGAAGAAGAATCATGTGTGGGGGTGGCTGCCCAACCATGTCAAGACATGAAGTCCCCCATCATTTGCTTGATCTCAGACTTATACCTATCCACGAGAATGTCTTTAGGACCTATCAAATTAGGAGGTGGGTTTCCTAATGACACCCCTGGATGGGTAAGAGGTGTGGCACTTGCCATAGGTGGAAGCGTCGACTTGTTGGCCATGGCTTCGCTTAGTTGTGTCTTCTTCCTCTACTGTCGAATCTCTAGGGGAGTTGTCAGCACCTAAATTTGACTCGGATCTATAAATGGAGTCAGATGGGCTCATTACAACATAGAATAGGACTAAGCTTAAATACCCTTGAGCTTTAGATAGGCAAGCATTCTCAAAGGACATTCTGGTTGCAAACACAATAAAATCACTCTAATTCATCGTCATCGTGAATTTGTCAACCTTCATAAGCCTTCTCACATCGAAGCATCAAAAGGCTAGCAAATTAACATTCTACCCCTACACCTTAAGAAGCCCAAATTAAACCCTATCAAACCCCACTTTCTGACATCTCTTCGACAACAAAGACACCTTGAATTTTTCAACCTTCATAAGCCTTCACACATCGAAGCATCGAAAGGTTGATAAATTACCACTCTACCCCTACACCCTCAAAAGTTCAAATCAAAGCCTATTTAAACCCATTTCCTCAATAACCCTCCCAAAATATCCCCTACAACAAAAACACCTTGAAATTAATGACTCCCCAAGGCCTCCGACATCAAAATCCTCAAAGGGCTAGCAAATGACCATTTTACCCTTGTACCTCTAAAGACCTCAAACTACAAGCTATGAAGCCTATTTTTCCCAAGATTCTCTAGCCCTCATCTACATTTCCATATTGAAGCATAAAAAGGTAAGAAAATTATCATTTTACCCCTACACCCTCAAAATACACCATTTCTCCCCAAAATCAGACCATCAGAAAAACCCCGAAGACCTAACACAAATTAAAAACTCAACTGGTCAGTGGCCACACCCTGGTAAGCCATAAACCTTCCAAAAAAAACCCTAGAGAACACAATGCCTCCCAATTGCCCCAATCTATCCCCAAATACAGCCAAATAACCTTTATCAACCATGAGCACTAAGTAAGCCCCTAAGAACTCTCCAAAAGTCCAAATCCATCAATGTTAGGCTCATTTTTTTTTATTTTTTAAGATCTTCAATAAATTCAGTAATGAAGAAACCCTTTCACAAATCCAGCACAGCTCGATGACTCAATTCTTCGTTAGTCTAGGGCTTATCTTTCATCTAGGTGACCTCCCTTCGAAAATCTCCTAGGAATTCACCAGTACTCAGATTCTTTACCTGTCAGGCCTTATAGCATTGCAACTCCAAGACCTAAACACCCATGATTTCCATCACACCCCATTTAAACCTAAAAAAACAGTCGCAGGTCCAAGCGGAGTTTATCCCGGGATAATTCAGGATTTGGAGTCTAACTTTCAACTTAGGCATCAAATTCATGAGCAGTTAAAGCCCATGGCTCAAAAATCTTGAGGGATTTCTTTCATATGAAAATTTTAAAGATCAATTTTACCTTTTTACCCTTCTTTCATTGGTACAGACCAATCTGGAAACATTCTAGGCCCGTTTTGACCCACTTGCCCAAACCCGATTCTAATTTTGTCACTTCCATTGCGACCGAAATGTCTGAGAGATGAAAAAAACCTATAAACCTTGAAAATCCGGGAGCCATAGGACCCAAAAAGTAAGCCTAGATTGTAAGGGGTGAAATCCAAACAAAAATATCTCATTTCACCCAAAATACCCCTGATTCTTTTTTTAAACCCTAACACCCCCCATTTGGAATATTCCAAATGAAGGGTGGACATCTTAGGACTACCCCCTTTAACCCTACACCCCCTCCCTAGGCTCCACTCTCTCCCTCACACCCTATCCCAACATGACATGCGGCATGAGGGGCCACCACACTCCCCCTCATCCACACATTCCTCCCCACCTCCTTAAGGCCTTCTAGAAGGAACACCTCACCCCTCACCTCGACCACATATTCCCCACCTCCTCACCATGGCTAGCCACCTCCCAGCGACCTTCTAGAAGCAGCCACCTCACCCCTACACTTCACCACTCTTCCCACCACCCATTTCTTCCCCCCTCTCTTCCAACCACCTCACCCCTTCCACACACTTCTTGTCCACCTCACCCCCCTTGGTCCCCACTATAAAACCTCCCAGGGTCGTGATCAAAGGGAAGCCAAGCAGAAAAGCCAAGAAAAAAGAGAGAAAAGAAAAGGAAGAAAAGAGAGAAAGAAGAAGAAAAAGAAAAGGAAAGAAAGAAGAAGAAGGAGAATAATTCACGACCAGGTAGGCCCCTTCTCTCCCCTCTTTTAAATTTTAGAAACCGTACTTCATGCTGTAAAGACCCCACACACACCCTTGGACCTAATTAGTGAGACATGGGGGAGACAATCTGTCTCCCCCCCCCCTTTTTTTTGTAGCCATGTGATAAAGTAAGGATTTGTTTTTGTTTTCATACTAAAGTGGGGTCAATGACTTACATCAGATGTCACTAACCCCTGGACCTACCTTTGTGCCTAATTTAAACCTCAGAAAATGAGGTTTGGCTCCAAGAATGGACCCCACTTTACCTCTTGAAATAGTGTGTTCATACACTGTTCAATGGGGTTAGCCACCATCTGCAATTTTTTTACCCTCTTTATTAAATGATTTTTGTTTCAATTATTTGCTCACTGTCTAGTTAACTAACTTAAGCATGCTATTAATTTTTTGTAAGCCCATTTATTAATTCTAGCTATTTTTATTGAATTTTATTTCTCAACACATGTCATGCTATTCAAAATCTGCACTTCAACAGCTGTTCATATTGACTATACTATAACTCTATGTAGAAAATGAATCTAAGTCTAAAATTTTAACTAGAGACTCATGATTGACCCCTTAACTTTCTTGTAAAATTTGGGATCCATCTGATTTCTGGATTTTGATATATGGGCCCCACAACCTAGATTTTGCTAAAAAACCTATGTTGAATGCACAGTGTTTTCCATTTTGAAAAATTCCAAGGCCTCACCCTTTCTCCAAAGGTTGAGAGATTTTATAAACTCTTCTGGGGATGTTACTCAGCCCCCTAAAAAATTCCAAGGTTAGTGGACCCCAGAAAATTGCCCAAAAATCCAGAAACCAGTTACTGGTTTTTCTGAGAAATGAATAGTACGTCACCCATAAAAAGCCTCTAAGTCCTTAAACATGCTCCAATAAAAGTCTCAGCCCTCTGACACATTAGCAAGGACCAAAAAGATCCAATTCAGGTAGTACACCTGATCTTTCATTCTGTGAAAGATCAGGTGTATGTGGAGTTCAGGCGTACCTTGATTATTTTAGGCATCTATGTCTAAAAAGGCTTCAAATGGTGTCCCCAAGTGTCTAGACACTCATAACAACCTGAAAACCCATAAAACTATAAGAATATAACCTCTGTGAGAATTCCAACCTTTAGAATTAACAACCAAGGCCTAGTGGGACCCAAATAAAGCCATAAGCCTAAATTCTCGCTTTGTGAGATATCAGGCGAACACAGAGTTCAGGCATACTAATTGGAACATTTCAATTTTACCCTTTCTAACAAGTCAGAAGGTGGGGATGAAATTTCACCTGTCCAAACCTTTTTTCCAACCTCCCAAAACCCTTTTCTAAACTTCTGAATATAGACTAAGTCTAGTACTAGACATCTAGATATCCAAACACATGAATTTTACCTAGGAGACAACGCTAGTGTCATGGCTGCTACGTCAGTGCGATCCAGCTGAGTAACCTGACCCAATCAATGTCTTTCAATCCCTTCCAACTTTTTACAAGTCTCTACCTCACCCTAGGGTCATGTCATACTGGTTCACGACCTAAAGACCCCGAGACTTGGCCATAGCCCAGTCAAGTCCATAAAACACTCAAATTGGTACACCATAGTTTTGACCCCCTTTTTACTAATATGTTTTAGCAGCGGGGAGTATTCTGTAAGTATATAAAAACCCTAGAATAAACCTACTGTGAACCAGTCTCACTATTAGACGTACTTGACTACTGAGACTTTCAAACCCTCAAAACAACATGCAGTCTTATCCCGACAAAACCATAAGAACACAGAACCATACAAGATCGGGTATGTAGGCAGCTAGAGATTATGCCTCAAGTGCGACTGCAATGATCACACCATAGGGGTGGTCCAAACCAATAAAAATAAAATAAACACATACACACACCGTAGCTTACTGGCGCTTAAAAGTTACTAGGTTAGAGGAGCCACCCTAAAAAAGTGGATAATTTGGGTGCCTAACACCTTCCCCAATTGCAACCAAATAGCTTACCTAGATCCCTGAAAACCAGACTAGTCTGAGAGTCAACCCTAGGCTTAAAAAGCCCGTATCTGGGGAAAAGAGGCAGAAGTCCAACCCTATCTGTAAAAATCGAGTTGGTGGCGACTCCAAACACCCCAAGTGGGTCACAGGACCTTTTCTTCGATGCCCACACCAGGTATAAATAGATGTTGACATCAATCCATAGCCTATATACCATGAAAATCATCTTTAGAAATTGATTGAAACAAATATATAGCATTGATTCTTCAAAATCTCCATGGCTTCCGGAGTAAGCCTAAAACCTCCTAACATACCCCGACTAGGCCGCATAGGTTCGCTGAGTTGTGTCGATCCCCGACTTTGTAGAAAGGTCTTCATAGATAATTCACCTATCTAGGGTGTAGGTATGCATCATCACTTTATAGCCTACATATTATGCCAGTCATGTTTACAAATTGGATGGTTGAAGTAGATATGTAGCACTGGTCTCTCGAGATGCCATGGCTATCGAAACAAGCCCTGTCCGCAATTCCTAAATTATGAACAAATTTCCACGTAGCATCCTAGTTATTCAAACATAGCTAAATGTTGCACTTTGATTCATAGCCTATGTATCATCTTAGTGCTAATACCGTTAGGGAGTTATGCATGATACGTAGAATTAGAGGGTAACTAACTAAAATAGACAAAAACAGAGAACAAACAGTAAATAAAATTAAAGAAGCACAAGGTAGCCGGAATATAGAGCTGGAATATATTAACAGAAGAAGACCACCTCTAAGGATAGGGTGGGAAGAGTGATTACAACAGAGAGGGAAATAGAGAAGGACTGGACTTGGACTAAGAACACTGCAGAGAACATAGGCAATCTGGACACTCCTTAGTCTGCCTTACTTGATGAACTAACTGGCCTTTTATAGATAAGGCAAAGGACGGACTTCAAATTTATTACATAACAGATAATGACACGTAGGAATACACATAGGCAACCACATAGGATATATTCACATGATGTCTCGTGAACATCACATGGCCTTCACGAGTTTGCCTGGCTTTAGTCACTGTCAAATTCGGCGGGGTCATCCCAATGACCGATAAAGGGTGATGACTCAGTAGAGCTGTCCCCGAGGAATCCTGTGCGCTCGAAAAACGCCAAAAGGTTGTCATGCAACCGTGAGGAAATAAGATGTCGTGGGTCCGCAAAGGGGTCTGTAGCAATCATGACAGGAATCTCAACATAACGACAATTGTTGAGAGTACACATGCGATCTTTAAACATTATCCATTCTGCAGGGTGAAATTGGTAGTCTTCAGCAAGATTATACGGGTACCAGTAGAGTATCTCTGTTCGAGGATCATGAGTATAATACACCGAATCATCACTGTTATCTCTTATAATATCTGTGGGATTCTTAAAAGAGATAATAGCATATTTTCTGTGGTGTGTGTGTAACATCTGCTGCCACGTGGCGATGGGGTGGAACCACTGTAGGAATTTCATCATTCCTGCTTGATTATTGGTGAGGTCTTGGTTGATTTGGCACTGGTTTAGATAGGTATAGAGGCGAGGGACATCAAATATGAAGGCAACAGTGTAGGCCTCAAAAAGGTACCAGAGGTAGCATAGTGACTCGGCTGGGAGGTGATAGTAGTTCCGGATGCTGTGTGGGATGAGAAATGGGTAGTCCGAATGAGGGAGATGCTTGAATATTTTTCCATGGTTAAAAATTGAGAGCTCTAAATATTTATGAAAATTTGACCTCAAGGCAGGATTTTGGCAACTTGGGATTAATCCAGCTGACAGGCCTAAAACAGCCTTTTCCATCCCAAATCATCATTTTCAATGGACAGTAATGCCCTTTGGTCTGAAAAATGCCCCTTCGCATTTCCAAAAGGCTATGGTCACTATTTTTCAACCCATTTTAAGTCATGCATTGATCTACATTGATGACATTCTTTTATTTTCTCCAGATCAGCAGCACCATCTGACTCTGCTCCAACAGTTCAAGGATCTTGTACATCAATATGACATCATGTTATCAAAGAAGAAGATGCATATTGCTGTAACAGAAGTTGACTTCATTGGAATGCATATCAGCAATGGCCAGTATACATTGCAACCACACATTTCCACAGCTCTGCATGATTTCCCTGACAGATTGACATCTGTCAAACAAATTCAACAGTTCTTAGGACTACATGGCAGACTTTATTCCACATATTGTCAAATATCGTGGACCTTTGTCACTGCTGCTGAAAAAGAATCCTCCGCCATGGGATTCCAAACACACTAGTACCGTTCAAAAGTTGAAAGAACTTTCAAAAACTCTTCCTCCTCTTCAGATTCCTGGAGATGGTCACCGCATCCTCCAGACAGATGCTAGTGACAAGCAATGGAGAGCAGTTCTGTTTGAAGAACTCCACGGAAAAAAGCCCCATGTGGTTACAAGAGTGGCTCTTTTACTGAAGCAGAGCAGAAGTACCATTCCACCTTCAAAGAAATCCTGGCGGTCAAACGGGCCATTGAAAAATTTCAATTCCATTTAATTGGCCACAGATTCACCGTAGAAATGGACATGAGTGCATTTCCCAGAATGCTGCAGTTCCAGAAAAAATTACTGCCTCATCCTCAACTCCTCAGATGGGCCCAGTGGTTTTCACGATGGGATTTTCAAGTAAAAAATATCAAGGGAACAGACAACATTCTTGCTGATTATTTCTCCCGTAAACCCATTCTATCAGCCATGCCCATCCCTTTAGTTTATCCATTGACACCTGTCCATGACCTACCTTTTGAAGTTCGAACCACTATTCTTGAATTTCTTCAAGAAAAGAGAAGCCGAAATAATTTCCATAAATATTTAGAGCTCTTAATTTTCAATCATGGAAGAATATTCAAGCACCTTCCTCATTCAGACTACCCATTTCTCATCCCACACAGCATTCGTAACTATTACCATCTCCCAGCTGAATCACTGTGTTACCTATGGTACCTCTTTGAGGCATACACAGTTGCCTTCATCTTTGATGTCCCTCGCCTCTATGCCTACCTAAACCAGTGCCAAATCAACCAAGACCTTACCAATAATCAAGCAGGAATGATGAAATTCCTACAGTGGTTTCACCCCATCGCCACATGGCAGCAGATGTTACACACACATCACAGGAGATACGCTATTATCACTTTTAAGAATCCCACAGACATTATAAGAGATAATAGTGATGATTCGGTGTATTATACTCATGATCCTCGTACAGAGATACTCTACTAGTACTCGTATAATCTTGCTGAAGAATACCAATTCCACCCTGCAGAATGGATAATGTTCAAAGATCACATGTGTACTCTCAATAATTGTCGTTATGCCGAGATTCCTGTCATAATTGCAGCAGACCCCTTTGCGGACCCACAACATCCACTTTCATCACAGTTGTATGACAATCTTCTGTCGTTTTTTGAACGCACAGGATTCCTCGGGGACAGTTCTGCCGAGTCATCACCCTTTGTCGGTCATTGGGATGACCCCGCCGAATTTGACAGCGACTAAAGCCAGGCAAGCTCGTGAAGGCCATGTGAAGTTCACGAGACATCATGTGAATATATCCTATGTGGTTGCTTACGTGTACTCCTACGTGTTATTATCTATTATGTAATCAATTTGAAGTCCGTCGTTTGCCTTGTCTATAAAAGGCTAGTTAGTTCATCGAGTAAGGCAGACTGGGGAGTGTCCAGATCGCCTATGTTTTCCGCAGTGTTCTTAGTCGAAGTCCAGTCCTTCTCCCTCTCTCTCTCTTTTGTACTCACTATTCTCACCCTCTCTTTAGAGGTGGTTTTATTTTGTTAATATATTCCCGCTCTATATTCCGGCTACACTCTGTTTATTTTGTTTATTTTGTTTTGCCAATCAATTAGCTATTTTGGTCATTTGGAGATCGTGACGGCTGATTTTGGCTCCCTCCGGTGATAATTGAGGGATTTAGACCAAAATTAGGTTACATTACCAAGAAACGGAAAAATATCTACTAAACAGAAACAAACAGAGCCACGACACAACTAGGAGCTCTACTCGGCCAGCATAGTCTGAACTCTAATCAAGACTATTTAAATATTTAAATCACGTCACGGCCCGTTAAACATACCATGATTCCTAAATTATCCTTGGGCTTTTAAAATAAAGCTGAACTGTTTGCTGATTTTCCTAGAGAGAGAGAGAGAGAGAGAGAGAGAGATGAATAAAGTGTAAAGCACTTGACACTGAAATTTGAGACGAGTTAAAACAATCATTTTTGACTATTAGCTAGTTGTGGGCTTGTGGCCTTAAATTAATACTTTGCATTTCACTAAAATTATGGTCATTATTAACTGCTGGGATCTTCTTGGCTCGTAGGGCCACATGACTCCTAGATAGGTTTGAAGCCGCGAATTCTTTCCATATCTAATTTTTAGGGCAACAAGACTAGGGCAAAATGGGTCCTACCTAATAGATTGCATGTTATAAAATAGTATGATTACATGATTTTAACCAATGGCTTGGACTAAAAAATGGACTTTTTTCTCGCCATTCAAATGAATATACAAGAAATAATGGTGATGGTCATCTATTTTATTATTATTATTTTTTTTTGGAGGGGGATACTAAGATTGATTACAAGTACTGATATCCTTATGAAGAGCAGTTTGTAACCAATGTGGTGGTAACCCTATCCAAGCATTGGTCTTATCATTAACTCCATCCTTAGCCGATCGACATATGAGCTAATTTATTTTTAGACATATTAACATGCTTAAATTCTAATATCTCAAACGATGAAAATAAAATTTTGCAATCTTCCACATAGACTCATATTTCAATTGGACATTCCTCCAAGACTCATCTCAGAACTGGAATCACTGTTAGAGAATCTCCTTCCACTATTACATTTGTTACTTCCAATGCCACATCTGTTCAGAAACTAAATAAAACAACTTCACATTCTATTTGTAATGGAGAACTAGTCACTATCTTCTAAGTCTTAGTTGTTATCAATTATCATCTCTCCATAGTCGAGAAGGTTTCATTAAAATTCAGCTTTAGCCAGTCATCTTGTGGTCTTCTCTATTGAAGTTGAAATTTTAGGCTAGCTTATCTCTTAGGTAAGACCACTAAAATTTTAGGTCGGAATCCTTTTACCATGAGACACGTGCCGATGAGTTTCAGCGGCTCCAGTCTGAAGATGTCGGCTTGAGTGTCGTCTTGTTATTATGACTGATATCAAGTTTATCTCTGTAGCATTAATGTGTCTTGTCGTTTAGATTCTTAAATTAAATATATAATTTATTAAAAATGAAGTAGAAGAAAGGGGAAAAAATACCACCATTGTGACAATTACTATAATGGTCAAGGAATTTTTATTTTTGTAAAATTTTGCAACATATTTTCTTCCACAAAATGATTTATAATTTAATGAAAAGTATGGCTTTAGAGTTTAGAGTGAAATGGTGGGAACAATAATCTTTATAATTTTCTTTTTCTTCTTCCTTTTTTCTCTTTCTAGTCTGGCCACTTGAACCTATGCCACATTGACAGCCGCACAAGGTGAGACCCGAACTGAGCTGGGAAGAATCAGAACATTCAACTCACATCCCACTGCATATCAAGGGATTCGACCCTGGGTCTTCCATACGGAATATATATATATATATTGATTTTTTTGGGGTAAAGAAGTCATTTTGAATTAAGAAACGAAAAAAGTAGAAAAAGAAAAAAGAGGGGCAATACTTTAATACCCAAGAAAGCTAGGGGCATATTATTAGCTCTGGTAGCTTATGAAATATATATATATTTAACATACGAAGCCAAAGAAGACCTGGTTCCGATGTTCTCCTTGTGGTAGCAAGAGTTTTCTTCTCCAGAAATGAAGGAGAATTCCCTGGTTTTTGTCTTCCTCTAGTAAGAGCAAAGCCCGGATTTTGTGTTCACCTGCAAAAACAAACCCTCTTACGAGAGCACCAACAACAAGAAAGAAACGATAGCGTTTGAAAGAAAAGAGACAGAAGAGAGAAAAACAAACTTCAATATTAATCTCAATTTATCACCCCTTCAATGTCAAACATCACAGGTGACGGTGGGAGCTTCTCTTCTGGCAATACTGGAGATGAAGAAGTACACCAACAAGGCCAACAGCTTCAAGATCACTTCCATGGCTCGAACTCTGGACCTTCCACTACAACTAACAGCAATGGCTCCACTTCTCAGCTACAACAACAACCACCGGTCAAGAAGAAAAGAAATCTACCAGGAAATCCAGGCAAATTCATCTACTCCTTGAACCTTGAATATTATTATTATTATTATTTTCTCTAATACTTCTTTATAGTCCTTTTCTTTTTCCAAAATTTTCAAGCTTAATCTCAATTGGTTTGGAAACTGAAATGGGTTCTGTTCAGTTTTGATCGGCCTTGCATGTAAGCGTAGACGTGGGTATGTCTCGGATTTTCCGATTTTGAAGGTTTTTTAAAACTAAGATGGATAATCTTATTGGGTCCCCTTTGGTTTGTTCAAAACTTCTTTGTTGGGTTTTGATCAGCCTTGCATGTAAGCCTAGACGTGGATATGTCTGATTTTAGATTTTGAAGGTTTTCTTAAACTGACACGGATTCTTAATGGGTTGCTTTTGGTTGTTGAAATTAACCTTCACTGTTCAGTTTTGATCAGCTTTTGCATGTAAGCCTAGACGTTAATATGCCTCTGATTTGATTCAATTTATAACAACCCTTAGGAACTGGTTTTGCTGATCTAATATGTGGATTCTTGAAGAATTTTAAAACGAAAACTGGTTTTTGTAGTGGAGAATTATTGGGGAGTTTTCGGTTGTTGAAGGGTTCAATTATTGGTTGGAGTTTACAATAATTGTTGAACACTGTTATCACTTGCAAGTTTGCCTGCCCATTTTTTGTTTCTTCTCTTTTTTCTTTGTTGTTTTCTAACTGTATTAGGTGAGGCAATACTATTGGGAATATGTGCAATTTCCTTAGTGGATTGTATTGTTCACTTTTCTTTATTATTGTTTTGATTTTGTTGATGGGATTGGAAAGTTCACTAGAATTCAATTAAGCACATAAAATGTACCAACAATTCTTATAAGATGGACACTCTCTAAGAAATGAGAATTGAAAGATTGAAGGGGATAGAAATATGAGAAATGCTGATTATTGGATTTTCCAAACATGTATGTGTAGATCCAACTGCAGAAGTTGTCGCTCTATCGCCAAAAACCCTGATGGCAACGAACCGATTTGTATGTGAGATTTGCAACAAAGGGTTCCAAAGGGATCAAAACCTACAATTACATAGGAGAGGCCATAATCTCCCATGGAAGCTTAGGCAAAGAACAAGCACTGAAATTAGGAAGAGGGTATACATATGCCCAGAGCCAACCTGTGTCCATCACAACCCGGCTCGGGCATTGGGAGATCTCACTGGCATCAAGAAGCATTTTTGCCGGAAGCACGGAGAAAAGAAATGGAAATGTGACAAATGCTCAAAGAAGTACGCAGTTCAATCAGACTGGAAGGCTCATTCAAAGACTTGTGGTACAAGGGAATACAAATGTGATTGTGGAACCATTTTCTCAAGGTCTACTCTAATTACCTTAATTTTCATATGAGAATAACATCTCCTTTTTTAAGCCCATGCAACTAGTACTGTCCCTAAAAATGGCCATATATGCCTTATCAAATGGGTGGTCACATGATTTACCAAAAAAGAGAAGGGTGGTCACATGGTATCAAATTTACATAGGAGTTTTTGCTACCAAACCATGATTAATACAGTGTTTTAAGCTGTGCTTTGTATTAACTGGCATACTTGCTTAAGAATTTCAATTTTCAATTCTTTGAATTTGGCTCACTTAAGTATCCAAACAAGGTGATTTTGGTTAATGGCCGACAAAGTGATTGAGTTCTTTTGCATTTTCTTTATGGTACCTTCCATAGTTTCAATTGTGTCTACATCAACACTACTGTAAAAAAGATCACAAATAACCTCTTACTATTTTCCATTTTTGTGGTTTTTGAAGACTTTTACAGTTTTACTTAAACTATAGAAGCCTAGAAGATCCTCATTCTATAAACTGCTCATTAACCCTGATTCCTTATTTGACTAATCTACCCCAATAAAGTTGTTGTCTTCCCATGCCATTAGAAATGGTCCTTACTGTATACTGCAAAAAGCTCCTTTAATTTTACCCTAGTACATTTGAAAAGTACCTCATAAATTGCTTGTCTCAAAAGTAGTTTATGATCTTCAAGGTTTCACCTTTGTGCAGAAGAGACAGCTTCATCACCCACAGAGCTTTCTGCGATGCACTAGCAGAAGAAAACAACAAAGTGAACCATGGATTAGTACCCACCATGGGAGGAAACTTGCATGGCCAAGTCTCTGAGCTCATGTCATCAATGCCTATAAACAACTCTACCAACACATCAATAGGGATATCTGAATTCAACCATTCTGACGCCAAGAACCCCCTCAAATCCCTCCCACACGATCTTATGCCGATGCCACTTAAGCCTCTAAACATGGCAGGAGGCATGTTCTCTAGCAGCTCTGGTACCCTCTTTGGTGGCCCAAGAAGCATCTCCTCTTCTACTTCTTGCCTTCAGCTCAGTGCCAACAGCTCATCAAGCTTTGATGGCCTTCATGACAGTAAAAGTGGGCGCCAAATTGCCGGGTCGGCTCACATGTCCGCGACGGCATTGTTGCAGAAAGCTGCTCAAATGGGTGCAACTGCAAGTAGCAACATCAACTCTCCTATGATGCAGAAGAGCTTTGTTACAGGCATGGCCGGGCCGGATCAGCTCTGCAGCATGCGAACATCATCATATGGAGGAATTCAGCAGCTTAACAGCTCTTATGATCAAATCCAACCACAAACAGATCAATCACAACTGGTTGGGATGGATAATGGAGGGTTCACTAACCAGTTCTTGCAGAAGGGTCCCCAAGAGATGTCATCGCAGTTTTTCGAAACGACGGTGGGGGCCGAGAACTCAGGAATTAATGCTATGGGAATGCTCTCTGGGATGTTCATGGGTGGTGATCAACACCATGGATTCTTGAAGAACATTGAGCATGAGAACAGCAGTGGTACTGATATGTTACAGGGAAGAATTGCGAATTCAGGGTTAGGGATGCCGGTGGGTGGACGGAATCCGACAGGACCAACAAGGTTTGGAGGGAGTGGAGGTGGGGATATGACGACTGTGGATTTCTTGGGGATTGGTGGATCAAGGACTACAAATTTTCATGAACAACAACATCAACAGCAACAACAAGGATTGGAGTTTGAAGCAATCAGCCAGCAGAGAATGCAAGGGTTGCATCCCTTTCAACAACATATCTCACATAGGCAAGCGGGAATGGAGAAAACTATGTGGGATGTTTGAGAATAACATGTCTTTTTTTTTTTCCTTGGGGGGAGGGGGTGTCCTTAGGTTTTAATGGTACTTGTTTTGATGAGTCTCTCACTGTTTTCAGGCAGTGAGGGCGTTGGATATGGGAATATATCTAGAATCAAAAATCATGATCCCATAAATGATTTTATTGGTTATGGAGAATCAGAAAAAGTCTTTAAAAAGAAGAAGAAGAAAGAAGAAAGAAGAAATAAGAAGACATGTTGAAAAGAAACTGGCACTAGAGAAATATAATTTCAGTCAACCTGTTGAGAGGCCACCCTCCACTTTTGCTGGGCTTGGGCCTCGTATAGTTCGAGCGGCCTTGATATGTCTTGCAAGCAAGTCAACCTAACAGGTCCAAGAAGTAGGGCTGTCAGCTATATGATAATTATCTGGTATCCGATTTGTATTCAGTCTGCTTAAGACAAATACGGATACATCTATATCCGATTCTTTAGTAAATATTTGATTATAAACAAATTGAATTTGGATATGTATTCATCTGCTCTAACTAATATCTGTCCGTTTAAGTTTTTATATATATAAATTAAATTAGTGACAGAAATCTCCAACATCTTCTTCGTCTCTAGGGTGTTCTAGTCTATGCCCTTCTTACTTCTGTTGTTAATAGTCCCATCCCTCTCCCCTTCTCTACTTCACCCTATGTTTTTAACCCCAAATTATTTGTGTCACCACTCAAAACGTTAATTTTGTGACAGAAAGTGTAATCAGTTATCCAGATTTGTATCCAATATTCGGTTAAGTAAACGAAAACAAACAATCGGCATTCAATTCGTATATGATATTCGATTAAGTAAACAAATATGAATATGGATATGTCTATATCCACTTCATATTCAATTCATTTACAGCCCTACCAAGAAGAACACCAAATCTCTGTTGCCTCGGTCATGTTGCCTTCTGAAAGATATTTTGGTAAATATGTAGGTGACCCCAGTAGATATAATCTAATGCACTAGCATATTTTGGAAGAAGCTGGTGACTGGGAGCAGTACAGAAGGCTACACAGAGGGAGGCAGTAGAGTATCCAGATTCTTCCAAAAACTTGAAATTGCACATGGGCTGGTTGACCCCATGGTCACTGAGAGCAGATCCTCCATGTGAGCTTTCTGTGGAGTCCTTTGCTGACCCAATGGCTTCGGCAGAAAGAAAAAAACAAAGCATCTCAAGGGCTGTTTTGTAATTGGGCCTTAGGTTTTAATTCAATCAAATTACCCAACACATTACTAATATGCCCCTAAGATGCTTTTTTCAACATCATGATTGGAGTCAACATAGGACTCCAAAGAGGCTTTCACTCATTTGGATAGGCTTGGGCTCCTTCCTGAAGACCATGAAATGGAAATGGGCCTTAAGTATAAAGACCAGTGTATAAATGGGCCAGACCTAACTGTCTTGACTGATGGGGGGCTGAGCAGGCTTATGCTTACCTTGTGCAGCACAAGCCTAGCCATGTGCACCCCTGTGCCTAGGCAACGTTTCTTTAAAATAATTGTTGATAAGAAAGGGCAATCATGAGACATTAATGCACACTCAAATGGTCCACTAATTGAATCGCCCACCACATTCAGTGTCATAGAGCCATTGCCCTGGCTCTATATGCTCTACGTAGAGGCTATGTATATTAGGTCGGGCATGGTTTTAACCCATCACTCTTGGTGTTGACAATTCCCAAGCTGATCTGAAGGGCATTATAGACGAAGAGTATTTTGTGGAACGCTTTCATGTAAACAGAAAGCCTAGTGTGCGTGAAAACAAATCCTCTGCAACAAGCTTAAGCTTATAATACACATTAACTGGAAACTGCCGTCAAAACAGGACATGTGGTTAAGAATGGGCCACTTTTAAGCACTAAAAATTAGGTGAGAACAAATCTTGTGAGAACTGTGAAAATGGCATCAGGGTACGGACACATCAGCACCGAAAAGTGATCAGTGCCCCCCACAAAGTGCAAATCACTTTTTGGTACTGATGCGTCAGCCCCTCTGGTGCCATTTTCACGGTTCTCACGAGATTCGTTTT
>JAOXJP010000008.1:13357390-13382206 GCA_025762735.1 Platanus orientalis | reverse complement strand
TATATATATATATATATATATTAATGAATGTTTGAGGGGAGCTTCACATGTTTTTGTGAAGGCTTCTTCATTTCTCTCAAAATCAAGACTTGAAATTCTTCAAATACATCTACTGGGATACTTTGTCATGAGCCAGAGCACCCATTGACCAGTTTGGGTTGTAATGATGGCTGGTTGCACAGGGTTGCAGTTGAAATTGAAGCATTGAAATGTTCAATGGTTGTTGATGATTGGTTGATTAGGAAACCTTTGCAAGACCTCCTCCATCTAAACGTTGAAAATGTTGAAATTTTGTTTTGAGATTGCCTTTACTCATAGACCTCCTCCACCACGTGTTTTAGAGATTGCCTTAACTCATGTTTTTGTTGTTGTTGTTGTTGTGAGAGAAGATTGTATCCGCTCTTCTTATCTTATGCTCCTCTCTGCACCCTGTCGAGGGAGGGCACATCAGCGCCTACAAGTGAAATGCAACCCCCCCCCCCAAAAAAAAAGTGAAAATCACTTGTCGGTGCTGATGTGCCCACTCCCTGACAGGGGGCAAAGAGGAGCATAAGATAAGACGAGCGGATACAGTCCACTCTATAGAGTGTTGTTGTTTACTGGTCACTCGGGGATACATCATGTTTGACAACCACAAGGAACCGGACCAGAGAACCGAACCAAAGCATGCAAGTTTACAGGCCGGGGATTTGACCCTAAGTCTTCCAAACGGTGGAAAAGATTAGGTACGGAAGTCAACTTTTCCTAATGTATTAGAATGGCCTCAGGGGGTGGACGCCCAGCCACCGTAGCAGGGAGTGGGTTTGATCAATTGGAATATGGATTCTGCGCCAGTTTTTAAATGTGCTCATTATTGTAATTTCGCTCTAAAATATGGGGCATTTCAGTAATCAAACGTACAAACTAACCCTAAATCTTTAGGAACCAAGAGACGACTTAACGAGAAACCCTAACCCTATCTCCGGCTCCTCGTCAATATTTTTCCACTATAAAAGCTCTCAGCATACCACTCTTACGAAACCGTGGACGCAGAGCGGAGAAGCTCCTTTGTAATTTCTGACCCCCTCCCCCCTCTTCTCTTTTTCTTTAGATTTTTGTCTTGATGTTTTTATATTTTTTTGGGGTTCCACATTTCTTATTGAGGCTGTGATGTTGAGAACTACCTATTTTCTGAGGGAAAGTCTTCCCTTTGATTATAAACAACCAATGGATCCTTCTGAGCCTTCCTTTATATATTGTATTCCTGTTTCTCCTTATTTGTAATTGTTTTTTTCTTTTTCTTTTTTTTTTTTGTGCCGTTGATGTGATGATAATTGATTCGGAAAAAATATATATGTCGATTGCGAAATCAGACTACAATTATCTGATCAGTGGTTGCATTCGTTTTGGTTTTTTTTATTTAGTGAGTTTCAATTCTAAATCTTTTTATTACCAGAAAAAAAAAAAAAAAAAATTCTAAACTTTTTTTTCAAATTTTTTACTAACCTATTTTTAAAAAATTGGAACGATCACTATCTTGTTGGATAATTGGTTAATCAATTTAATTTTTTTAATCATATTTTTCTATAAAAAAAAAAAAATGGTTGGGTGACTATATTATATAATTTCATTAACAATTGAAGTGAGCAAGGTCCAATTATAATGAAACCCAGATGCGTTTTGGGACCCAAAATTTTTAATTCTAACGCATTTTAGAAACTGCCCAGATATTACTCAGCCCAAATACTAGATAATAATGCAGTTCAGAAACTATTATGAAACTAAATTTAGATATATCATAACTAATTGATTCCATGTTATGTAAGTTCTTCATAAGATCCCCCCCCCCCCCAAAAAAAAAAAAAAATCTTCTTTTCTTGTCAACCCAATGAGGATCATTGCTTAGATTATCAAAAAAATAAAAATAAAAAATGAGGATCATTGCTTGTGGCTTTGGCTGGTTGGGTATATCACCTGGGTAATAACCTTTTTTTCCTATCAACTCGAAGTAAGGTGTTTAAGGAAGTAGAAACTTTTGGCCGTATAATACCGAACCCTAATAATTCAAACTAGAATGTTTTATAGGATGATGATAACGTGAAGGCATTTTAAGCTTAACTTTCGTAGGAGTTTATTAAACAACTGAACTTTGATTTGGTGTAAGTAAGTTGCGAAGGTCAAGAGGTTCTTATTTTTGGTTGCCTGTAGCCTTCTGTTGTGGCTTTTTGCTCTCTTTTTTTTTTCAGTTTATTGACCCAGTTGTTTCTTTTGGGTTGGCGATCCCTCATCCCCTTCTAATGAATTTTATTTATTCCACCAAAAAAAAAAAATTAACCCAATTTTTCCCACTAAGATCCTCTCTCCTGCAACTTAAAAGTCTTGTGACTCGTCTTAAGCTTACAGTCCACACATACTCCAAAAAGTGAAGTTCACCCACCCAAATTTAATTTTAGAGTATGTGTGCACTGCGATATAGAATAGTGAGTCAATTTTTCCATGTATCATGCATGTTAATAAGCATACAAGTTTATTACTAAAGTTCACCTTGTTTAAGTAATTCTTCAATTAGTTTAATATTTTAC
The DNA here is from genome assembly GCA_025762735.1 of Platanus orientalis. Taxonomy (NCBI): domain Eukaryota; kingdom Viridiplantae; phylum Streptophyta; class Magnoliopsida; order Proteales; family Platanaceae; genus Platanus; species Platanus orientalis. Next base: position 13,379,645 of record JAOXJP010000008.1, on the reverse strand, counting down.
ATTAAATTTTGTAAAGCATGGATTTATGAAATCAAATTTAATATTTTTCTGTTAAAATAGAATGTTTAATCTTATAGTTCATTTGTTTATTTAGATTCTTCAATTTGTGTACTCCAATATTTTAATTTCTATATATTAAATTTTATAAAATATAGATTTATAATTTCAAATTAATATTTATCTGTTAAAATAGAAGATTAATCCTACAATGTATAGAAATGAAATTTGAACCTAATGCAGAGCCAGACCAATAATACAAATCAACAAGTAACCTTAGATAATTACTTTGTCAATCAAGATATAATGAAGACAAATGTCTCTTGTTCAAATCACATAAGTTTTCAACATGATAAGGAACATAAATGCTTTCACAATCTTTTAAATTAAAGTGATACTTGAAAATAATATATTTGCACCAACTTTTAAAGCTATTCTCAAAATTAAAAAAAACATATATATATATATAAATAAAATAGAACAAAAAAAAGCTTAAACCTTTTTAAAAGACAAAATTTAATAACTCTCTATAACTGATGCTGGATCATAGTGACTTAGCTCACAGTTCGAATTGATTTATATGGTTCGCAATTCACTGAGACATTTAGAAGATCAAAGGAAGAAAATTGGATAAGGTCGCTAAATTAGTTTGTCATTCATAAGTTAATTCATCGCTTATACTTTAAAGCGGATTTCCTGCAGTGCCATGACTTTTGGCGACCCTGAAGCACCAGGGTGCTGGGTCTGGGTGACACGTGGCAAAAAAGTTCTTACAACACCATGTTGCTAAGTTTTGATCCCTAACACATATTCTTGTATTTCTGGAGATTTAATCTCTCCATTCAGTCCTTCAGGTCATTTAAAACGTGAGACAAAGAAAAGAGTGTTCGACATTCTAAAGCTTCATGGAAAAGGTATGCTTGCTTATATGAATTCAAAATATACATTAATTTCAACAAAAGATAGCATTTTTCATTCCATATACAAGACCTACAAAGAATGCACAAGGACTATGTCTCATGGTTTCACTGTGTTACCTTCTGGAAGTTCATGGTGAAACTGTGGGATCGGATCTCCTAACCTTAGCTGGATGCTCACACCGTTGACATTGGAGGCTGCCTTCAAAATTTCCTTTTCTGCTTCTTTTGCCACATTCATTGCATCACTTGGATGAAGAAACAAAGGTCAAAAGTTTTCGAAGTTAATCACCAAATGACATTAGAACAAACTTTGACAGGGGTTAGGTAAGGAGGTTTTACCGGATTAACATATCAAGGGGCATTGAGACCTCAATTTGGAGTAAAATCTTTCCTTGTAATGAGTGGTGTGTTATGTGTTCCACAACCATCTGCAATTTATTCCAGCTTCTCAGATGCACAATTACATGCCAATAATCTAGCTTATAAGCACAACATAAAAAAGTCTAAAATACATAATGAAATAATGCTCCTGTTTTAGTTACTTTACTAAGAAAAGGATCAACCTTAATTAATGGCACATGACTAGGCACATTATTTTATATTAAAAGGCCGTTACCATATGTAGGTTCATTGTGATATCCAAGGCTCCTGATTAAGAGCATATTTGAGAAGGGGATAGATGTTGTTTCAACGAGACACAACTTCTATCTCCTAAATCACAAACATACTAGTGGCCCACCCAACCATCAATTTGGACGATTTTCACCCAATGAAATCCTAGGGCCACAATCAAATTAAAATGATAATAGCGAATGACCAAGAGGTAAGACTAGAATGATTAAAATGATACAATAGCAAATGATCTGCAAGAAAAATGTGGATGGAGTTAAGTAAATATGATATATTAGACTGGACCAGTTCATAGAACTGGTATCACACCAACTCCCACAGTAATTTATAAGGTGACTTCTTAATGCTGACAATCTCAATTTAGTCGGACAAAAGAACATACAGAATACTATGCATTTATTGGATGGAACATGATCATAGAAAAAAATCAAGCTATATGAGATTTTTAAAAGTACTCATCTAGATAGGGAGTAATCACATCCCAGATACTTTCACTCTCAGATCTGACTCCCACAAAGCAGTTACAACACCCTAATTTCTATGAGAAAAGAAAAATAAAATATGATTGATGTATATTCCATTTGTTTTTTATGTTTTATATCTTTTATTTTTTCATGAATATGTATAATCCATTTGTCTTTACCTATAATGCAGCAAACAACTAGTTTATATTGATCAAGTTTGAACTTACAGTTTTTAATTGTTGATTATTTTCCTAAATTTCCGTTTTTTTCACAAAAGAATTTTTACTTCTATGTATTGCATCATGTCATAAATGTATACCATGCTATGTCGGACAATGCACAAGGCATTTTCCAAGTCACATGTTGTATACATTGAATTGGGTCCAAATGAGGAGCCTGTACTTGATGGACCTCAACCACATCTTTATAGTTGATAATGTATTGGATAATTTGATCCATTAGGATGAGAAGCCAGTACTTGATGGGCAGAGGACATATTGGATTGAGAGAGGACTACAACAGGCGGCTGCGGGGGAGTTTGATACAGTCTCAGAAAAGGAGACACGGTTGCAAAAAAATGGGGAGACTATATGACCGATGAGTCAATATCCGATTTTCAGTGCTACCAAGAGGCGGAAGAAGACATTATTTCTGAAGTGGAGCCTTTGATGATGCTTCCCCCACCCCCCATTTCGACGATCCGAATGGACTATCAAAAATGTGGTAGAGGTCAAAAGAAGATTAGGGTACTTGTTCAGGGAATTGGAACAGCGGGTAGAAGATTTCTTTTGGGAAATCGAGAGGAGCAAGAGTTGAACTCCTAGAAGGCCCAAAGGCTTGGCTCGCAAATCCAATGGGGTACACAAGGGAAGGGAATTAAGAAATCTCCACTCTGATATCAATTATGATAGGCCAACAAACAGAAAAAGCAGGAGAAGGGGATGTAGGGGGAACTCTCAATTTGACTTGTCTAATGATGCCAACCATTTGTTCCTGGACTGTTAGGGGTATCGAGAAGGAGGAGAAAAGGTGGGGGGTTAGGGATTTTTTGAGGAGATGGAAAGGTCGAGTTATTTACTCTCCAAAAAACAAAGATGCAATTCATGGACAGGAGAATTGAGAGGGATCTTTGGGGTAGAAAGAGTTTTGGTTGTGTACATAAGCCCGCTGTTAATAATGCGGGGTTATTCCGGTGGCTTGGGATATGAATAGAGTAGAAGTTATGGATTCGAGAATAGGGGAGTTCTCGATTTCTGTTCTATGCAAATCTAAGGAAAATGATAAGAAGTGGGCTTTCACTGGTATCTATGGGCCTTGTGACCACAATGCTTTTGGGTTGTTGCGAGATGATTTATGCAGGGCCCGTTGGGAGAGGGATGTTCTGTGGTGTGTAGGAGGTGATTTTAACGTAGTCAGACATCCAGGGGAGAGATTGGGGCCTTTTGAATGACTAGACACATGAAGCAATTTAATGATTTTATTGAAGAGCCGGAGTTGGTGGATCTCCCATTGAATGGAGCTAAGTTCACTTGAACAGGCAGTCATAGCCCTCAAGTGAGCAACAGGCTTGATAGATTCCTCTTCTCGGGTGACTGGATGGACCTAGATACAAGGCTTATTCAGGAAGCTATGTTAAATCTAGGGTCAGATCATATCCCTATTATTCTTCGACCAATTCCTCATTCATCTGGTGCGCGGTCGTTCAAATTTGAACTTATGTGGTTGGAGGTCCCTGGTTTTGTTGAAAGATTGAAGAACTGGTGGAAAGAAGAGGTGGAGGAAGGATCGACAAGCTACAACTTCGCTCAGAAGCTGAAATTAGTAAAGCAACATGTAGTCAAGTGGAAGAGAGAGGAGTTTGGGGAAGTTGAAACCAAAAAAGTTTCTTGTTTGGAGCAAATCAAGAAATTAGAAATCAAGGAGATGGTGGATGGTTTGGAAGAGGAGGGAAAAGATGCTAAGGCTTCAACTGAGCAAGAATATCAAAGGCTTCTGAGGATGGAAGAGATTGATTGGAGGCAGAAGTCTAGGATTTCATGGCTGGAGGAAGGGGACCGCAACACCAAATTCTTCCACAAAATGGCGAGTTGGAGGCAGTCCATCAATACCATCACCCGATTAAGGGTTGCAGGTGACTAGGAGTATGACCAAGAGAACATTCAGAGAGCTATTGAGGAGTATTATGTGGAGTTATATTCTGACTCTATGCCTAGAAGGTCGGTTCTGGAGGGGGCTGAGTTCGACCAAATCAATGATGAGATGAGTAGGTGGCTGGAGAGGCCTTTTACGGAGGAGGTTATTTTTGCTCTTAACTCCATGGGGGATGACAAGGCACCTAGTCCGGATGGTTTTCCTACAAAATTCTTAAAAGTGTGTTGGGAGGTGGTAGAAAAAGACGTTATGGCAATCTTGGCGGAATTCCATTCTAAGAACAAATGGTGCAGAAGCTTAAGTGCTACCTTCATCACTTTATTCCTAAGAAGAAAGGGGCGGCCTAGCTTAAGGATTATAGGCTGATCAGCTTGGTGAGATGTTTGTACAAGCTATTGGCCAAGACACTTTCCATCCGATTCAAAGAAACCATAGTGGGAGTTATCTCGGAATCGCAACATACTTTCTTGCCAGGGTGTCAGATGATTGATTGCTCCCTCCTAGCAAATGAGTATACTGATGCTATGACTAGGAAGGGTTGGCCAGGAGTAGTTTACAAAATGGATATGAAGAAGGCATACGATCATGTCAATTGGGGTTATGTGGATTGGGCTCTCAAGCAAATGGGATTTAGAATCAAGTGGAGGAATTGGATAAAAATTTGCATCTCTTCTCCTTCCTTCTTGGTTCTAGTTAACGGGGTTCCTAAAGGATTCTTTAAAGGCGGTAGAGGGCTAAGGTAAGGTGATCCATTATCGTCTTATCTCTTTATTATGGTGGCTGACCTTTTGAGTAGAATGATGATCAAGGTAAATAGGGTGGGTCTGGTGCAATCCTTCTGTCCGAATAATGGCAACCTCTCGGTTCCGTTCATTCAGTTTGCAGACAACTCTTTGTTTATGATGAAGGCAGAGGAAGAGGGGGTAGAGAACTTAAGGTGCATTTTGTTGATTATGGAAGCAGTTACAAGTTTGACCGTAAATTGGAGTAAATCTTCTCTGAGTCCAATTGGATCTGCTCCAAATGTTGGGTGTCTTGTAGAGGTGCTTGAGTGCAAAGTGGTTCCTCTTCCCCTCACTTATTTGGGTCTTCCGCTTGGGGCTAAGGCCTCCTCTTCGAATATTTGGTACCCGATCATTGAGAGAATGGGCAAAAAGCTTTTGAATTGGAAGGGAAGATATCTCTCCAGGGGGGGAAATTAGTTTTTATTAAAAGCTCTTTGGCAAGTGTTTCCACTTATTTCTTATCTCTATTTCAGGCTCCCATAAGTAGTTAGAGAGAATTCAGAGAGATTTTCTATGGAAATCAGATCAGGAAGGTAGAAAGATTCATTGGGTGGGTTGGAAGGATGTTACAGACCAGCTTCCCAAGGGGGGTTAGGTATAAAGGATATGAGAGCTTTTAAAAGAACTCTTCTCAATAAATGGTTGTGGAGATTTGGTTCGGAAATGAGCTCTTTATGGAAGAGGCTAGTAGCAATCAAGTACGAAGAGGTTTCGCATGGTTGGAAAAGCAGACTGCTAGGAGCGAGGAGGTGTAGCCTTTGGAAGGGTATATCTTCCGGGAAAGACTCGCTCTTTAGACATCAGATTCAAGATAAATAATGGAGAGCGGATTCGTTTTTGGCTCGACCCGTGGTGCAGAAGGGAGTGTCTGGAAAGTCTATTACCTGTTTGTTATGCTCTAGCCAAATGCAAGAGAGGGTCGGTTAAGGACCATATGATCAGAACCTAGAGCTTTTGTTCATGGAACATTCAACCGAAAAGGAACCTTAACGATTGGGAAATCGAGAAAATTGGCTGATTATTGGCCATTCTGGAAAGTTGTGCAATTAGGGATAGGGAGGCTTCGGATAAGCTGGTTTGGGTGTTGAACGAGGAAAATGGGTTCTCTGTTAAATCCATGTACATGAGGTTAATTGGATCTTCTCAACCCGCCTGAAGAGTGTGTATGGAATCCTCTGATCCAACTTAAAGTATCATTCTTGATGTGGGAGTTATGGTGGAAAAGGGCTCCGACCACTGACAACCTAATCAAGAGAGGGATGTATATCCTGAATTGGTGTTGTTTGTGCAAGAATGATGTGGAATCTGGGAATCACCTCTTTTTACATTGCACGTGGGTCCAACCTCTATGGATGCATTATATTTATCGTTTTGGGGTCTCATGGGTGCAGCCTGGTTCTATGAGAAGTTTGTTTAATTGTTGACCGAAGCAAGTGATTGGCATGGCTACCAAGAGAGGCAACCAGATATGGCTCCTAATCTCGGCTGCGCTGTATTAGGTAATATGAGAGGAGCGTAATAGGAGATTATTCAAAGGAAAGGAAAGAAAAGAGAGAAGTGCCTGATTCTTGATGCTTCCTTAGCCAAAATATATAGTTGGCTTTTCGTGGTGCAAAATAGGGAGAACCCTCCGTTCAGATTTTGGATTATGACTAGGACTCTATCATCTACATGATTAACTTCTATTTTCAAGGTGTTTCTGTAGCTATTTTGCTCTTCTCGAGCATGGCGCTTGTATTTTTGATCCATTTAGTTTAATAAAATTTTGATACCTTTTCAACAAAAAAAACAGGTGGCTGCGGCCGCGGCTGCTACACCTGCGACTGAGGGTGGAGATCAAAATTCTGATTATAGCTACAGGGAGATGCACGCATTATTTTTAAATCAAGGGTCAGATGTCGATGGTTAAACGGATCATGGGAATGATGATGATGTGGTGCAGGTCCCAGAACTGGGTGTCCAACCCCAAGCCACTGCCGCCTAGCAGCATACAACGTCAACGACTATTAAGACTGAGACTAATAGTGATGAGCAAGGTTCTAATGATGGGGATGATAGAGACAGAGATGATGATGCAGGTGCAGGTGGTGCCACTGGCATGGATGAGGGTGGAGGACGTACAGGTACCCCTTGCGATTTCATAGGGTATGATGATCAATACATTGTCACACAAGATTCTTCCCATGGTAGTCGACCTAGACCTAGTGCTAATAGAGACAATGGCAGTGGATCCAAGTCTAAGATATCTGTACATACCCAACATTATGATGGGCAAACAAAGTATAGAGGGTATGACCATGGATTCTACATGCCTCTGGTATAGGATATTTGACGACTAGTACTTTAGATCATACGACCATGAGCGACAAATGTCGACAAATGAGACATCATCTTCTAATTCGGTGTCGGTGTTTAGATCTTCTAAGAGTGAAGCCTTAAGCTCAAAATGACATACAGGAGTGCGCGAGCAACGTTGACATGACCATGCAAGTTCTTCACGTGACACTGATATACATAGTCAGACTCAGTTAGACGCGTACCCTATGCCCCAACCCCTACCTTATAATCAGCTGATCCAGCCCCTTTTTGCATACAACAGATTCCACCATGTATTTATGAGGTGCCTCGTCAAGAAATAAACTCAGTTGAAGATCTCATATTTGACTTCAATTTTAATCACCATCAAGCTTGAGTCAACAGCAGAGGTAGGCAACATATGAGGTTGAGCAAGGGCAACAACAGTATCAATATGATCGGTCCCGAGATCGAGACTCCCAATCCACATCTCGTGGCCATAATGTCAATCATGCACCTAGTCCGCCACGACGTACATGGTAGTGCCGCTACCGTTAATGACATTCTCGCATTCTCTGCTTAGTGATTAGTGTTAACTTTTAAGTATTGATAGATTTATCATGTTTATATTTGGCATATTGACATCTCACATTTTCACTTCAATTATGCATGTTTTTGTTGATTATCTATGATTGTATTCAATATTTTGGTTATTTTCAGATTCTTTTGACTTTTATAGATGAAACATGTTAAAAATTATAAATTTTTGGACTAAAATAAAGTAGATATGTTCTACCTAACATAATATAAGTTTTAAATTTGTTTAGATTTTTTTGAACACTTTTGGCCGATCAAAGAATGGATCAGAGAGGCGATCCCAATCCCAAGATTTTGATCCATGTGTCCAAAGGCTGTGAATGTAGGTGATTACCTCACACAATGTACTATCTCATCCTCTACATCTTCCATCTTTTCTTCTTTTTCTCTCGTTCCTTTCTTCTTCTTTCTTCTTTTTCTCTCTTCTTTCCAATTTTCCATTTTCTAGCTTCATGAATTAAGTATGTGAAGTGATGCAGTACAATGGAGATGATATCAAAAATTTATGTAGGATATCCCAATAGGCTCAAATAATTATTAGATTCAAAGTGCAGAAGTAAGATATTTCAAGAATTTAATTTTAAAGGAATCAAGTAACTACAAAATAGGGGAAATCAAGAAATAGAATGGTAGAATAGACATTAGAATGAAAAGAAATAGAAAAGAAGAAAAGAAAGAAAAAGACCTAAAAAGGGTATTTTCGTAATTTTGAATAAAAAATCCAAAAATTACCTAAATGCCCCTCCAACGTGTCAAAAAATTCTGAAATTTTTATGGCTGCTTCTAACGTGTTCAAGTGTTTTAAAGTTAAATTTTCAATAAATTCTAACGAGAATTGATGGGTTAAATCACAAAATTTCAAAAACTTGAAGGTGCTTTTATGGAGGTTTAAGAAGATGAGATAGTAGAAGGAATAAAGGAGTAGAATCGAAAGAAAAAAAAAAAGTTAAGGAGAGACTAAGAGAAAGGAAGAAAAAGAATAGAGATAATATACCTTGAAGGAGAGAGGGATCTTGTAGCTGCACCTATAGAAGACGAAGAGATAAGGGAACCATAAGTGGCATCAACCCTTGGAGGAGAGAAAAACCAGACGCATGGCCTACCTTGGGAACACCTAAATCTTCAAAAAGTTATTTATTCTTCACGGTTAAATTATGGGGGAGGGGTTGTGATGAGGACATCAGAGCTAGGGCTTTTTCAAACTTATTAGAGGCAACGGAGGAGATCTGGACCCTTGTTTTGGTTCAGATAGGGGCCCACATTGCCATTTCATGTTTAGACTTTCCATTACTTTGGAAAAGCCCCATTAGGCCTTTGGTTCCCATTATTTCACACTCTAGACTATTCCCTTGCATATTACATGGTAGGAGGAGGAGGTCCAAGTATGGAGTCTTTACAAAAAAAAAATTCTCGCTTTGATCTCCTCTTTCTTTTTTTTCTTTTTTTATAATTTCCTATAGCTAAAAATCTCGTAATAACCTGAAATTCGATATCCATACTCCTCATATACATCAGAACCACTCCATCAATTTCAAAATTTTCTGATGCACGACCAAAAGTATTTTGGTAATTTCGCATTTATGTCCAAAAATTACAAAATTACCCTTTTGGATTTCTTTATTCTCTTTTCTATGTATTTTCTTGCTTCAACTCTTCTAAACCCCTCTAATCAAGTTTTTACTTTTATTTTCATTAAATCTTGATTACTTAAAGTTCAATTCTTGGTTCTTGATACAATCTTGTATCCTCAACCTTGCTCTTTGCTAGTTTTAGTTCTTAATCAATTTCAATGGGTGGTCCTGCATCATGAATTCTTGTATCTGCTAATTAGATTGGCGTAGAAGAATGGAAAGAAGAAGAAGAATACATACACACACACACACACACACACATAGATATATATAGATAGATAGATAGATAGATAGATAGATAGATCCGTAACTAGTTTCCTAGTTCTACTGTTAAAAACATCATCTTGAAGGTAAAATACAACGCTCCCAGCACCTCTACCTCCCCAACCCCTCACACACCATGCACCTGTTACCCCCTTGCTTATCAGAGTCAAAAAAAAAAAAAAAGAAGGAACCTTATTATCCTCTGCTAGACCATACCTTCATTCAGCAAAGTCAGACCTAAAACCCAACCACTCTTTCAGCACCCTTAAATCTAAAAGCCTCATAGCTATTAACCCCAACTAATACCCTTAAATTATATCCCTCTTAAACCCTAATATTTTTTATGCTTCAACAGTCATAATTCAGCCACATATCCAGACTTAAACTCAAACCTTTAACCATGATTTCAGTCCAGTCAGCCACTTGTCAAGCCTCAATGCAATCATAATACTCTTCATCTCTTCCAAAACCCAGCAACATATACACTAAATCTTCCCTAACAGTCATGTAGGGCTTATTCCCTTGTTTTTTATTTTTCCTCTCTTTTTTAATAAATTCAAGTTAGCAATCAATAAATAAATAAATCTTCCCTAACAGTCATGTATTTCCATCACTGGTCCAGATGATCTTTATACTAATAAATTCCTTACCCAACCCCAATCATGCTGCCAGTTTAGTCCTGCTCTTTGAAACTTAAGACCCCGGAGCTGAAGCCTGACTTCTAAAAAGAAATAAGGGTTTCTCTTGACAGTCTTACATCAGATAAGTTCTGCTTTAATATGAACCTATCAAGTATCAACCACATAAAACAAATATAAATGGAAGAGATCTGTTTGTAAATTTGATAGTGCTTATAATACCTCTGAAAACTTTGATGAGAAAACATCGGAAACAATGGCTTCAACATCATTTTTCTCTGAACAGACTTTTAAATTCCAGTGATCCATCCCCTTCAGATTCGTTCGTTGGTCTGCTATGCTGGGAGAAATTTGTGAAATTGCAGGGTCTAGCAGGGCAAAAATAGCCAGTCACAACACAAAGATATGGAATAAGACAAACATTTTTTTAGGGGCATAGTGATTTGGGCACAGCCTGTTTTGGGCATAGCCAGTCACGACACAAATGAGGTACATACCTATTGAGGAGAAAAAATCTGTCCTTATAAAAGGGCAAAAGGACCCTTCTGTACTGCACAATAAAATTACAGTAGTAGGATAAATTTTGTCTATATTTTCACTATGGGGGTGCTCCATTTACCAAAAGCAGGGTTTTCCCAAATCACTACCCTCTTTAACAGAAGAAATAACAGACAAGAAAACTACCAAAAAAGGAACCAAAAACATAGACAAGGAATTAAAACACAAAAGAATCAGAAATTCAAAGTCAAATAGCTAAGACACAGGATGCAGACTAAATATAACTTAAATATGGAAATGGAATTGTAGACATCAAAGTTGTACAATAATAGCATTCTATATATGATCACCTTTTGTTAAAGACCTGATGACCAACAACAACAACAAAGCATTATCCCAACTAATTGAGATCGGCTACATGAATCCTGTTTACCCATTCCACTCTATCTAGGGCCATATTTTATGAATCATAAGCATTCAAGTTTTTCCTCACTGTTCCAACCCAAGTAATTTTGGCTTCCTCAAGTCACTCTAACACCTTCAACTTAGGTAGACCCTTTTTTTTTAAGAATAACAATAATTTTATAAAAGAATAACTGTCCTAATTCTACAAATCTTTTGTTTCGTAACAGTCATAAACACTTCCTTTTACTATGGATCTCCCACAATAAATCCAATGTGTTATCTCAACATATAATGTAAATTCCCAGATAATCTCATATTTCAAATATTCAACCATTCCATTTTACCAAGTTCAACGTTAACCAGATTAGTCAACATTTATGTGTCACCAGCGGAGAAATGAGTAGCTCGTCAAAATTGTTATTCATCTCTTTCTTTAGGAGAATCCCCAGTCCCAAACCACTGCAAGTAGCAGGCAAGAAAATGAATTCTTAAAGAGGTCCAATAAGACTTCCCCATATCACTTTTAGTTGGTGCCGTCATTGATCTTCATAGTACATGACCGAACCATCTCAGTCGGCTTTCCCTCATCTTGTCACCTATAGGTGTTACCCAGTTTTCACAAATTCATTAATTTTTCTGATTCTATCTTGTCTAATCATGCCACTCATCCATCTCAACATCCTCATCTCAGCTACACATTCTATGTAAGTGTTTTTTCTTGGTCAGCCAACATTCTGCTCCATAAAGAATGGCTAGTTTTGTAGCTGTCTTAAAATAATTTTCATTCAATTTTTTTATAGTATTAGTCGATCACACAGCACTCCAGAAGCACCTTTCCACTTCATTCACCCCTCACTAGCCATCAAAACCCCAATAATGTCTGACCCAAGCAAAAAGACATTTAATTGAACAGGAAGAGTGATTGCACACTTATTTCACCCAAGTTCGCACATGTAATAAATCATTTACAGAAATATCCAAGTGATTTTATCACGGGGGAGATATTCACTACATAATGAATGATAACCAGTATGATTTTTTGGGGCGTCCATCTCTTGATTGTTCCAGAGTTCTTGCTGCCATGAAACTCATTGAGCCTCTACTCATTTGATTTCTACATTTTCCTGTTTTCAACTCTTTGTAACTGTTTTTTCAACTAGTTCACTAAACAGAACTATGTTTAGACAACAACCATCCTCTTTTCTATTACTTTGAGAATGCATTTCAAAAAGTCAACCCAAGCTAACCTATTTATCAGCTGAAATTCATCATTTGAATCAACAACAATGAAGAAATCAATGAATAATAATAATAATAGATCATCTACAGAATTCATCGTTTGAATCAATAATAATGAAAAATTAACTAGTCTACCTATGTGTATGAAGACTTCAGCTACTTCAGTATGGGATTTTTGAATTTGATGACGAACATTTTCGCCAATGTCATGTGCAACGCTAACACTCAAAAAAGGATCAACCTACAAGAACATAATAATTAATAAGTTGCATAAAAGTTAAAAACTCTAGAGGAAAATGGTGGAGTCCAGCTATCTCATGGATATGAGGTACTCATGTTCAACTAAAGGCTGTCTTAACAACTACAATGCCATAAAAATCATGAGAACCCACCTCAATGTGTACATCAAGATACAAAGATGAGCCAGCCCTCCTTCCCCTCAAATGGTGGCATCCCTACAGATATGTTATAAGAAACTCTTATTTAAACAAACCATAATGAGTTCAGTAAGAACCCAAGTTTCTATTAGTAGCCAAAAGATTGCCAATATGATCTGAAAAACAATGCTTCAAACATCAGAAGTGGTATAACTAGCCAACCAAATCAAGTTACAGCAAGCATGAAATGAGACCAACAAACAGAAAGGGGCAAACAAATAACAAACAAAAACACATAGTACCAGAAATATCATATATATCACATGCCATCAATACCTAGATTGGTCAAGCCATAACGGAGTTCAATATTTTAGTAGCATAGTGTATGTAATAACCAAAAAAACACATCTTAGAGCCTTGTGTTCCAATGTAAATTTCTTGAAAACATACATTAACAGTAGTATAGCTATATTAGTAGCTTGAGGATAGTCTACTTATACAAGTACACAAATGGTTCACTGGACTGAATGCCCCTGGGAAACTTGAAAAAAATATTCCACAGATTTCCTTCTAGTAATATAAACAACATTTCCGACTCTAGCATAAATGCAACCATTTGATATGTACAATCTCCACAATTCACTTACACGACAACTGATACACAAACAAAAGAGAAACAAATAGGTAGGTGGAGAAACACTCAATAGGGTTGATTTGTTCCATTTGATGAAATGTGCATCATAATGACCAACACATAATAATGAGAGACTTGTCAAGCACCTCTATTATGTTAATAATGAAACTGTACAGAATAACAAAAATGCCCCAGGTAATGCAAAGAACAAAGTGGGGGGAGAGACAGCCCAATACGATACAAAAATGCCAGAGATGAAATGAGGAATAGAAAAATAAAATTTGTCCACTAAGAAAAATACATAGAACTCACCTTGACCCCCTCCACTTGGAGTATTGTTTGTTTGAGAGGATCTAAAACATGCAGTGGGACTCCGGCATCCACCAGTTCCATGACACTTAATAGCGAAACAATAAACACATCAAATAACAGGAAGATGAATGGATGAAGACGAACACCAACAATGTATCCTACTATAAAATAACAGGAAGATGAAAGAATTAAAATAAAATAAAAATGCTCCCAACATCACATAAGTCATGAGCTTTTGCTACCTATAGATGAATTATTCATTAAATTTCCTTTTCATTTAGGAATAATCAGCAACAGTTACACACCATATCTATCACTAAAATTATTTTCTGAGAGTATCTAACAGAAAAGGAAAAAGAAAAACAAAGATTGCAAGCCAGTAGACCGGATGTATGCTCGCCTATTCACTCCTTGAAGTGCAAGATCAAATGACACTCAAAAGATTCTTGTACCCATCTACGCTAGCTAAACACCTTCGAGGATCTTGCTATAATCAAGGAGATTTTGACCCAGTCAAGGAAACTCTTGACTAAATCTACATCTCCACAGGTTAAGTGATGCAACATAGGGATGATTTCAGTTACACACATGCTAGACCTTTCCTATGACACTTAGAAAATATAAATCCCACGCCAAAGGAAATTTGAGCTCTTCTAGTGTCTAACTAGTCAATAGTATATAAAAGTACCATAGTAAAATATGGAACAGACATAGGTCACCCAACAATCGATAGTAAGCTCTAAGAATATCAACATAGAAAAGAAAACAGATGTACCTCTGGTACCCAGTTTCAACTCCAGCTTTTAGGATCATGCCCGAGACAAGCAACCCTGCAAGGGGATCTAGAAACTCTACTCCAAGAATAGAACCTCCTACAATCAAAATGAAACAGTCAGTGAACACAAGGTTGAACTGAAACAAGACCTCTCTTTGTAGATTCAGCATAATGATTAAAAGGTTCTGTTGTTTTAAATTGATAATCAAAGAACAATAACTCCTTCAAAATGGCAACAATCTGTGAAGCTTAAGACGTGAGGGACAATAAGTTTGCTATTTCCCTCTCATGACCACCACATTGACAAATAGTCACCCACTAACTATCTCCGTGTTATATCATTCACTTATTTAGGAATTATAAGAGAACCTTGAAACCTCAACAATCTTATCAATAACTAATCCTCTAGTAAAGTGGCACAACTGGATAAACCAATATCTTCCTCTTGATGGTTATTATTGACAAATTATATATAAATCAAGGTAATATTACTACAAATAAACCAACAGATCAGCTGCAGATTTAATAAAACAACCTTGTCATAACTGAATGTCTGTTAAATAAAAAAGGTTTCTTACCAACCCCAATGAATGCAACAATTGATGAGATAGCATCAGCACGATGATGCCATGCATTCGCTTTCATCAGTCCACTCCCTTCCCTTTCCCCAGCTCTTTTTGTTATCCAATAAAGTCTATTTGTAAAATAAACAAATACAGCATAAGAAAAACAAAGTAACCAAAGGCTTTAGTAAATCACATCTAGATGTAATAACTTACAACAACAAAACCTCCAATACCACATAAACATTTTGATTTGATCCCGAAACCTGATCATTAAAAGCTAAAGTATGTCCCAGGAGTACAATTATATATATGAAATGGTCCAATACCATATAATCAATTTGAATTAATCCCAAAACTCTATCATGAAAAACTAAAGTAGGCCCCAGAAGTAGAATTATTTACACAAGGCCAATATTCAACAAAGAAAAACAAGCAGATTCAGCACAAAGCACAAAAATATCACACCATACTCATTCACAAGACATTAAGTTTGTGGCTCACAAATAATAGCTGGATTACATTAAAAAAAATTACAGACATGGAATGTAACTTGGTAATGATTAGTTTAGCTGTAAAAACATTCCTAGCTGATGTCTTCAGTCAGCCTAACATGTAAAAGCATAAAAATGATAAGTAATAGCACATACACGGAATGTACCTCCATAATGATTAGTTTAGCAGTAAAAACACTCCTAAAGTATTGAGACATTCTAACACACAAAAGCAAAAAAAGTAATAATAACTCTAGCTTCACGAAAACTAATAAATAAACAAATATGTGGTCCATGAATAGCCCAAGCTTGTCAGTTCTATGCGGCTTAAAATGTAAATGATAATCCAGATAAGAAGACTATCATACTAGAGAGCAAGCATCAAATTCATTTAGCAGTAGACAACAGTGCTCTGAGCCAGAACTGTTGATAAGCTAGCCTGAGAATATCATTGACAAACAGTGAAAAATATACTCCATACCCTTCTTTAACAAAAATTGATACAATAGTCATATTCAAAGCCAGGATAGGGTGGTCCATGCTGATTCCATGGTGATGTCCACCATGACCATGGTTATGCAAATGCTCATGTGCTGAGGAATGATTAACCATTTCAGGAGTCGATGTCAGCAGTCCCTGCAGAAAAAGGGGAAAAAAAGGAACTTAAATTCTACAAGAGGCACAAATCAAAAAGAAAAGCTAGACAATTTCAAGAATAATATCAATTAATCTCAAGATTGAAGACATTGAACTAGCTATTATCGTCAAATGGTACTTTGAAATGAGGATGAATGGATGAATGGATAAAACTTACCACCAAAATATCTAAAGCATGCCATGCAATACCCCCAGCTGTTGCCAAAAGCATACAAGAAATTCCAAGAGCTCCAAGAGTCTCAAATTTTCCATGTCCTGTAACACGCGCAACAGAGAGGGAATCAACCACTATAGAAGTATAATTTAGCAAGAATCAACCACTATCGAAGTATAATTTAGCAAAAACAAGTAATTCATAATTGACAGTGCAAATAAGCTCAATTTCAACATTAAGAAGATTGAATTCATAAAGTATTTTTTAATCAATAAAGTAAAGATCTTATTAGTACAGAGTAAGCACAAGATGTACACCGCCCCGAAAGCAGGAAGCCTAAGTAAAAAAGAAGCTGGTCCTAATTTGTAAAGTTAACATTGCATAAAAAAGAGGCCAGTAATTAACTTTATTAAAGCAAGTGGAATTACTTCCAAATTCATATTTTTTTCGATAATTAATGAAATTTTGTTGAAAATGAAGAAAGATTACAACATAATGATACAACAACATATAGCAACCAACAACTTAAACTGGTGGACAAGAACCGATGTACAATGAAGGCTGCCCAACACCCAGTTTGCTAATCTATCGGCATCCGAATTTTGTTCCTAGGAGACATGAGTAAAAGAGCATCTTAACTTTAAAGAGAGTTTTCTAATTTCATACACTAAGTTCCACATTTGCCACGAATGACACGCCTTTCCTTGACCCCATCCAATAACAAAAATCGAATCACCCTCAATGATACACCGAAAGAGCCCATTCTCTTTAACTCTCTAAGGCCCAAAAGCATGGCAAGAGTTTTAGCTTTTGTGGAATTGCAAGAAGTGAGCGAACCACACAATACTCTACATATGATTCCCTCATGGTCTCTTACCACACATCCAAACCCTGCTGGTCTGGGGTTCACTTTAGATGCTCCATCAAAATTGAGCTTCAAGGTACCATCTAGTGGAGGCCTCCAACAAAGAGTCATGGGCATATGGATGGAGGAAGATGAACAAGAGATGGCTGTCACCCAATCCCTTAAAAAATCTGAAAGAAATAGGCCTTTAAATTCAATAGTAGCTAGCATCCAGCCACCCACCTCCCTAATGATAACCTCAATCACCTCTCCACAATTTCTAAATTCGTTATAAAAAATTCTATTGTTCCGCTCCCACCAAATGCCCCATAGAATAGCATGTAAGAGACAGTCCCCAAACTGTTTACTCCCATTAGTGTCATAGCTCCACCAAGAGAAGAACAACTGGGATCACTTTCCAGCATTACCCAATTGACTCCCATGCATGATATGAAATATACCAATACCTCATAAGTGAAAGAGCAGTGGAGGAAAATGTGGTGAACTGATTCTCCATCCCTTCTGCATAATGAGCACCATTGAGAAGAGAGATGTATGAAAAGTCTCTTTTTTTAAGCATACCATTGTGTTAATTCGGCCCAAAACTGCAGTCCATGAGAATGCTTTCACCCTTGGTGGTGTTATAGGTTTCCAAACCATACGATGCGGGAAAGATGCATCAGCATTATGAGAATTCAAAAAAAACATTAAAGAAAGTTTAAAAGAGAACTTCCCAGAAGACTCGATGATCCAAATCCTCTTGTCCATGGCTAGTCTTGAAAGAAAAACATCTTGAAGGAAATCTAGGAAAGAAGTGATGAGCCTCCGAATCAAACAACTCTCCAGTGAAAAGAAGGTTCTAAGATAGTTCAGTGGTGGAATTAGAAAGAATGTCGGCCACCACTGCCTCATTTTGAGAGGAGATATGAAATAATCGAGGATATAAAGAGGCAAAAATTAGATCCCCCACCAGATGTCCTTCCAAAATTTAATTGATCTTCCATCACCAAGGGCAAAACCTGGTGTAGGGAAGGAACAAACGATAAAGCTGACAAATGTTTTTGCATATTAGAGACCAATTGGCAATGGTGTGTAAAACACAATCCCACCCATTTGGGTGGAGTTCATATTTATGTGAAATTGTAGAATGTCATAAAGTGTCTCATTCCATAGCAAAATCTCCATAGCCATTTACCTATCAATGCCATGGTTCTTTCTTTAATGTTTCTAATTCCCAACCCGCCTTTAGTTTTTGGGAGACACATTTTTCCATTTGACCCAATGGTCCTTCTTCTCAATACCCCCCATCCCACAAGAAATATGAAGAGTTCACTAAAGGATACCCTCTTTTAACTTTTCTAGTTTTGGTTTTCTCAAGTGGAGTTTTCCTATATTTTTGTAGAACTGATGCACACAACACACCAGAACAACCAGCATGTTAGGAGTCACCTGCCACTGGCACTAATCTGGAATATGCAACACTCTTTTGCAACATGGGGTTCATACAGGATTTTTACTCATAAGGTCATACCTAGGACCTCGATTTCACTGGCTGCCTGGCATACCATAAAGCTTCTCGAAATTAATGGCAAACCAATTCCAAAACTTTGTTAAACCCAAAATACCCACACTCAAGAAATTTCATTCTAAGGTTGAATTGCTTGACCTGCGCCTTCTCTATCCCGATATTTTGTTTGGACTACAATAATGGACGACAAGGTTCTGGGTAGAAATACAAGTCATCGTCCATATTCATCTTCCTTCTTTTCCACTTTTTTTCTTCTTCTTTCCTCCTCCGTGTGAATCCAATGGATGTGTTTTGCTCACAGGTGGCCTTGAGGAACCTTTCTGACCAGTCTTTCTCTGTACCACGTTGGTTTGTTTTGTAAAGGGATTTCTTGTCTCCCACGTTTCTCTTTTGTTTTTTAATAAATGATTTTCTTCTTATTAAAAAAAAATGTTCTGCTCACAGAACTTGTTTGGATATATCATGTATTGTGGTGCCACTATGAACAAAGAAAGAATGACAAAAATGAAAAGAAAAATAAATATATTCGCTTTTGACAGATAGGTCCGTATTTGAGTCACTATAGTCCTGAATATCATATATGCTAAGCATTAGTGAAACTATCTTATTAAAAAAGTAGGTCATTTTTAAGGAAAATGTATTGGTAAAACTGTTATATTTCCTAAAACATCACTCAGTAGATTTCCATGAGAATCAGGAACTATTTTTTTCATTTTATGAGAAAAAAAATAGTTCAAAAAGAAAAAGACAACAAAAATAAAGATAATCAAGACAGCAGGGGATGAGAAATCCCAAAAATAAAATAAAATAAACACAAAACAAGGAAGAGAAACACAACCCCCGCACCCCACAGAAACCCCCTTACATGCCAATAACATTAACCCAATCCCTTACAAGAGACCTGTTAGCCAATTCAGCACATCCCTTACATCTTTTAGCCCAAAAAATTAATTTTTCCTTAGCTCTCCTATAGACCCTGTAAGAAGGCTGTGGCGTGTTGGTTGCTTTGGTTAGAGAAAAATAATCGGGTCTTTGACAGTTATGAGAACCAGGAACTATTGAATCATAGATATAATTGGTATTTACTTAGAGCATGATAGCAATTAGCCAACAGTGCACTGAGATTTCATGGAAACAACAGAGTAAGAAAAATGTTTCTCTTCTGTCCAAACATAGTAATCACTTTGGTGACAGTAGAGAAGAGGCCCACATAGCATCAGAGGGAAATATCATTAACTAATATTTGTCACTAACAAAGCACAAAAGGAAATCCCCAACTCAAGAAAGATGACTTTATCCCTTTTTTAGGATAATCATCCAGAATAATATCAGATGCATTAACTGGCTAATCATGCATATCTCAAAATTCAAAGAGTAAGAAGGAGGTACAGATCATGAGTAACCATATGGGTGTTCTTTGTCCTTAGGAGCCCTCGCAACCTTAAATGACCACAAAGCAACGCCACTAAGGACCTGCAAAATTATAAGATGTAATGGTGATAAACATAAAAGTAAACAGAGATAAGCGTTCAAGATGTTATAATAAAATTAATTCTCATTGGTTCTTACATCACTGAGTAAAGGGAATCAAAATTGTGCATACAACGGACAATGTAGGAAATCGTCTGACTGAACTATATGACCGTAATAAGTAAATAAATAGGGTATGAGACAGTTTTAAATTACGATGATGCTGATGAATGGGACACAATTCATTTGAGAAATAAAGTAAAGAATAACACTGCCAAGGGTTTATTACACAGAATATAATTATTCATTTTAAGATCATTTCATCGCCTTGAAATCTTAATATAAGTAACAGTAGATATCTGCATAACCTTCATAACCGATTTCCAGGATTTTGTAGCCTTCAGTGTGCATAATTTCTCAATCTCTAATATGTTGGAATAAATATGAGGTTCTTAAAACACTCTGTGAGATCTTTGATCTGTCAAGGAGTCACTTAGAGCAACAAAGAAAGGAACTAACTACCGAGCATTCATAAAGTTCATTATCAGTGATTAGATAGTTTCTATAAATCTTAATTTAATTAACAGTAAATATACCTGCAAACTCTCCATAACCAATTTCCAGAATATAACAGCTTTTTCGTGAGTGCATAATCTTTTAAGCTCTAATATTTTTGTATAAATCTGTGCTTTGTAAAATCACATACGAGGTCATCGATTAGTCAGAGCAAGCAATTACACAAAAAAATCCTCCATCAGCCCATAGAAGTGCCGTTTTTACTGCGAATGCAGTGGGGCATCAACTCCACTTCATGCCCTCATGGCATTTGTGGCTTCTTGGCCTGTCGATCAACAATGTACATGTTTGTTTCATAACGACATCTTAACATAGCGACAAACGAATTGGTAGTTGGATAAAACAAAGTTAATTGAGATTAGCATCCTCTGACCCCCTTTAGCAACCTCTAACCAATTTGCTTCAAATAAAACAAGATAATTAAAATAATAACTCTTTAAAATTTATAAAAACCTTAACAGCTTTTAGTTCATGTATGATGGAATCACTCTATCCAACAATTAAACGTAAGCTGCCGAAAACACAGGTACAAGTTATCAAAGAAACAAAAATCCAATTAATCCCCACTGTAATTAAGCGATTTAATATGCGTGTTAAGTGATTTTAACATGGATTGATAATCATTACTAATTCGAATGGGGAAAAAAGGATGACGAAAGGATTCAATTAAAGCAAACAAGAAAGCTAATAGGAATTAGAATAAATGAATATGAACCAGAGACTATGAGTTTCAAAATCCACGTACGATATCGGAGGTAGAATGAGCAGCGTCGGCGATGATCGCAGTGCTGCCGGACAAGTATCCAGTCAGAGATTTCCCGACGGCTAGAGCGACGTCGGCGGCAAGACCCAGCCGGAAAATGTTCTCGGCCTCCCGACCTGAATGGTGGTGGGAATGGCCAACGTGCCATCTTCTGGGGATCTTGTAATGGGGATTGTCGGAGAAGATCGAAGAGTCTTGGAATTGAGAATCGATGGGAATAACGAAACGATTAAAGCGGGGCTTAATATTTGCAGACGAAGAAGAAGAAGGAACTCTGGAGATGTAGGCCTTGTAGAGGGTACTGAAATTAGAGAACCTGAAACCCATTATTTTTTTTTAACAGAACTAACAACTTTCCTATGAGGGAGTTGCGAGGAAAAAATAAGGAAGCAATATAGAACAGTAACCTTTAGAGTTGCAAAGGAAAAAAATATGGGGTCTGCTAGTCACACCTCAAATTTTACTGAACTTACCTCAAGCTCTATCGTTGCTGATTTCACCTCACAAATTTTTGAACTCACCTCGTCCCTTCCCCATTATACCCTTTATCCCACACCTCCCCCATTTTAACGAAGTAAAACCCAACTCCCACAC
>JAOXJP010000008.1:13331500-13348740 GCA_025762735.1 Platanus orientalis | reverse complement strand
TTTTATTGACCACCTACTTTTTCAACTGAACACTTTTTTGGACCCTTTTACCCCCCAAAACAAGACATGTCTGTTTACAATTCACCATATACACTACAGAAGCATTTTTATCACAGAACATTTGCTTCGTTTTCTTCCCTAATGCCCATAAGACTGGCAAGCAAGCCACTCGAAACTCGAATAGATCCTGCCTTCTTGGGAAAGACCCACTCCCAGCCACTGAGGTCCAGGCAGACTCCATACCCCTAGTCATACCCCTAGTCTAGAGTCACCATACTTCGTACTCCAAATGATATGGATCCTGCCTTCTTGGGAAAGACCCACTCCCAGCCACTGAGGTCCAAGCAGACTCCATACCCCTAGTCATACCCCAAGCCTAGTGTCACCATACTTCCTACTCCAAATTCATCATTCACCTTGTAAAACCATTGTCCCCATCTGAGTGATCGATTTCATGTCATTGTCAAGACATCTTCAGGACCCATGACTTCCTAGAAGGGGAGCAAAAGCAAGCCGGTTAGTGGTTAGTAAGTGGCTGAGATCGAATGTCAAACCCAAAAGCCAGTGTAAAGAAACTCATTTTGCTAGGCAAGCTTTCTAACGCTCCCCCAAATACCGCTGGTAGGATCAACTTCCATGACTTGATCATTTCTCTAAACCATCATCAGACCCAAACCCATAATGGTACAAGCCTCTAAATCAGTAGTCTGGACTGGGACTTACCCTATTTAATTACATGTAATCAATACAAATATACCGGCATTAAACAAAAATATATATTAAATCATAAAGATTATAAATTTAAATAGGGTCAAAAAAAAAGTGTCTCAAATGTTGTACCATTATTTTCACCCAAAAAAAAATTTGTTGTACCTTTAGAAATCTTAATAGATTTGTATTCCATTCAGATAATGAATGTGTAAATAGAATAACACTTGAGCATGTTACGGGAAAAAAATATATAGTAGAATGTACAGCCACTATGGGACATGGACATGGAGAAAAATTAATGCTTAATTGTCCTAGAGAGCAGCTGTGCCATGCCTTCCAATAAAACAAAAATAAGTCATATGACAGGAAGGAAATAAAGCTCAGGATACAATGAAATTTGACATTAAAAATACCAATGAAGAGCTTCACAAGTCAAATAACTGACATGCTTAAGTCTCTCTGAGAGTCTCTTTCATGTTTCATAGCAAAGAAGCAACAAAAATGAGGATACGTGGGAAAAAAAAAAAATTTTTTTTTTTTTGGAGGGGGGTGGTGAAGGTAACAAAAAGAGCATCTTAATACTCAGCACTTTCAAAAGTCAGTCTCCTAAATCTACAAATCCTCTCACAACCAGATGCAGATCAGAACAAATTTTCTTACTGGATGGCCTAGAAGTTGGATCTCAAACACTAGGCAGTCCTTGTTCCCAATCTCATGTCTTTTGCATGATGGCTTCGCTTGGTACTCAATGTCAACTCCATAATTTGTGTAGAATCTAACAAAGCACTGCAAATTAGACAAACAATGAAAAGATTCTTTATCACTTTATGAGATATTATAAGAGGTTTATCTAGACTCATGAAGACCTTTAACCAGAGAGATTACAACAGGGCGGAACACAAGCCCAGCTGATACAATGCAATCTCCATTCTCCAACATGGAGAATAAAACCATACATAGTTTTGGGCCTTCTATTCCCGAAATCAAAAACACAACTTTCAAACAAACTAAAACTTGAAATCCTTTTTCTTCGATTTCCCCTCTTTTTCCTGCATCTTCCGCTTCCTCTTCTTCTCATTCTGCACTAATTCCATCTCATTGTAAATAACTCCGTTGAATTAACCAACAAATAAAATAAACAAGAACTTTTTCTACGTGAGAAACGAACCTCTGCAACCATGTCACTGAAATCCTCCCGCTGGCTACGCAGCTTCTCCTCCTCCCTTGCTTCCTCATACCTGTGATCAGGTTCAAATGCAAGCAATCAGCACTACTGGAGAAAAATGAAAATATGTCCTTATTCATCAGAGAAAAAAAAAATTGTACAAGGGTTGGTCTTACTTTGCTGCCAAAACATTGTCCAAAACTTCCAGTTCTTCTGGTTGTAGAGTGACATCCACTTTATCCGATTTCTGGCCTCGTAACAGATCAACCTGTGCACAGAGTATCACGTAAACTAAAGTAAATAAAAGAACAGGAAAGTGATATCTGATATGTAGTCTATAAGTGGTATAAAATTATTGATGCAGATGTGTGTATGGAGACAATTTGCTTCTTAATTGCAATACAACCAAAATATTTGGTGCATGGCTCTAATACAGTTGACAAGGCAAGACAAATTGAGTAATATATTAATTTTTTTGAGAAGATCAAAAGCTTTATTGAAAAGAAAAAGAAAGCAAGCCAAGAAAGCCAAAACTACAGATCAACAAGACGGTGAAGAAAACAGCCAGACAAGCAAACCAAACAAGGACAAAAAAAAAGATGCAACAGGAAAGGAAAAGAAAACGAAAGCCCCTCCAACCAAAAGACCCAGGAGGCCAAAACAAGGCTAAAGCCTCCCATCCCAGAAATCAGCCAATGGTAAGTAATTTATATAAAATCACCTTATCATAAAATAAAAAAAAACAATGGTACATAATTTTACTTAAATACCCAATATTGGGTATTGGTCAGTCTCAGAAAATCAAAAATAGGTCCATAAACTATGTTACCTAATCAGCATGAAAACAACAGATAAATAGTTTTCTGTAATGACAGGCAGTCAATACGGAGAGAACAGCCAGTATCTACTTTATTAGCTTCTTGTACTTTAAATACTGGTTTTGGATCTTCTTAATTTGATTTATCATTTACACCTTACTGATGCTAAAATAAGCAGTTTCTTTTAAAACACAGTAAAAAATCCTTACCCTTTTGGCAGCTGTCTTGTCTTGAGCGCCAGTGCCAACCACATACCTGTATCCAGGAAAAAATGTCAGATCTTATCTACTCTACATTCTACAAGCATTCAAAAAAGTAGGAACAACAAATGAGCTCCTAAATCACATTAAATAAAGAATTTAGAGTTGTTTAAAGTACAATACATACGTATGTGTTGTTCCAAGCAAGGTCCCTGGAGCAATCTTTTCTTCTTTCTCTTCAAGTACCTTGGGAAAGGGAAAGAAAAAAAAACACGGAAAAGTTCATCAATATCAAAATTAATAAAAGCAAAAAATCGTGAAAGAGAACATACAAGCAGCTGCATATGATACACTCACTTGGTACAAAGGCTTCTCAGGCTCCTTCCTCTGTTGCTTTCTAAGGTCAATGACATCAGGTGTCTCCACACCAGTTGGAGTACTGAAAAAATAGAAAAGAAAAATTAAGTATCCAAATATAAACATAACAGTCTAATGGCAATTGGCTGAAGACCAGCAGTATAGTACCTTGAAAGGCTGTCTACAGACTGAATGCCAGCCTCCAATTCCTCTTCCTCTATCTCCTCTTCCTCTTCCTCTTCTTCTTCCTCTTCTTCCTCCAAATCACCCCAATGTTTGCTCCTATCAACAGGCTCATCCTGAATTTTGATAAAATATATTGTTTAACTAGAGAAGTATGTCCTTTGACTTCGTACTTCAGCAGAAAGCTACTTCTTATATTTACCCACCTCCTCTAGCTCAATGCACAATTATTTAAGGGTTCTTCAATGTCTTGCTAGTGTCCTTTTCCTCAGCCCAATAAAACCAGATATTGAACACAGGCAGGAAAAAAAAAAAAGATAAAGAAAAAATTACCTCATAATTAACCTGTTCTTGTAGTTGGACTCCAAAAACATCTCCATACAAAGGGCGTCCATACTATTCAACAAAAACGTAAAAACAAATAAGCTAGTGGCATATAATAGCTCCTAGAACACAAATATGGCACAGTAGATATTCACAAACAAAGAGAAGAACTCACTTCATCGACGGGAGGTTTACCCCAACCCCCAGGATGATAACCAAAGCTAGCTCCAGGAGGAATGGGAGCATTTAAGCCAGGAATTTTCAGATGTGGATAAGATGGCGGAGGACCATATCTCTGGTCATAATAGATAATGTCAGCTGACATGAAACCATAAATTTGAAAAGCATGAAACAGAAAAAGACCATGCACATGATATTAGCTAAACGAACCTGCATATTGATGAGCCATGGAGGAGGAGCACCCTCAGGCATACCAAGAGCTTCTTTTAGTTCCTGTGAGAGCAGACCTGGCTTCATCTCCCTTAGCTTCACCTGTAGAACAAACAGAATAGTGGTGTACCAATTAATAATGGTGTTTCTTCCTATAAAAAAAACTACCAGCCCAATGGCACAACAACAACAAACAGCCTTATCCCAACTATTTGGGGTTGGCTAGGGGGGAGGAAGCATTCACTTAACTTCTTGATCAGACAGAAATTAAGCCAGTAGCTGCCCTCTTACAAAATGCTAAGATGCCCAGGTATGGATATCAGTATGGAGTATGGACAATGGTATGAGAAGCAAGGTGATGCAGACAATCAAGCAAGACTTATGTATGTACCCCCACACAAGAAGGCTAGATTTAAGTGTACATGTTATGTGCAATTATTTAGGGTCTTTTAAGGGGGGGTACAACATTTTATGTGTCCATGTAATAAGGCCAATAGTGCCAAACTTCAAGTTTTTTAGAGTAATCCCGTTTTTAATGTTCAGCCCACTTTTACAAAGGTCAAAACTTGACTTTTTGGTTTGATTTTGGTGTAATTAGACAAGTTATTCAGTTACCTTTCTAATGAGACCAAGATTGCACAAATCCGAGGTAATTTGGGAAAGTTATGACCAAATTACTTAGGGTTGGTCACTAAAAATGGGAATAGTGTTTTTTAGGAAGTTTTGAGTTTTAATTTTTAGGAAAATAAGTTTTTAGAAAATTATGTTTTTAGAAAACTTGACTAGCAAGTTTAGAATTTTAGGAAGTTTCTAATTTTGACAAGTTTTCAGTGTCTTAAAGTTGTAAGTCTATTTAAAGGCAACCTCTCCCCCATAATTGAGTAGTGAAGAATAAATTTGTTTTTAAATATTTGGGTGTTCCCAAGGTGTGGCTGTAGTCATGTTCTTCTTCTCCAAGGGTTGATGCCACTCATAGCTCCCCTCTCTCTTCTTCTTCCATTGGTGTAACAACAAGCTCCCTACCTCCTTCAAGGTATATCCCTATTCTTTTTCTTTATCTCTTAATTTCTTCATAACTTTCTCTTTCTTTTTATACTATTTTTTTCTTTTTTTCTTTTTTCTCATATTCTTTTTTCTTCTTTTTCTTCCTTCTCTTGAAATCTCCATTAAAGCACCTTCACTTTTTCTGAAATTCTTTGATTTGACACATCAAATATTATCGGAATTTCATGAAATTTTAACTGTAGAACCCTGTCACACGACAGAAATGGCCATAAAAATTTCAGAATTTTCTGACACATCAAAGGGGTATTTTGATCATTTTCAGATTTTCTATCCAAAATTACAAAAATACCCTTTTTAGGTCTTTTTCTTTCTTTTCTTCTTCTTTTCATTCTATATTCTCCTAAACTCTATTTCTACAATTCTATTATCAATTTTCTCTTATTTTTGTGGCTACTGGAAGTACTAAATTCAATTCTTGAAAACTTTTGATTCCGCACTTTAAATCTAACCATTATTTGAGGGCTTTGGAATTACTCTACATCAATTTTTAGTATCTTCTCCCTTGTGCTGCATCATATAGATTAAATACGAAAAATATCTCTTTGCTCGCGATGACATAGAGCCCGACCCTTTATCTGAATTTCCACTGATTTTCCATAAACTTAGAAACAACCAGTAAATTTATCCAAAGTTTCCTTAACTCCCCTGGGAGAAATTAAAACTTTGCAGCTTGGCAAGGACTAATGATGACATCAATGAGTTCTTAGGTATTATCAAGGCTCTAAAAGGATAAGGGAAAGATTAAGTATACTTGAAGACACATTAACAAAAGATATGGCCCTAAATAGAGGGAAAAGGAAAAAGATCATTCATATACCAACCCCAAATAATTGAGGTGGGGCTTCGACAAGGACAATGATGATATCAGATGTCAAATATAAATAAATAACTATAACTCCCATTCTGATACAAAGCAATGCAAGAAGCCAACACTTAAGCCTGTAAGCTAAAGGAGGAATTGATGAACCCATGGTTTCACTAGTTTTAGTAGTTGTTTATTTAAGCTCTCGTTATAATGCTTTCTAGAAGTTTAGTCTTTACTTGGTTTATATTTACTTAGTTACTAAGTTGGTTTAAAAGTCCTCACATTAATGGAATAGTTTTTGGAAAATGAAAGTCCTATTTTCGTCACTTTTTTTAAACCTTATTTTAACTTTTAAGGGGCTTAAAGTTACTTGCTTGATTTGATTTTAATATAATTCAATGGGCTATTCTGTTACCTTTTCAACAAGTCTAAGATCTTGGGAATCCAAAATGTTTTGGGAAAGTTATAGCCAATAGTAACAGGGTATGAGCTTCTGTTGAGATTTACCTATTTTGAAGTTCACTTTAGTCAAGGGCCTATTTTGGTAGTTTCTTGATGATTGGTTTTTTTGTTAATTCCAAGTAGAATAGGGTTTTCTTTAATTTAGTTGCTAATTTAGCAGCTTCTAATGAGACTGGGTTTATATTAGCAACTTCTAGTAGGTATGATTACAAAAGTTGGACATGTTGAAGTCTATAGAAACCATTTCTTTCAAGGATAATGAACAAAGAATTTCTGCTTCCCAAGCTTGTTGATGTGGTGTCGATGCCATATTTCTCTTCTTGAAGGTGTTGATGCTATATTTCTTCTTGAAGGTGCTGATGCTTTTAGGAACCTCTAGGTGCTAATTATAAGAGTCCAGTGGTATTGATTCCATTGGAACTCTCTCTCTCTCTCTCTCTGATGTGCTATTTTTTTCTTCTTGAGGGTGCAGATGCTTTTAAGAACCTCTAGGTGCTAATTATAAGAGTCCAGTGGTATTGATTCAATTGGAACTCTCTCTCTCCCTCTGTGTGTTTGTATGTGTGTTCATAATTTCTCTTTGTTTTTTATTTGCTTATTTTCTGTTCTTATGCTTTCTTAAACCCAATCTCTTCTTCTCATTTGTTGAATTTCCAGCATAACTCACCATAGCCGACCGCCACCCTACCCCTTTCAATTATAATTATTTCACTTTGTTATGACACTAGAACCATCCCTAACCCTGTGCCTTCTTTATTTTAGCTGTTTGTCCCTTAAAAAGCACCTCTGATCTTCCTTTAGACCCAAATTTCCACTGCCCAAAATCCTAACGCATGACTAGTTGTTTTAACCCTTTCAACGAATTGGTCTTTTGTTAGATATTTTCTGCATCATATTCTCTTCAAGCTGTTGGTTGGTTCCTTTCTATGATTCATTGTTTCTTTAAGATGATCTTGTAGCAGCCTACTGCATGCCATCCTGTCTCCAGGGACAAAAACTGTGAAAGTGCTTGTGGTGTTTGTGCCCGTAATTGTGTGTTGACTTGTGTACAAGTGCGAATTAGTGTGATCTATGTCTGACCATGTGAACATGAACACATCCAAATAAATGTTTGTCCCTTTGTATTCTGCTCCTTGCTTATGTTTTCCAGTTGTTGTTATAAGTGCACACTCGTGTATGTGTGCCATGTGGTTTCTATTTCTTTTCCAAATCCAATCTGACTATCAGGAAAAAGGAAAAAATAACATTGTTGAGACTGACAATTGTGTCTGAATTTGTTACGAGGTCCCGTTGAGTTGCTGTTTTTTTTCTTTCATCTAAGCCATGTTTGAAATAATAAAATAAAATTTGGTTGTTGCAGAATCCAAAATTTGACTCAGTTACTCAGAATGGGAATTTCTTTCCTGAGCCAAAGACTATTTCCACTGAGAATGGGAACCTATTAGAGACTCAAGATAAAGATGTTATCTTGGAGGGCCTTGGTTCAGTTGGTGTCTATGATCAATGGGTTGCACCTTCAATATCTGGCCAACGCCCAAAGGCACGATATGAGGTATCAATTCTATCCTTTGACTCATGGTATCTGTGGGCTTGGTGTTTTTTCATTCTTAAGGGTTCATTTTTCTGTTGTAATATACTTGTAGACTGATTCTTTGCAATCTTTGTAGCACGGAGCAGCTGTGGTTCAAGATAAAATGTATGTTTTTGGTGGAAACCACAATGGTCGTTACCTTAATGATCTTCAGGTATATGCTTTCAGAGCTACTTGTTTGTAGATAGTCTCTGCTAATATTTGCATATTTGCTTGAAAACAAGTATTGATTTTTTGGTTTTTTAATGAGTAAATACTGATTGAATCTCAATCTTTTTGTGTTATCTGGGAATGGAGCTTTAGTTTCTTCCAAAATTATCACATATTATATTCTTGATACAATGTTGAGAGAATTTCAACAAAGATTCTGTATTTAGTACTTGTAGATTTATATAATTTTCTAGTTAATATTACATTAACTACTTTTAATTATGAAGTTAGGTGCAACTAGATATAATTTTTCTCTAGTTTGGGAAATGCAGGTTCTGGATTTGAGAAGTTTGGCATGGTCCAAGGTTGAGGGTAGGGCAAAGACTGAGTCTCTAGAATCATCTTCTCCAGTACTGTTGGCTCCCTGTGCTGGTCATTCCTTGGTTAGTATAGAATTGGTTTCTGCTTTTAATCTCTGGATTTTCTGAAACAAAGTTCTGCAAAGAACTGATTCACTTATGCGCAATATCTGTTCAACCATGTGCATTATGCAATGTCTGCTTTCAGTGACATCACTTGATCATATCTTTCTTTTTTAGATACCATGGGAAAATAAGCTACTTTCTATTGCTGGACATACAAAAGATCCTTCGGAGACTGTCACAGGTTCAAGTCATATTATGTTCCATGTTTTTTGTTTCCATATTATAACTTGTCCATGCCTTTTTTTTTTCTTTAATTTCTTATTCTTTTCAATTTACTTTTTATTTATGTTTTTATGACAGTGAAGGAATTCGATCTGCCAACTTGTACTTGGTCAACCTTAAAGACATATGGCAAACCACCGGTATTTTATGTGCATTTCCCATTTTAATGAGTCTTCCCTTGATTTGTAAATATGGTTAGACATCTATTTTTTATTTATTTTTTAATCAAGACTTGAAATCTTTTGACGGACTAACATTCAGAGTTTGGAATCTACTGGAAGTTAGATAAAAAATCCCAATAGTTCTGACTAGGTTTTGCTTATTTAGAAGTTCATAGAGAACTTAAGGCATCTTTCTTTTACATTACAAAGGTGTGCTTGAGTTTCTGTGTTGCTTCTTTATGTCATAGGTGTTCTCACACATTGAATTTTGTTTTGAAGGTTTCGCGCGGAGGTCAGTCAGTGACTCTTGTTGGAACAACTTTAGTCATGTTTGGTGGTGAAGATGCAAAGAGATCTCTCCTTAATGATCTGCACATTCTTGACCTAGAAACCATGACCTGGGATGAAATTGATGCTGTGTAAGAGGTTTCTCTGTTTTTTTTTTGAATAATAACTTTTTTTTGCTTTCATAGTTTTTTGGTTGGATCAGTCAGGGTTGGGTAATGTTGAAGGATTTATAGCAGCCATCCAACAGACAAGAAATCAATATCATGACATGACTTCCAAGTAGTTACCACTGTGGTCCTTTATTCTTTATTTTAGGAATATCAACAGGCCCATAACATTGAAGCGTTCAAAATTTTCATCTGTTTTATTTTGATACTTTGACCTGTTGTGAGTGCCTTAAAGTGATGGTGATTTTAGCCATATTTTTTCTTATTCCTTCTCCCGAAAATTTTGTTGTATCAGATAAGATTTTTTTTTCTTTTCTTTCACGTCTCAAATAAGATTTTAAAGAAAAAAGCAGTAGTTGTGTGATTGTTTTAGTGTCTCCAATATTTTATTTTGTTTAAGAAGAATCCAGGGCAGTAAATTTCATCAGTTCTGCATATTTAAACATTAAGACGACTCTGAGCTTAATTTCTAAATTGGTAGAAATAGGACAATCTTAGGTTTTACTTCAATATTGGAATCTTATTTTCCTTCATTTTTTTGTAGGGGTGTGCCTCCTTCTCCACGGTCTGACCATGCTGCAGCAGTACATGCGGAGCGATACCTTCTTATTTTTGGTGGGGGTTCGCATGCTACTTGCTTCAGTGATCTGCATGTTCTTGACTTGCAGAGTGTAAGATAGCTGCTTGATCCGCCGATGTTTGTTTAGTTGTACTTTAAGGGACATTACCTTTAGAATCTTTCCGGGATATGGATTTTGCAGATGGAATGGTCACGACCAACACAACAGGGTGAGATACCAACTCCACGAGCTGGACATGCAGGTGTAACCGTTGGAGAGAATTGGTTTATTGCTGGTGGAGGCAATAATAAGAGTGGTATGTGTTTGAAGCTTCATTTTTTTTTTTTTTTTTGTATATAAAAAGGAATCTTAACTTTACATCAAATTTGTAACCATTGGTGCACGCTTGCTAGTTGTTACCCAACATATAAGTACAGAATGTAACTGTAGAGAGGGCTGTGTTAGTGTTACATGAGTATAGCTATATCCCCAGAACTGATGATCATCATGGCCTAGTCTCACAGCAATAGATTTGGTTTGCCTGTGAGAAAATGTCTCTGGAGGCTTTTTTCAACCCACAACCTGCATGGGAAATGTCCAGCTATCTAGGTAATTAAGACGGGCATGTGTAATGATGTCAAGTAATGATACAAAGTATTAGACACGCTGACTTTAACAAACCTGTTCGCACTTACCTATGTTTTGTTTCCACATAAAAGGTATGCTTTTCAAATAATTTAGTAGTGTTCTTAGAGTAATTGTTATGGATGAAATTATACAATGGTACATTCATAAATGTTGTAAATAGGATACATATGCTAAATTTTGTTCAACCAAAAGTGGCAGCATGTCTTTGAGACATGAATTCAGTCTGGTATCTGACATGATCAAATTTTGGGAAATAAAGCGTTCTTGTTATGTAGCCAGCTATAGATGAAGACAGGAAAGGATACGGAGTTTTGTTTTGGAGGAGTCTTTGTTTATATATATAGAGCTGCAAATATAACTACAGCACCATCAGTGCTGGGGTGAAACCTCCCACTCATTTCATTCAACTATTTCCATTTAGTTGTACCTCATTCCTCCTTAGGAGGGAGATGATCTTATTTATTATTTCTAGTTTTCTAATAGCTTGCATTCTTTCTAACTTTTATGTGGATGAAGAATCCTCAGAAGTAGATCTAGAGGCATTACTCTCTAGGCCAGCTTTTTTTTTATTAGAATTTTTAGGAGGCAGGTGATCTTATTCCGTACACTCAGTCTTCTAATAGTAATAGCATACATGCTTTCTAACATTTATGCAGATGAAGAACCCTTTAAAGGGGGTCTAAGGGACTCTTCTTCATTGGCCAATATTTTTATTCAAACAAGAT
The DNA here is from genome assembly GCA_025762735.1 of Platanus orientalis. Taxonomy (NCBI): domain Eukaryota; kingdom Viridiplantae; phylum Streptophyta; class Magnoliopsida; order Proteales; family Platanaceae; genus Platanus; species Platanus orientalis. The sequence goes on along the minus strand of JAOXJP010000008.1, from coordinate 13,337,263 downwards.
AAAGGGGTGCTGGTTTATTATAGAATACCATTATTTTTTTTATTTTTTAATGTACCATTGGGTATAAGAAATGCAGGGCCATGCTCTCAAAACACCAATTAGAAACTGAGACATTGTTGAGCGGTCAAGCTTTACTTCATGGGAATTCCCAGATATATTTACAAGAACTTTTCTTATTTTTCCATTGTAAAGAAAAAAAAAACATGTGAGTCATCGGTGTATAGGCTCTTGGATTCTTAAAAAAAGAAGAGGAAGAACTGATAGGCTTTTGGACTGTTTTGAAGTTGCTCAAATGATATTTGAGTAATTTGGTTAATAATATATTCTCTTATCCCAAAAAAGTGAAAGAATAATTTTCATAGTGCTTTACTGTGTTTTGGAATACTAAGCTTAGTTTCAGGCTCATGGATTCCAAGGATAGCCAATGCCTTGGTGATTTTTCTACTTGGAAGAAGTGTTATTGGGGGCGAGTTGTTTTGTGGGCCACATCTTCTGATGTAATCCTATGTTGTAGTTCCTCTTCGGATGCCTTACCCTTTTTTGGGGCTGGTGTTTTATCTTGTCCTTTCTTTGTAATATCCTTTCTTTTCTTCAATATGATTCATTGTTGTCAATGAAAATATATTGCTGGCTAGACTTCATTTTTTTTTTTCCTCTTTATTTTGTCTTTTCCTTTGGAATGTAAGCAGGTTAGTGGTTTGTGGATGATGTTAACAGTGAACTAACCAACTCTCTCAAAACCTTGAGGTGTTAGGAGAGACAAATTAATATACTTCAACTCCCCACTCAGGAGGAACACTGTCCTCTCCTGGGAATACACTTGGGGAGCCAGGGGTGAGTCCACACAACGCATACACATGCGCACACCACAATATCTGGGAAAATACTTCTACCGGGATTTGAACTCGCGACTTGGCTTGGCTCTGATACCATGTTAACAATGAACAAACCAAACTCTCCCAAAACCTTAAGGTGTTAGGGGAGACACAAATTAATATACTTCAACAGATGAATGCTGGATTTGAAAATTGTTGATGTTTTGAATACCTTTGGAAGAAGAAAGAACACTATGTTTTGTTTGCTTTATTACTTAATTGGTACTCATGCTTTATTCCTTTTCTGTTACAGGGGTCTCAGAAACTGTTGTCCTTAACATGTCCACCCTTGTTTGGTCAGTTGTAACCACTGTCCAAGGACGTGTGCCTCTTGCCAGTGAGGTGTGCCCTGTTTCTTGATTATCTGTTTCATCAAGCTAATTTGATTAAGACTCGTAAATATGTCAATTTAACTGTATAAATGGCACAGTTACAATTATAACATTGGTACAATATTCTCCAGCAAGCTTCATGAGCATTAAATTATATTTTTGCAAGGAAAAAACATTTGGGTGCATTTATATGATGTTTATCACCAACTTTATATCTGCAATTTGGGTTTATGACCTCAAGTTGTCTTATCTGGATCCCCTTTAACGTAATTTACATGATAAAAGAATGTGCAAATGCAAACATATAATTACCATATATTGAAGTTAATAATAATTGTGATGTTCTATTTTGTTCGAGCACCACTTGTGGAACAATGGTAGATGAACACTGTACTCTGTTTATTTTTATTTTTATATCTTATATATTATTTTGTATAATTATAGGCAATTGTAAATTGAAGGGGCTAAGAAGAAATATTTAACAATGTGCGACAGATTTTTTCATGATATGATTATTCCGTCAACCTAGATATTGGAATGGCCAAACAGCATTGGATTTATCATAGATGTGTCTCTTTTTTTTTGGGGGGGGGGGGGAGAGATAAATAGGAATATTATTCAAGAAGGAAGAAAAGGAGAAACAAAGAGAACAAAAGAAGCAAAGCAAAGTTAAAACCAAAAAACAATAAAACAAAACAAAGCAAGCTATTCAATCTCATTCAAAAGGAATACCACTTAACTCATCATAATATGAAGAAATGAAAACCTAATAAAAAAAGCGGCCTATAGGTACTGGCATAAAGAATTTTCAAGTGGTGAGTACTTCTGTTCGAAGGCTTTGTTGTTCATCTCCTTCCACATGCCCTAATAGATGGCCCTAAGTAGAAAACGCCATATGATTTCCAGGATACCTTCCTACTCTTTCATCCACCAACCCAAGAGAAGATCTTTGAACAAGTTTGAGAAGGTCTAAAAAACATTAAGTTGGGCAAGGAAGAAGCCCCAAACTTTTCTTTCCATACAACAATGGATAAAAAGGTGGTCTATTGACTCTTCCTCCCTCATACACAAAATATAACTATTTGCTAGATTCCAACCTCTACTCTGTCATGCCCCAAGATCCATATTTGTATGGCTACGAATTTTGGAATGTGACATTAATCTATTCACATCAATGTTATTTAAATTGTTTATAATTTTTTTTTTTTACATCTTTCCTTTCATACATACGTAGTGGAATCTCATAATCAAACCATAATCATTCTATTAAATTTAAAATCCACAAATTATATTCCATAAATAAAATCCCATAGTCTAACATAAACCAAAATAATAACAAACCATTTATATAAAATTGAAACTTTAAACTTACCTATAAAATCTCTTCAAATAAAACTGAAATAATTGAATTAAACGGAATCAAAATAGGTCTCTAAACAAATATTAAAATAAAATAACATAATGTCTAAAAATAACTAAATCAAATCTCCATCATCGTTCTTCTTCTTGAAATTCAAGCTACTCATCTACTCTATCATCCTCATCATTTGAAAACATCGGTGTCAACTCTGTAAGTGTGACTGATTTTGCAAATAAACAAGAACACTACTTAACATGCTGAAACAATTGGGTTAGTGAGCACGAATATTTTCATAATCAAAACAGAGTGAAACATGATTTCAAAACATTTACTTTACGTATGAAAATAATGCTTCTAATCTAAAAGATAGAACAAATAACAGAACAGAACGGAAATCAAGATGCATAATTAAACAAAAACGTAATTAGAACTGAAATACTGAATTGAATTGAACAAATATCTGAAACTGAATTGAATGGAACAAATCATTGAAACACGTATACATATATGAGAGTTGTCGAAACAAATATCTAAATTCCCCACACGTGTTGCAAGATAGATAACAAATAACTGAATCATATACCGGAAATCCCCCACACATGTTGTGAGCTAGATAATATGTAACAGAACAAAACAAATCACTGAAACATATATACATATATGAGACCTACTAAAACAAATATCTGAATCTCCCACACGTGCTATGACCTAGATAAGAGATAACTGAATCATATATCAAAAATCCCTGTACTGTGAGCTAGATAATGGATAACAAAACAGAACAAACCCATTGATGTAGTATGCATGTTAACAAAGTAAAGAGATCCATAAGTCAATGATTCCAAACAATTCAACATGATAAACTAGATTCTTATTCCCTCAAATACTTCGAAAGAAACAGTAGTAAAGATTAAGTGATGATTTAACTAGTACCAATAAGATAAAAGCCAAATAAAATAATGGAAATTAAAGACCAAACATGCTGCATTAAAGAACTCCAACTAACTCAAGATTAGAACAACAAATGAAGTTAGAAAACCTACTAGGAATAATTAAAAGAGATGCAACTGATAATTATGTATGGCTGGCTGTGGGTTTATATATTCATGGGTTTTGAAAATTTTCTGATCGAAGACCCAAAATATGTACTTATACAGCAGCCACAGGTATGGAAACTTATCTCCCTCTCCAGAAGACACAAAACCCAATCTAAGAACTTGCTGGATAATTTTCTGGGCAGTAGACTGTATGAGATTATATAGCAATCAGCACTTTTCTAAACCTGATCAGTAGCAAGTAGTTGTGTACTCAGTTCTCCTCCCTGATCCAATCAATGAACCCTCTTCAGCAGCATCAAACAAACTAATTCCACTAAACTCCACTACTCTGATCAGTCACCATGTAAATATAGCAATCCAGCAAATCATTGAGGTCATTGATCAAACACCTTGTACACACATAAGTCAACACAATAATGTAAATAGAACAATGATTGGCGACTGCCTCAAATCTCAACACTAGAGTAATTCCCAATGAGGCTGTTGACTCACGGAGTTGGTGTAAGGTGATACCAATGTGGCTGTTGGTGGTGTTTAAAAGAATTAAAATTCGAACTGGTAGAATTTAAAAAAAAAAAATTAAACATGGGAAAGTGGTTCAACTCAGCCATATTGGTAATAAGTGATTTCCTTGAGGAGACTTAATCAAATCTTATAGAAAGGCTGCTGGAAAATTTTCTGGCAGCAACTTATGGGTCTCTTTATAAAAAAAATCCAAGAATTTTCTGGTAAAAAGGAGTGGCCGACTGGTGTGGTGGATGATATGGGTTATTGGGATTGAGAAATTGGTGAAAGAGTGTAAACAGGTGGTCATTTGATGTGGGAAGATTATAGGAGTGCTGGGTTTGATGGTAGGTGTAGTTTGAAGGCTATGGATGATGAAGAAGAAGGGTTTGGAGCAAGTAGATTTAAGAAAACCAGGAAAAAAAAATGAGAAAGAAGATGATGAAGATGTGAAGGGGATAAAGTACCTAAGGAAATCACCAACCTCTCCTTTGGAAAATCACCAACCCAAAGTTCCTTGTAGGTAGACCAAGGAAGAAGAACTTGCTTCAGCCGTAAGGAAGAGCACGAACAAGCCAAAAGAGCTTTCAATTTTTTTTTAATAATCTAGGGTGTTGACAAAGAGGCCCCCCTTTTCCTTTTATAAAATTTCAAAAATGGCAAAATCTTTTATTACATCAAATAGAAACCAAAAAAAAAAGAAACTAGAAGAAATACAAGCAAAAATGTGCTCCCCTTCTTATAGTGATCGAACAAGCTTTAAATAGGTTTAAGAAATCACTTCACAAATATACCCCATATAAAATTAAAAATGACCAATATATCCGAAACTACTCTAGACACTAAAAAGTGTCTATAAAATTGAAAGAAAATGCATAAAAAGCCCTGAAAATAAAACAAAACATAAAATAAAATGTCCACATGTCATCCAACCATAGGGGTCTACACGTGGACCCACCCATATGGATAAGTGGGTCTCACATGCTTCAAAAAATGCACGATGCTCAAATCAGCTCCGAATCGCCTCTCAATCTAAGCGATGAATCCGAACAGTCCCTGGTCCATGTAAAGGCTCTAGGGAACTCTCCTCCGACATTGATACACTCTAAGCTTGCCCTGTCGCAAGATGTCCTCATCACCCATCTACAATCCGATGGTAGGATACTACTATGTCACAAACATTGTCACTTAATGTAACATGATGAAGAGGGTACCTAATCGTATTTATTTAAACCCGATGAGGGGCTCCATCAAAATTGCTTCTTTGATAACAAATGAGTCTCATGTCATAGCTAAAGATATATTTTCATCAAAACAGATACAAATGCTAGCAAATATCAAAGCAGAACAAAACTAATAATCTTTAATAATTTATAAACAATGCATATCTTTGAATCAAAACATAAAACAAGAATTTGACCCACCTAAAAACATAGATCTAAGGATTTGCCATATCGAAAATTCTTTAAGACATTCTTTAAAAATATGTTTACTAAAAATCATTTGAAAACTCATTTTAAAAACATGAGATTCATTCAAAACAATTTAAAAACTGAGTAGAACAATTTTTTTCTTTTGCAAAACAAAGATTAAAATCATCTAAGAATTTATTTGAATCAAAATCAATAGATGGA
>JAOXJP010000008.1:13311627-13329783 GCA_025762735.1 Platanus orientalis | reverse complement strand
TCTCTCTCTCTCTCTCTCTCTCTCTCTCTCTCTCTCTCTCTCTCTCTCTCGATATATATATATATATATATATATATGGGAATAAAAAACAAAGTTTATGTTGGCAAATAGAAATCCCAAGGGCTTCTACTCAATCATATTTTGCAACTCCGATCAGAAGCCCTCCCAATCATATTTTGCGACTCCAACGACAGTTACATGCGGCTTAGTCTGCGTTCTTTTTTTGGCTTGAATTTTTATCCAAGTTGTATTCTAAATAAGGAAGAATATGAGCCAGAAAGATTTGTATTTGGTAAACACTGATTCAAAGAATCGATTAAATCGTTTAGACGTTTCTAAGCCACTCAACCATGCATGTACGACCATGTTACCACTTCAGACTACAGGTTGAAATCCGTCTACAGTCCGAACGGGCCTACAACTACAAACGTGTGTGATTTGTCAACCTCCAGATTTGAATTCCTCATTTTCCATGACACAAAACAAATCCAGAAATTCTTGAACAGCTCCATTGGTGTAGAACTCAATATATAATAATTATTTCCGCACACAAATACACTTTTTTCACTCTCCCTGAAAATACTTTTATATTTTGATAACTATATAAATTGAGACCACAAAGAGGAAGTAAATTAGAAGGAACTAAGATAGAACTTTTCTTTTCTTTCACAACAAAAAGAATAGGGATGACAGAAAGAAAAAAAAAATTAGGTCAGTTTCATGTCAAGATGGACTCTAACCAGTCTGATGTGTACTCGTATGCAACAAAGGTAACTGCACCAGCCGGGGCAGCTTTGACAATGGATGGGACAATGCCTTTGTAAAGGCCAGGCCAGCCCTCCTTCTGCAAGATCCGGCGCAGGGCATCATACATATTTCTATAAGCACGGTGCTCCACTCGAGCCCCATACTTTGGATGCCTTTGTAGTCCTTCAATCTGCACCCACCAGAGGAAGACTTAGATTATCTGTTCTAACATAGGAAACACTACTGTGTAGCAGCAAACCATGTACTTCCAACAACAAAAGTATTGCATACAATTCTAATGAAAATAATAGAATACAAACAGCTCAATTATGGGGGTGCCCTCCCTAAAAAGGCTACAATAAGTACATTAAGGGGCCTCACTTTCTATCTAATACACTTCCAACAAGTTACCACCCTACATAATTTTATCATTAATCTAAACCCTCTTAATACTCAGAAATAAGATTGAACAACACAATATAAAATTGGCTTACCAAAAACTACAATATAAATTGACATATTAATTCTAAGTCATCATCATCATGTTCATCCAAGTCTTAGATATTTGAGATTGGCCACATGATCCATTCTGCCATTTAACTCTGTCTAGTGCCACATTTATGTTAGTTTAGATTTACCCAAATGAATCACAAAAAAAATTTGTTTAATAACCACAAATTTTTCAAAATACCTTTTTCCAAAGATATTCCACCCGTGATAAAATAAATAAATAAAACAGCATGTGAAAAAAGTAACATGCCTCTTGATGGAAAGTATATACACAAATTCAACCTACAGCATGATAAAGTTACATGTATTTTCTTCTCCAAAAACATATTACATACATTTTATCTGGTCACTCCCCATGAAATTTCTACAACAATTTATTAACCTATGACATTTCAGTTCATCCAAGTTCCACGCATCAGAAAGTAGACCAGAAAGACACTCCGCCAACAACATAAATATATCAGCATGCATGCAGGGGAAGGGATCCACTCAGCATGCCGTACCTAGAACACCTCTGAATCTAAAAGGCATACCTAAATGGATCATTGTAGCCATCCCATCTATTGCATCTTTTCAAAGCATGCTGAAGGGTTTAAAAAAGGAGTCAATAGAATGAGCGGTTATGATCAATCAACCACACTTGGTGCAGATATAACTGCAAGGAGTCATCAAATGGTAGAGCACATTGCCCAGAAAATGTTGGAAAACCACACTTTCCCTATTCTCTTGTGCAAATCAATGGAGCAAAACTAAATGGAAATAAAATGCAAATTATAATCACAAGAAATAGCAAAGTAACAAGAGAAAACACACCACAATACGTCAGCATTTTTAACGTGGAAAACCCCAAAGGGAAAAACCACGGGACACTAGTCCAACAAAATATTACATGATATGAAATGGGTACAAGGTTTGATCTCACATATATGGAGGAGTACAATAAACCAAAAAACTTGAAGAGAATCACCCAGATTTGTGGATGTTCACAATCCCTTGAAGAAACATCAATCTTTACACCTTCTTCAAACTTGTTCTATTCTTCATAAGAAAAAACCCCAACTTCAAAATACTCATACAAAAAGAGAAACCTTAGTTTTGCACATTCAATCACCCAAAAATGGTGAATAGATATTAACTCCAGCAGTCTCACCAAGAAACCCCTCTCTTTCTTCTTCATTTTCTCCCAAAAGCAAAAACCCTTATTTATTCTCTCTCACGGTTTGCATCTCACGACTCCTCTCTTTTTTACTTTTTCTTTTACATAGAGTCAATGGGCTATGGGTCCCACCTCCCATGACGAGGGACGTCCAACAATCTCCCCCTCCCGATTCATGAGGAGGGTTCCACACTTCCCATGCCTGCAATGCTACAACACACCTCAAGTTTCACCTTAGGTAAGGCATTTGTCATCATATCGGAGCCATTTTTGTCGGTGTGAATCTTTTCCAACGATAACAGCTTGTGTTCTAAAACATCTCATATCCAATGGGTACCTTACATCTATGTGTCTGGACTTGGAATGAAAACTTTAGTTCTTACTGAGGTGGATGTCACTTTGACTATCACAGTAAACAACATGCATGTTATGCTTCAAACCCAGTTCTAAAAAGAACCTCTTCGTTCATAACATCTCTTTGCAAGCTTTTGTAATGACAATGAACTTGGTCTCTACAGTGGACAAGGCCACACACTTTTGTAGCTTGGATTGTCATGACAATGCTCCCCATTTATAAGTAAATAGATACCTTGATGTAGATTTTACTAGAGTCAATGTCTACAGCCATATCTGCACCCATATAACCTTCCAAAACAGGTTTATCACCACCAAAGCACAAACATAACTCTGATGATCCCTTGAAGTACCTAAAACCCCACTTGACTGCAACCCAATGCTCATTGCCAAGATTGGCAAACACAAACTATATGTACTAGAAATAATCCACTTGACTGCAACCCAACGCTCTTTGCCAAGATTGGCAAACACAAACTATATGTACTAGAAATAATCCACTTGACTGCAACCCAATGCTCTTTGCCAAGATTGGCAAACACAAACTATATGTGCTAAGTCTGGCGCCATGAGAGAGAAGAAAGAAGGGTTTTTGCTTTTAAAAGAAAATGATGAAGAAAAAGAGGTTTCTTGGTAAAGCTCTTGGAGTTGATTTCTCTTCACCATTTTTAGGTGATTGAAGGTGCAAAAGCAATGTTTCTCTATTTGTGTGAGTATTTTGGGGTTAAGATTTCTTCTTGTGAAGAATAGAAGAAGATTGAAGAAGAATAGAAGAAGATTGAAGAAGAATATGTGAAGATTGGTGTTTCTTCAAGGGATTGTGACCATCTACAAATCCGGGTCATTTTCTTCAAGTTTCTTGGTTTATTATACTCCTCCATATTGGTGAGATCCAACCTTGTACTCATTTCATATCTTAGTAGAATATTTTGTTGAACTAGTGTCATGTGGTTTTTTCCTTTAGGTTTAAGGTTTTCCACGTTAAAAATCTTGACATATTATGGTGTGTTTTCTCTTGTTACTTGCTTTGCAATTTCTTCTTGCATTTTATTTCCATTTGGTTTTGCTCCATTGATTTGCACAAGAGAATAGCAAAGTGTGGTTTCCCAACAACACATGTGTCACATGTAGAAGTATAGGAAATTGGTAGACCCTAGATAAATGAAGACAATGTGCATATGAAAAACTAAAATCTGTTAAGAGATAGATATTATCAACCAAGCAATTTTAGTATATTTTTTATGTTTAGTTAAGAGACCTTATTAAGAAAAAGAGAGGGGAAAATAAAAAGGAAAGGTAAGGGGCACAAATAGCCGAAGAGGAAAGACAACCGGAAGAACAAAGAGGAAAATAAAGAAGACAACACCCACTACAACATAGCCTTACAATATAGGACATGTCCCAACATACATGGCTAGTCTATGAATATCTTATCTTGCTTTGCCAAGTAATCCACAAAAGAATCTGCCAATCAAGGCATCCACAAGACTGAGGGGTTCAAGAAGTGGCCTCCCGAATGAAGTGAGATAGCCTCAAAGGACCTCCCCTATTCAATGTGAGCTATCCAATGACTATGGTAAAGTCCCCCTCAATTACTAAATCCTGAAACCAAGAGACAATGCCAATTTGATACCAAACACTAAAGCTTTGATTACCGCTCTCACTGAATCACCCTCACCCATAGAGCTAGAGTCAATTTGACAACAAACACCAAATCCTCAGCACATGTCCCAAAGTGTTTTCAAATGCACCTCCAATACGACATGATCCCAAATTCCCCAAGGAGCACCAATCAAAATTAAGTTTGACAGAACTCCCAGTTGGTGGGGACCAGGGTCTAACCGTCAACCTAGCATATGGAGATATCTTAATCACCTTTGATCATTCCCTGATGATGGATTCAATTGAGAAGCCTCTAAAGATATCAATTGTAAAGGTCCAATGCACCCCTCTGATAGATATCACATCACTGATCTTCTACATAGACCGTCTCCTCTCATGAAAAATTAGAGTATTACTCTCCTCCCAGACACTCCAAAAGTTGACTGACCACCAATATGTATATCCACAGAAGTTTGCTCCTTTTACTAAAAATAGCATAAGTGCCAACAAGAATCTCGTTAGGGAATATCCAAAGAGTCTAAGGACATGGATCCAGACTCCCGTCACAAATCGACAACTATTTAAAAGGTGGTTAACTGACTTCCCATCTGCATGACACATCACACACGTGGGAGGAGGTGTCTGTCTTTCTGCCTCCTTTGAAGCATGTCACAGATGTTTGCCTTCTTGTGATGTTCCCAATGTTCTCGACCAAGACCATTCAGAGAACCTTACAAAGAGAGAGAGAGAGAGAGAGAGAGAGAGAGCCTTAAAAGGGAAGGAATTTTTTTTGGAAACGTAGGACATATAGCTTTGAAAATAGATTTAGTGTAGAACTCACCCCTAGAATCAAGGGACCATACCCCGCACTTCTGATCTACCATAGTTATAAGTACTTTTTTTTTGAGAAATAAGGAAATTTTATAAAGGAAACAAAGAAACAAGAACAAGGCACATCCGCAACATGAGCAATGCCTCGGCGAAGCAACAACAAGAGCAAAATACAAGAGATCACACAACCCTAATGGGCAAAGATAAGGGAGTCTCATTCAAAGACCCAAGAACTAAAGGGACCGGGACTGAAAGTCGGGTTCGCAGAGATCCATTCATGAATCTTTCCCAACATGGAATCCACTAAGTGTGGATGAAGAGTCAAGATTCCATTGAAAATCTGTTGGTTGCGCTCAACCCAAATCATCCAGCACACCGCTGCCGGGATCAATCTCCAACATAACTTTTTAATCCCGTTAACCTTCACCATATAAATACATGTTGGACAGTTTCACGAAATGATATAGTTTTTCCATACTTGACCTTTTTCAATTCCCACATAAAACCAAATTCTCAAAGTTGACGAGAAAGAAGAAAGAAGCAAACTTAGCCATAGGTTTGTTTTACAAGATATTGAAAAGAGATGAGGGAACCTAATGCTCAAAGGCATATTGCTCCACCGAAAGCCTTCCCAAAATCTAATCATATATACTTAACCAAACTCATCCCTCACAACTGAACAAATACTGAGAAATTTTGACTGATGCTCTTCTAAGGACATGCAAAAATACTCAATTTGCATCACCCAAGTCCACCCAGTTTGATGGACATTGTTTTTTATTTTAATCACTCAATATCAAAGGCCTGAAGGTTCTTTGATAAATCTCCAGAGCCATTAGTCCACTAAGGCAATATTCATTTCATGCAGACTATCTAAGTCCAAACCACCAATATCCATTAGCCTGTCAACTGTATCCCAAAATATTAAATGACCTTAGTAGGCAAATGTGGCTTATGGTGCCTGTTGCAATTTGCTGGGCTATTTGGGAGGAGCACAACAAGAGAATCTTCGATAGCACAAAAAAGGGAAGGACCTATGTTCAGATATTGGATCTATGATTGGGATGCCTACATCTTTACACACTAATGTGTGAGCCGTTTATGTTTTAGTTTTATCATTGTTCGTCTTTAGCATTTCTCATGCTGTATCGAATTCTGATCTTTTTTCATTAATAGAACCTTATCTTCTCAAAAAGTTTCTCTGGAACCAATCCCCAAGTTTTATCATTTTTAAGTGAGCTTTGAAGACTGATAGATAGTAAACATGGAAGTTAAACAGAGTAATCCTACCTCCCAAAGAAAGATAATTTCTACCATCCTCCAGTCATTTGGAGAATTTTCTACAAAAGGGTGTAAAAATCCAATGAATTGGGGTTTCCCCCAAGGGGAAGTCCAAGGTACTTAAGAGGCCATCCCTCAATCTCACAGCCAAGAATCTCTGAAAATGCAAGGTCTTCTCCTCATTTATATTAATTTCAGCTATTCAACTCTTTTCCAAGTTTACACTCCAATCCAAAAATATTTATAACATTTCAAAATTCAATGAATTATAAACATAATCCTCACAAGCCTCACAAAACACAATAGCAACATCTGCAAATAGGAGGTATGATACCTCCATATTACCCCTCCCTATAGCAACACCTCTAACCAGATCTAACCCATCAACCCTGCTAAAATAAATATTTTGCACAGCATGTCCACACCAATGTGAGTGGGAAAGAAGATAGGAGATCTCCATGTATAATGTCCTCCATAGTTGTAACACAAACACAACAACTACTACTTTTAGGATAACATTGATGATGGTGGAGTAGTGTATGGAGAAAAAGCATCCCCTTCATAAATGAACTTCCAAAGAGACAATAGAAGAAGTTCACTAGCACAGTGAAAACCAAAAAAAGACTAACAATAGGAAAGACAAAAGGGAAAAAAAGGACTGATGCAGACATCATGACCGAGATGATGATTCGGATTTTTCACAGTTTTTTATTCGTTTTTTTTTACGTAATAGTGTCTCATGTAAAAGGGGGCACAGAATTTTGTGGACATTTTCGTATTTATTTGTCTATTTAGGAGTTTTATGTCTTTTAATTTATAAAATAAGGGTAATTTTGTCGTGTGGACATACGGGCTTGGGGGTATTTTAGAATATTCCACATTAGATTGTAATAAACATAGTCATGTGGGAGTCTATAGAGCCCCACACGACCAGCTCTTTGATTATGAAATAATATTCAAAAATTGTGTCATCACGGTTTGAGCTCTCCTCTTCTTCCTCTTGTTCTAGGTTGAAGAACACTAAAACCTTGGAATGGGTCTCGATTCAACCTAATTTAACGGTTGTGGTGGAGGCTATTCCCTTCCCCTTGGGTTAAAGGTTTTTTTCTCCCTTCCTCTTTTTTTTCTTTTTTTCTTCTTATAAATTTTACATATTACATTAATGCTGAAACCCATCTCGTGGTAGAAGAATCACCACTACTCCTTCCTCCTACCCTTTCTGAGCAAGACATCACTTCTCAGGGCATGCCAAGACTTGGACGATCCTCATAGAAGGAAGGAATAGTCTCAGTTTTTACTTCGAATTAAATCTTGGAGGAGTTCCACAATTCCAGGCATGAAATCAGCATATAGAAGTGTTTGGATGAGATCCTCTACCAACTCTAAACCACAGATGACCTGAGCAAGTGGTTTCTCTTAGGTGATCAGCATCCTTGAACAATCCAACAAGACCCTACAAACCTCCAAAAAAAATATTTTATATTTTAATTTCTTCAGGGATTTGTTCTACCTAGGCGTGAAGCTGGGGTTTTTTTTTTTTGGCATTTCTGGGAGTTTGATCAACAGCTTCAGCAAACATGGGATCAATGGGATTTGACGCATCCATGAAGTGTATAACCCCAGGACGACTCTAGTAGCAGGAATAAGCAGCAGCAACAGCCTCTGAAAATAACACAAGTCACTAGACTTCTTCAAGGCTGGTGGTAATAGGGAGTTGGGACAGTTTCGGGAAAATCAGGTGCTATCCTCTACAGATCAAAGTTTTCTTAATTTTGATATATCCAGTGTTTGGAAGACACCTGGACGACTCTTGTACCAGCAGCCATCATCCAAAAGTCCTTCTCAAATCAAACCCAACCTTGAGTTCTTTAGAGGCTGGCGGTACCTTGTTTTGGGGGATCAGATTTTTACAACTTCTACCATAAAGTGATTTCCTGGTTCCAGGAGCAAGATTCTTCATGGGCTATATGAAGAAGAGATGAGAACCCCTTCCCCATTCAATTTCTGATATAAAAGAATACCCTTTTACATGCTTCTCTCCAAATCCCCTAGGTTGTAACTTGGCAGCTGTTAAGATATCTTTTCTGAACTATATTGTAATACTTGTCCCTATTTTTGCAACTTAAACATATTTTAAACCTAATCCCCTGTTTATTTAGCTCCCTATAAAGTTTTCCCATCCTCCCCATGTTTTTTTTTCCTACTCTTCCCTTTTATTTGATCACTTTTCATTGCTTTAACACCAACAGAATTTCTGACAGCAATTTGATAACTTCTTGAGCTCTAAATTAGTTGGTGTTCTTCTCTTATTGCTTAGGTATAATATTGCTCAGCACTTTGTAGACCTTCACTCTTGTCATGCACTATGAATTTGACTTAAAGAATCCCCTGGAATTAGCATGTGGATGTACAAGTAGGAATTTTGTTTATCTTTACTTATTGCTTTGTCAAGTTTATTCATAACTCCTGTGCACACACTCACTAACATACATGCAAGCTGCATCAAGGACACTACAAGATTAAATCGTGGGCAAACCCATCCCACACCACCCACCACTTTGCCATATCAAGGTGAGTGGAAATAGAGATCCACTCCCTGAAAAGGTCAAGCACTCGAGCCACAAGACGATCACACATGGAGACCACAAGACGATCACACATGGAGACCTTCCCCTAAAAGAACAAAAGTTCCTTTCCTTCCAAACAATCCAGCAGATAGCTCAGGAAGGAACCTCCAAATCAAAAGGGAACAGCCCCTTAAATCACCAGTCCACCAACTCAAGATAAGGTCTCTAAATGAATGCAGGAACACTCACATAATGTAGATGTGAGAAAGAAAGAAAACCCAAATCTTTCTTACCATCTGACAGTGAATAAACAGATGGTTAACAGATTCCTCATCCCCGAAACACAAACTACATATATTAGCCAAATTTCACACCCTTTTTTAAGATGGTCAAGAGCGAGAACTTTATTCAAGCAAGTGGTCCAAATATATATATATATATATATATATATATATATATATATTTTTAAAAAAACTTTGACAGGATCTCCCATATCCAAATGTCCTTAAAAGAACCAGAAGCAGAGGGAACATGATCCAGGCCCCAATAAAAAGATTTGGAAGAAAAACACCCATTTTTACAAAGACCCTACACTCTACAATCCCTCTCCACATGGATCAAACAGTAACCCCCCAAAAGATTCATCAAGCTCAACCACTCCACCCACTCCCTGTCATTCAGATTCCTCCTCAATCTATGACACCACACCCCATCCCCAAGCTAGTCAAAGTTATCAGCCACCGAGCCATGAATATCTGACGCAATCAAAGATATTCTATGAAAGACCTCCTTAAGAGGGGCACTACCACACCAAGAATCATCCCAGAAATGGATATCGACCCCTAACCTCACACCAAAACTAATGAATTTTTTAAATTGCTCATTCCCCGTCAAAATGGAATTCCAAATCCCACACCCATGATAAACTCTCATCTCATTCGACTCCCACACTGAATTGCAGCCATGTCTGGCCACAATAACTCTCCTTCATAAGCTCTCCCTTTCCTCCCCAAACCTCCAAATCCACTTCCCAAGAAGGGCTTGGTTATGCATTCTGATCCTTCTAATACCCACACCCCCTTCCTCAACAGGATGACACATCAACTTCCAATCAACGAGGTGGAATCTTCAATGATCCATCTCATCATTCCACAAAAAATTCCTACACCTTGAAGTAAACAAAAAACTCCTGGCTAACATTATCATAGGCTACTTGAAGGTCCACTTTCAAGTAAACAACTCCCTTCCCAAAGATTCTCATCTCCTCCTCACTGGATTGCATCTGTCTATTCTTTACAAAATCCCCTTGGGTCGGTGAGACAACATACTCAAGTACTTCCACATCTTTTTGAATAATACTATGGATATGATCTTGAAGGCACTAGTTAGTAAGTTGATTGAACGAAAAATCTCTAAGACCTATATAACCTTCTCTCTTGGGGATAAGAGCAATGACCTCTCATGAAACTCATCAAAATTCCATAGTAGATAGTCTTTGACTACGTCCAAAAATTCTTGATAGAATCCTATTGTGAACCCATCAAAACTGAGAGCTTGATCTTTATGCATTTCATAATCAGTGCTCTAACCTAACCTTCCCCATTTCAAACATCATCTCAGGTCATAAAGCCAACCCCTAAGATGCTTTCCTACTTTAGATCATCCACTCTCCTACAATGGTTTGAAGGAGAAGAATATAGGCTCTCAAACTAGCTTGTTTGGGTATCATTCAATCGTACATTATCAAAAAAAAAAAGATTTGACCTAAAATAAAATGAATAATGGAGAAGTAAATTTGTAGAATCACGTCAGTCAAATCAAACACTCATTTGATACATCTGTAAGCTCAAGTTTGGTATGCCAAGCCTGAGCCTAATCCTTGTGTGACGAGCCTGAGTTAAGCTAGGCAAAGCTTGGATCAGCTAGGCCCGTTGGCACCCCTACACCTATATAGCAGCGTAACTGGGTGTGAACAATACCCTTTTCAAGTTTCATTTGCATAAGATGGAGTGGCTGTTGATGGATGACTATGTGGAGGACCTGAGGTATTGGGTCCAAGAGATAGGAAGTTTACAAATTCATGCCATCCAAATCCATTTGCCCCCACCCACCCACCCACCCCCAGATATATATGGCTTTCTTGTAGTCACTATTTTAATCCTCCAAGACAGCCACATATGATCCATGTCTGTTACATTGAGTTCAGTAAAAAAAAAATCCATTAAGGGTCAACATTTTTCCCTCAGCAGCTCATTCTTTGTGTTCCATTTGCAAGCAAGAGATAGGAACTCTGACAGCCATTTTCTCTTTCAAGGATATGTATCTTCTACCTTCCTCAAAACTTTTTGAACAACCATTCTAGCATGTTAAAAGTATGGAGTTGGTGATTGAAATTTGGAATTTTATTGTAATAGAAGCTTTTGAGTTCATCATGGTGCATGCAGTGTGCATAGGGATGATTGATGATGGGCAAAGACATATGAGAAAAGAATGATTGGATGTTGAAGGGAAAGGTAAGGAAAAAGCTGGTTTGTCATTGACTAGAGTACCAAGGTTGGAGTTGCTGCCCTGATGACACTTGAGAGGAAGCCCAGTCTCAACTCTCAAGCTATAGAGAGATTGGAGAAGTATAATTTAAATTATTTCTCAAAAAATAATAATTTAATAATTATCAAAAATGGCCATCCCAATGGTAGACACTATTCACTTTGAAGATGCTGGAGACTTACCTGGAACCTCTTCTTAACCACATCAAGTGGGTGACAGACAGCTTTGGCACATGTGCCAGCTGCTAATCCACTGACAAAGAGCTGGAAGCTTGAGAGGCTTTCATAGGTCATGGTTGAGTTTAAATCAGAAGATCTGAACCTGTTCCACACCCACAAGTAACACAAACAATATCAAGGCTAAAGGAAGAAGCAGGCAATGTCATCTCAGTAGCTGTTTATTAAGACTAAACCAAAAGAGCCCCTATCATTTTCCCCAAACTACTTTAAATTTTTGAATCCTACAATTACAGAACAAGAAAAATAGGTATCACACTCTGAAGACACAGAAACTTGGACTGCAGCTCAAAAGTAAACAGCCTTTTCACAGCCTTTTCACTAAGGCAGAAAAGGTTTGTAATACTTTGATTTCCCTAAATGGAACGAACCACATTGTAAAAACACAAAGTATTCTTAGAAGATAACGCTTTCCCTTTGAAAGCCAACAAGTTACACTAAAACTCAGGAAATTTAAAATTCTAAAGTACCTACCAGGTAAAACTTTACCATTATTAACCATAGGCATTCACATGAGCTGCATATGTTGGGGATAGGACCCACATTTAATGAGAAACCTAGGAGTTCCTAGACCTGAATTTAACCTAGTTGGGATAGCTTAAATTCCCAACAAACTGATCTAACAGTCTTTCAGTCAAACAGAAAAAATGTAGTGAAGTTCAAGACAAAATATTAAAAAAAAAAAAAAATTGAGGATCACACCGTTGAATAAGTTCTAGCATTGAGAAATCTCATGGAGACCACCCTTGCATGAATATAATGCTATCCCATTAAAAGATCAACCTGCTGGTTCTACCCAACGGATAACCAATACGTCTTTTTAGATTGAGATGTGGCATTGCCAAAAAGAAATAAAGCTAATCAAATGCCTATTGATGAATTACATGGTTATCCTTTGTACCATTCAGGAGATGGATTCGATTCTTCTGTGTTCCTTCTCTCAAAGCCTGATGCTCTTTGTCGGAATGTGGAAGATTTGGAAAGGTTAATGTTTTCTTTAGTTTATAATTTTGGGCTCAAAATATAGAAAAGGTGTGCAGAGCCTTACCATGGCCCAGTGCTTGAATGTATCGTAGGTCCCGAATTGAAGGCCTGCATAAGGAATGATCTCAACTATTGTTGGTGACAACCCAGCATACAATCCTCGAACACCATGGGTTCTACGTCAATAAATGCAGACCTCGAGGTGGACTACACCTGTATAAGTTAAGCTGTCTCAGTATATTAACAAGAGTCTGCATATCTCATCTCCATGCCCTCTATTTATGTGCATCTGTGGCTGCACAATATGGGTAAAAATATCATCTATTCAGGGGGATGCTTTCTTCCCCCTTTCTAAATATATTTTTTCTTAGCAAAAAATAAAAAAAAATAATAATTCATATCTCATAACATGACCATCTGTGGCTGAACATATGGGTAAACATTATCATTTATTCAGGGGCATGTCTTCTTCCCCCTTTCTAAATATATTTTTTCTTAGCACAAAAAAGAATAAAAAGATAATCCATATCTCATACATGACCAATATGTGGATTAAAAGTATCAGAACAAGACGTTACAAACACAGCAAAAAAAAATCCCAAAAATATAGTGTTTCCATGGCGATCAGTGTCAGAAAGCAACATGGAATGGAATGTTGGATTCAGTGAACCCTAATGATAGGTTGCAAAAGCTTAGTAGTATATTAAATAACACAAAAAATATATATCTGATGGATTACATATGATTGAACATCCTATGTATTCAATCGTACTCCTATAGAGAAAGACCACACATTAATGTTATGCTATATTTGTCACACATAAATGTAAAAAAAAAATAAATGTTTATAACAAATAGTAGAAATCTTGCTGCAAAAAATTGTAATGTACAGACGATAGTGAGGAAAGAAACAAACAAAATAAATTTATCAGTGTCATGCCAGAATTTGGTGAAGTATCAAAATCTGACACATGTCAGTAATGCTAGACCTGTTTAGAAGAACCTGTGCCATGTGACCTATGGATTTATAATAGGTATTAGTTGCATAAAATTTTTAAACCTAAAATTTTTAAAATACATAATCCATTGGGCTTTGTAGATGACTTTTAGATCACTTTTTTTCCTTTTTGGTTAGCTCTGAGTTCTTCGAAATACAGTCCCCCATAGAAGTTGAATAAAAAATTCTTAGAGATACAGTGGCAAGGGCATTTCATGTACTTAAAAGGCATACCTTCGGCTCTCCTTGTGATGCTAAAATGGTTCGCAGAAGATCAAACAGAAATGATCCAACAGTTGCCGCACATCCTGCTAATGCTCCACTTACATAAGATAAATACGGACTCAAATGAATGTGATCCTCTGCATTGCAACAACCCACCAATCAGGCCACACAATTTATGAAGACTAAGAACAGCACAAAGATGTAGACTTTTCAGCACTAAGTGATTGAAATTTTTGAAAAAAGTTCAGCATTTTTCTTCTGATGTTGCTATACAATAAATATACCACAGAATAAATAAAAGATGCAAGTAGACCCTATTGAGCACTTATGCATAAAGAACATTGTGCCAGATCAAAACACTCTAAACCACCAAGCATGTTGTAGCACATTCACTTTAAATATATGAGAAACTAAAACCAAAAAGAAACCATACCAATAGCAGCGATTAGTAGGAAGCAGCTTGGCATTTAAACAAGTTAACACTGCATGAAATTAAAGTTGACATCATGGAGTTATAATTATATCAGCAGTGAACTTAATCTGGACATTGGTGGCACTGGACAGTAGTCAAATTGTGTATGTTCATGTTCAACTCAACATGATGAAATAATCTCTTTACAATTTGCATGTGAGAGAGATAACTTGTAAATTGTAACACATGATTGATAAGTCCAAAACTGGACAAGAAATCTAACAATTATGAAGACTTCAATTGCACATTCTAGAAGAAGTATTTACCTGTCTTAGATGAACCTGCTGCAAAAGTTTTCAATTTATGTAGCACCGTAAATTGTATAGCAGTATACGGCATGACCATAAGTAGTGCAGGCACATTACCTCGCCAAAAACCCTGTCAAAAGAAATTATCTTGAATAAGGTGGAGAAAAGATTCAACAGTGTCCTAAAAAAAATGTTGTAAATTTGATCCCATAACGCCAGTATGCAAAATAAGGGCATATAAGGACATAAAAATCAACCAAATGAATACTGCAGAAAAAATATATTTTGGCATATATACATTCGTGTTTCTTCTAAAGCCTACAGTATTGGTTTAGTACATTGTTATAGCATTTTTAGCCTAAGCTTAACTATTTTTTGAAGAAATGAAACTACTTTAAGCGTTATTTAGTTGCCTTCAATTTTTTTGTTTTAATATTAAGATAAATTGAATTAAAGGGGAATGCCCACAAAACAAAAAATGCTTTGCAAAAGCCATAGTTCAGAGCTAATATCTGGTAGAAAAGAGACATATACAACTCAGAATTAGAAAAGCTCGGTTGTAATCTATACAAAAAGTGGCCAGGGAGATTCCTATAAAATCCTTACTAATAGAAAATGAAGAAAGATTTCATTCAAATAAGACAGGTGTACATGTGCATAAGGCACTGATTAAAAAAAAAAGGTCAAATTTGTATAGGCATGAGTGTTCATTGAATTGGCAATCCCATAGACAAAATGTATGTGATCTGTAAGTTGGGTTAGAGTCTGTATTTGTACATGTCCAAGCCCAAGAAGACCATGTGGAGCAACGCAAAGTCACAAAGGATCAAGCTTCATCAAATTTCCATCTAGCCCCTCCAAGCAAGATAAAAAGGGAAGTAATCAATCTCTTATCTTTTGAGCCCTAAGCCATGTGCTTGGGATGGTTTAGAATGCCCAAAATCCTTTTATCATAGATGCCTCACATTTGGAAGAACACAAAAATAAAAAAGGACCCCATTATGCAAAATCTGTAAATTTCAATAGGTCTCATGGTCTATCCAAAATTTTCGATAGATCGATCATACAATCGATCCTATGATCGATCATAAGATACATCCAAGGAAGAAATTTTGAATTTCGAATCTCTGATTTTTTGTGCAAATCTTTACCCCATTATGGTAGGCCTTTCTTAAAGTTCCCTGAGGTGTAAGGTTGCCCTAATCATTGGACTATAAAAACCAATGATTGGTAATGATTTGAGTGGATCTTGTTCCTTGGAAACCCCAAAAACGAAAGCAAGGAAAATAGAGACACCGTCTCCTTCCCTCTCCTCTACTCTCTCCTCTGTACATATTGTTATATTAACTCTTAAGGCTTGTAAGCCTTCACAAGGAGAGTATATGAGCTACATTGGCATACACTTTAGAGTTTACTGAACTTGATTGGCATATCTGGTTCACTATCTGAGCACATTTGAGCCTGTTATTTGCATATCTCTTTACATATTGTGTGTGCTCTTAAGAGTTAGCACTCTGTGCAACTCATAGCAGCCCACTGTGTATTCATAGTGCTTGAGACTTACTTGTATATATGATGTTGCATACATTGAGGTTATTGTTTCTATATTTGTCTATGTTAGAGACCATTCATACCAAAGATTACATCTTTGAGGTCTGAGGACTAGAGTTGGCCATTGAGCAACTCTCTACAATACACTATGTTACACAGTAACCGTGCATTTACTTGAAAACTTGTTGTAGTGTACTTTGAGCTTATCTTGTATATTTAGCCTACTGTAGAGGCTATTTTCAGTAGAGATTACATCTCTATTAACTGAGAATCATATTTGTTTATTTGCTTATTTTAAAGGCATATTGGCCTCTTTGGAAGCTTTATTGTTCACATATTTGGCTATTGAGAGCCTATAGCTAGGAGATTTATCTCCATACATATCACTGCATTGTGATTACCTTGGCTGGAGACACCCAAGGTTGCAGAGTCCTCGCCGGATACACAAGGACAAAGTGTGTGCTTACCGAAGACACCAAATACGGGAAACATTGTAAGTACATTGGCTGGAAACACCCAAGATTGAAAAGTCCTTGTCGGAGACCCCAAGGACAGATCGAGTACGTGCCAGAGACACCGTGCACGTGTGCTTGCCGGAAACATCAAGCACATGATACTTGGTTTATTAATTTGCCAATAATAGCCTTAAACTATTAATAAAAATCAATAGGCTTTGTGATGAGCTTATGGAGAATGGATGTTGGCTCCAGAGTAGCTGAACCACTATAAATCTTGTTTGTCTTATGTGTGTGATTGTGTGCTTGTCCTCTATCTATTTTCAGCATACATACTTGTTCTCTAGCATATTCTATAGCATTTGAGCAAACCAACACAATTGACAGCAGCAAAACAGTGAGCTCACACACCCTAAGTGAATTGAACATCAACTAAACAACATAAATCACTAAATAACCGGCCTAGACAACATCTTCCTAAGAGAGGTAATTAATTGGACTAGAAAACTTAATTGAACATCTAAATAATTTAATATAGTCCTATTCACCTCCCCCCCCCCCCCTCCCCTTAATGACATTTCCACTAGTACCCTAGGAATTTCAAAATTCCCTATCAAATCCTTTACAAGAAGAACAAAGAAATAATGTCCTCCATACTCTCTCAAGAACTGCTTTGCAGGACAAAGATCTACAATAAAAGAATCTATGAGTTCGCTCCTTCCAAATGCACTAACAAATAGCCAACGGGACCTTATTCTATACCAATAACCCTCTCCTACTGGGTTCTCTGGCCCTCCAACAAGGCAAAAGATTAGACAAACTTCTAGGAATGCCCAAGATTTGCCAAAACGAGAATTAAACCAGCACTATATCTTCCTTGAGAAAGAGTAGTGGATGAATAATAAATAGATCGACTCTCCACATGCAAGACAGGAAGTATGCTTTCAGAAATCATCGTGTTCCTAGTAATGAGATAGTTGATAATAAAAATTTCATGAAAGAGACCACGGACTCACATACACACAAAGGCAACTTTGGTTGAAATGAAGCATCCCAATACAACCTTACCAAGAAGGAACATTTATTAATTGAGCAATAAGC
The DNA here is from genome assembly GCA_025762735.1 of Platanus orientalis. Classification (NCBI taxonomy): domain Eukaryota; kingdom Viridiplantae; phylum Streptophyta; class Magnoliopsida; order Proteales; family Platanaceae; genus Platanus; species Platanus orientalis. Next base: position 13,311,919 of record JAOXJP010000008.1, on the reverse strand, counting down.
CAATAAGCAACTCTGAACTCTTCAAGTCAACCTGACAACTGAATCATCAAAATGGCTACCCAATTTACAACTGAAACATCAAAATGGCTACCCAATTTTCATGTTCATACACAAGATTGGAGAACAGCACACTCTAACGCCGTCACCTTGAAGCAATTCAGATACCGTTATAAGTCTTTTCATACCAGATAAGAAACTTGTGTTTACACTCAGTACGATAAAGTATCTTCCAAGTCCAACTTTTCTAAATAGATATGCAGTCTAACAACACCTGCTCAGATGTTGCCACAAC
>JAOXJP010000008.1:13281818-13306936 GCA_025762735.1 Platanus orientalis | reverse complement strand
CTCTTCTCCGTTTTCGCCTGTGGACGTAGGCTTCAAAGCCGAACCACGTAAATCGTTTTGCTCTTGTGGTGTGATTGCTTTCTGTTTTGTTTTCTCTCTTCTTGTTTGTTGCATACGATCATAGATCTAGGTTTCCGCATAACAGTTACAATAGAACACTGACAGGTCTAGGTGTTACAGATTCTTCTTCAGTACAATGTAAGTTCTTATTGTTGTTTTTCTATTAACATGTTTGGTTGGATTAGCTTTATTGTGGAAGGAGTACCTATTAAGTAAAATTTATTCTGCATTTCATATTCTATGTTATACAAGATTATATGTATTATTTTTGGTACAAGGAGCTCAGCTTGTTGTATTGCAAATTATAAAAGATGTTTTAGTATCAAAAAGAAAGAAAAACTATATGAGGTTTTTATATGTTTTGGCCCTATAAAACAGTCGATTAGGGGTTTTAGCCGGGGAACACAAATGACTTTTACTTAAAACACATTCATATGTGAGCCAATTGATTCGATTGTTCAGATGGACTATTCACTTACTTTCATTGGTTAGCTTATTCAAATGATGGTTACTCTGGTTCTTATTCTACTTGAGAATATTGAACCTTCGTATTACCATTTCAAAAACATACAAGAATATGACAAAACCACAAACGAAAAAACAAAAAAAAAACAAAGAAGGAAAAAAGAGAGGCCAAAATAAACAAATCACTCTCAGATCATTTGTACAAACAAGTTCATAAATAGTTCATGCAGGGGATGGGATCCTTCATTTAGCACTAAGTCTCACCAAGTAGATCTTGTATAAACTTTTGTAAAAAGCACCATATTATTCCCTGACTATCCCAAACAATTTGTTGGTTAGAAGATCACTATCATCTAATTGGGTCGATTTCAGGAGTAAGAAATCTTGTTAGGGACATCTTATGGTGCCACCCACTCGACCCATGTTTTCAAGAATGGGACTTTGGACTTGCCTTAAACCAAAACCATATCAGAAGCTCTGAGGGGTTGGAAACTAATTGTTCCTTGGCCAACCTCCACTACCTATCATGCGAGAAAACACCAGAAATTTCATCTTGATAGTAGCATATGATCTTCATCTGCATTTGTCGAAGATTTGTGGCAAACTCAAGAGCTTCGTTCATGGTTGTTCGAGCACCTTCCAAGGCTGCCAATAATTCTTGATTGCAGAAGTAATATGAACAGATCTGGTTCAGGATCTGGTCGTGTCTTTGTTGGAACCTAAGCACCCTTTCCTCAGCATGTTCCAGAGCCTCACTTACAATTCTCAATTTTTCCAAGACAGCTTGTTGCCTTTGCCATTTCTTCAAATTTGGCAAGCAGAAAAAGGCCGTGGCAGAGAAGCCGACGAGTGCACAAATAATGTGGGTATAATCCATGGAGTTACTAGAGTAAGGCCGTTGCCGAGAAGCCAGCCAGGACACATATAATGTAGGTATTAATCCATGGAGTTACTGTAAGGAGCTGAAAGCAATAAGAGAAGAAGTTTGGGTGTGCATATAATTTGGGTATAGGTTCTTTGCTTTGATCAGGGGGAAAATGCTTCAGGTTGCTTTCTGTAAATGTTATCCAGATGCTTACCTTGTTGTTTGTGTTTTACATGAAAATGAGGGAGAATAATCACCACTGTCCCCAAAATTTCTTTATTCTTTCCTTTCTGTTAAAAGTATCAATTTCTGTGTCTCCCTTGAAATAGGTCAGTTCACCACCTTATTAGTTTCCCTCCAGGAGGATATTCAATTGATGGTCTTCTCCGTTTCTCAATAAAGTTTCTCTTCGTTGTCAATAGAAAAGAAACACCAGGAATGAAGGATTGGAATCATGATTATATTCGACAGGTCAATAGCATCCTACAGACGATCTTTTTACCTCATCAAAAATAAAAGTAAAAAAGATTGGTATTGTCCTACAGACACAAACTGTTCTATATCCCATCACATATCATAGCACATTTGGATGTCATGGCTATGAAAACATATTCATAGTTGCCATCCAGATTCACATTCGTGTGTAACCAGGATTTGATCCTATTAAGCGGCTCTCAAAAGAGAGGCGGGCCCTAGGAACCTTGGTCGATTGGCCAGCTTAAACTACAGTAGCAACCTCCCAAGGAAGGCTAGTTTAAGCTTAATATAGATGTCTCCATCACTTGCATCCAATAAAGGAGAATTACAGGCAATCTAACAACTTATGAAAATTGCATTGCAGCAAAAGCAACAACCTGTGGCTTCGTGTAGGAGGAATGGAACCCGCAAAGAATCTCAAGGTAGATAACTCAGCAGGTGAGGGTGACTTGATCATATAATTTCAACCATTTAATGAAACCTGTCAAGGGGATCAGTTTGATAAATCGCCTTGATTGGACCATCCAAAGCACTTAAATCAAGCAGTGACAGGGAAAAAAAATTGGCTGTCATCCATCCAAGACCACTTAATTTGGCAGATTATTAGGATCAGATTCTCCATGCAACTTTTGAGGCATGGACAATCAGAAAGTAAACTGTTAGTTGGAGGGTTTGGACCAGTGAGACACCCATGATAGGATGGCAGATGAAGCCAATTACAGAGTTGCCTTGATCATAGTTAAGCTTGGTCTGGCCTTCTCAATTAAGAAAGACTACAACTTCTCCATCAATCCATTCTTGGACAAGCATATAAATGAAAATAAGACAAATCAATACAAAAATAAAATAAAAATGAAAATAGGACAAAAAGCAGAGAGACTCAAGGTGCTACTAATCTATAAACATGTTGCTTGGGTTCTTCAAGTTCTATAGAACTACACCCCAGGTCCTTTTTAAATCCCCTCTCCTTCATCAACTTCCTCACTTTCTCAACATCACTCCATCTTCCCATCTCGGCATATAAGTTGGACAAGAGGACATAGTAAGCACCATTCTCAGGCTCCAACTCTACAAGCTTCCTTGCTGCAAACTCACTGCGTTCCAAATCCCCATGAGCTCTGCAACCAGCCAACAAGGATCCCCACATAACTTTAGTAGGCTGGAAAGACATCTTTTCTATGAATTTGAATGCTTCATCAAGACACCCCGCACGTCCCAACATATCGATCATACATGCGTAATGCTTAACACCTGGTGAAAATCCATACTTCCCATTGATCATAGATTGAAAGATCCATTGACCTGTTACCACCAACCCTGAGTGGCTACAAGCACATAGAACTCCAATTAAACTTACTTCATCGGGTTTGATCCCTTCCTCCTGCATCCTCAAGAACCACCCAACTGCCTCTTCCCCATTTTTTGCTAGAGCGAGTCCTTTGATAAGTGAATTCCATGTGAAGACATTCCTCTCACCCATGCTCAGAAAAATACGCAATCCCATTTCAATTCTCCCGCATTTTCCATACATATCAATTAAAGAAGTACCCAAGATCACATCCAATTCCCATCCATTCCTTGTTATGAAATCATGTATCCAAACACCCATCTCAAGCGCCCCAGAGCTGGCACATGCAGATAATGCATTCACCATCGTCACACGATTTGGCGATACACCTGAGAACTGCATCCGTTCAAAAGCAATCAGTGCCTCATCAAGTTTACCAGCATTTCGATTGGCAGCAATTAAGACAGTCCAAGAGACAGCATCTCTCTGAGGCATTTCATCAAATACCCGTTGACATGTACCCACGTCACCACAAGATGAGTAGAGGTTCAAGAGTGAATTTTGAATGTAGATATCATTATGACCCAATCTGATAATCTGGGCATGAATGGATTGGCCCTGCTTGAGTTGTTTGAGGTCAGAGAGGGATTTCAGAATGAAGGGGAAGGTGAAGTTATTGGGAGAAACAGAGTTTCTGAGCATGTGGGTGTATACAGAAATGGAGGTTTGGGGAGAAAGGGAATGAGAAAGGGCTCTGATGAGGGAGTTGCAGATGAAGACATGGTGTCTTTGGAGTTGGTTGAACAGAAGGAGAGCTGAGTCCAGAAGGCCTAGTGATTGACAAGCATTGATGAAGTGGTAGGCGATGGTGGTGTTGGGGTGTAGATTGTGGAGTACGATTTGGGCTTGGATTTGGTAGAGCTCAAGGGAAGAAGTACATGTGTTTAAGAGATGGAGAATTTTGTTTCCTATGGTGGTGTGGAGTTGTGAAGAGGGTCTCATGAGCTGTGTGCGTTTGAATTGAAAAATCAATCCAGAAGTTTATTGCTTGGTTTCAGGTTATTAGGCGAAAACTGCTTCTCGAGTCTGATTTTGCTGAGTTTTTAGGTTTTGCTATTACAATTTACAAGAAGGAAAAGTTGAGGTAAATAAAAAAGAAAAAAAGAAGAAACTGCGCAACCGGGGAATCGAACCCCGGTCAGTACCGTGGGAGGGTACTATGATACCACTACACCAGTTGCGCTGCCTTGATGGTTGCTACCTAATAATTTTATTATATTAATTATAAAGAAGATGCTATGGTAATGAAAATATTAAAATTTTCCTTATTCTAGAATTTTGGAAGACAAACCAGTCAATTCCACGAATTTCCATCTAATAATGTGAAGAGTAGTATCTGAATTAGGGAGGTCTTATGTCAAGAATTTACGTGACTATTGATACTATTGCTTTTTTTTTTTTGGGGATAATGCAACGAATCTATTGCTTGTTCTTCATTTCTAGGCATTTTATAGGAAAAAAGTAAAGTTGTCATTTTATAGTAAAATGATTCTCAACTATGTTGATATGTAATATTGTTATTTTTCATATGGCATTTGTTATTTTTTATGAAAATTTCCATCACTGTATCACAATTATGCATTGTATGTTAAACAGTATCTATTTAAGCTAATGATCTGATTTATAGCTATTTATGCATGTCATATGAAATAAAATTCTGAATCTCACCAATAATAAACTCGATGCTTTGAATTCAGTGTAAATAAATCATTCAAATGAAGGAATGAGAGAGAGAGAGAGAGAGAGAGAGAGAGAGAGAGAGAGAGAGAGATTGACATGGACTGGCCCCACAAAATGGGCCAGAGTGGCTTAAAGCTTGAACCATCTGGCCCGAAGTTTTGGTGGGTGGGGCCAAGTTCAGGCCTAAGTTTTATAACCAACATAAACTTTTGGCCGAGTTGTGGTAGGCCTTAGTTCAGCCCAAATACCATGAGGCCCATGACCCATTCTGAACTAATGAAAATTTTAAAATATAATTTTTTGTGAATAAAAAATATTTTTTATAATAAAATATTTTATTTATATGCTTAAACATTCCATGAGCTTTGAAGTTTGGGCCAGCCTGAACTCGCACGAAGTCTACTTTTATAATGGGTCAAATTTAGGCTGAGTTCGGATCAGGTCAAGTTTGAGTCTAGGTGCTGTATTCGGGCTGGGCTTGGGTTGATCTCAGCCTACCCCAGCCTGGCCTGATTTGCAGCCCTACTTAACACGTTGCCAATGTAACTAGGTGGCTTGGCTTGGCCAGGCCATGTAATTTGTACACAAGGCCAGCCCTTCCCGAGTTTTGATTGAGCCTAGAATTTATTGCTTGACCCAGCCAGCTCTTTGGGACTCGAGGTCTGGTTCAGGTCCATTCAGGATTGAGCCGGCCAACAAACCTCTTGCCACCCTTACTTGCAAGCCATTTTTTCTCGGCAGTGACAATCAGACAAAGAACTTGACATCACATATCCAACAGAGTCATGCCACATTTGGTGATGATGTGTTATATGTGCTAGCAATAGTGAGAAAGGATGCCTATTCTCCCTTGAAACCCAACCGAAGGGATGAGAAGAGGTGGAAGGTGAAAATAACAATTTCCATTTCTTAGTTTAGAGGCCTATCTGTCAATTGTGTTTCAAAATATGCTCATAAGAACTTCAATTATCAATCGACATGATTTTTTCAAAACCACTTATGGTCAAATAGGTGTATAACTGAAAATCACTTTGAATTCTAGAAGAAGGTAAATTTCAGTATAAACAGTTGGAGAAAAGGCTTTGGATGATGATAATAACCCTTGAGAATCACAACCATGATCTAAAAGAAATTTTGACAATTTAGATAACAAGAATTTGCTTCTTTGTGATTGTGCTAAGGCGAAGTTGAATTCAATCAACATATGCAAAATTGAGTTTTTTTTTTGTTTTTTGTTTTTTGGGAGGGGGGGAGTTTGTGTAAAGACACTAGAGAAGACTGCCTCTAGTCGTCATGTCACATGTGCCACCTGTCAAAAATACTATTCCTCTTTATATACTATTAAAGCAATACAATTCAAGCTCAATTTCAATTTCAATTTGTATCTCATAATTTTGCTACCATCAAAGAAATTTTTTGAAAGTGTTGGTAGCTCAATTGGATTGGCCACTGAAAAGCATTGGTTCCATACATAAAGCGCATTGCATGTGCATGAATGTAATGTAGTGCTGAGACAACCTTTATTACAATTTTCCTTTAGTTGAAAATATGTGATTGAAGCCTACCTTTCACAAACCCAAATTTATTCTTTGATCCCTTGTAATCATATGCCAAGCATTATATTACATTGATACCAGTACTTGTGTAGAGTATGATAAGGGTTGGAGTATATGAAACCTTGAAATTTTCTAATAATAATAATAATAATAATAAAAAGAACCAAACATGAAGGATCCAAATTAAATGTCATATAGGGTACGGGAAGGATCCAGTACCACAAGGTAGAGGCATGTAAAAAATCTAGGTGTTATAGGTGTGCCTGGAGGAGGAGAATTTATTTAAATAAGCAGGAGTTAACATCCGGCTCGCCCTCGAATCTGTGATGAAAGAAAACCAGGAATTAGAACCATGTGACACATGCATGATGTATTTTTTACGAATCCTAATCTTATCCTAGTTTAATTTGGAGGCATTGATATAAAGCTTATGTATCACAATCAAGAAATTCTCATCTAATCAGTCATTTGTTTATTGATGGAATTGATCCTACATTCCAAGAGTAAGAGGCTTTATTCTCATAATCAAAGTAAATGGCCTCAATCCTTCAAATTAATCAAAGTTTATCAACACACATACAAATAGAAAGCATTCCTTTTCATTTAACTTTAAACATATTCCCTTTATAACAAAAAAAAATTCATTCTTCTTTTACTTTAACCAAATTCCCTTTAATTTGTATATCAAGACTTGTTCATGTATGGAGTAGGGTAGCTGGTTAGATACAGAAAACATCGAAAACGACTCGGCATTTGAATAGCACTTAATGTGTCTCACCATTTCTAAATCCAAAGAGGTTCTTTGCATTACTTAAACTCTCCATTTCCAAACCCTAAGAGGTTCTTTGCATTACTTGTTTATCATGAGGAATAAGTTCACCATACAAGAGAAAATTTTCAGAAACTAATGCCACCCATTTAGTGATTAAGATGGAACATAGCTTTTCTCAAAAAGAAAGGGTAGTAAGGTCTACCATGTGCTCTCAAAAGATGTAACAAATAAATATCTTTCTTGATTAGTTGTAGGACTTAGATTTTGGCTTTTCTAGGGTATGGCCACATGGGTTGGTATGTCATATATTGTGTGGATGGAGGAGAGACTCTCTTGTCATGTGGAGCCTATTCTTACTGTGATTCTCACCTTCATCTAGGATGAAAGCTAGCATGTTGCAAAAGGTGGTTTTGAATGGGGCCTCACAAATGTTCCCTGAATAACTTTATATGAAAAGAGGGGTTAAAAAAAGGATGAAAGTAAGGATTAGCTGATATGGCATCCCTTGTCGGGTTCAAAGAATCATCAATATCTTAGGTGGACACGGCGTCTATGAGGTGGGCAATGAGCTCCGATGCCAGCTAAGCGTTGACGCGATTTTCTTCACCCAATTGTATCTTTATTTTTGAGTAACTATGGTAAATAATGAGGTTGGTACTGTAGAGTCCAAGACTGTTGAAGGGAGGAAAGCTGAGAGGAAGACTTCCTTTAAGTGGTCCAGTTAGATATAGAGGGGTTGGTTTTAGTAAGGCTGGCAGATGACAACAGGGGGCCTAAGGAGATAGCTTTGTCTGACAATGACTTTTAACACAAATTGCTGGATTGATCGCACTGTGTCTGTGTCATAGGACCTCATGACATGGGGAAAGAGGAGCAAACTAGCAAAGGACGACAAAAATGCTGGCTACAGAGACAGTGGATGCCCTAAAGGCGTACATGAAACGTATCAACTTTCGTTAGGCACTGGAAGGTGGAATCACCCTAACTTTTTATAGACTTAGATGCTGGAGGACCACTGCCCAACTAAAAAGACTTCAGATATTCTGGCCTGGCACATCCATGAACACTGCTGCGTTTTCCCTTAGCTTATTAAAAAAACAATGTTTTTAATATTTTTATAGGAATTATCAGTTAATGGGGAGAGAGAGAGAGAGAGAAAGAGAGCAATGTGGCCATGTTTGGATTTGTGCCTGGTTCATCTCAGTACATTCCAATCACACTTGGTACATGCCAAGCCTGTTCTTAGGAGCTCCTCCATGGCATAATTTGTGCTCAGGGGTTGTTCAATATCACAAATAAATGTCTTGCCGCTGCATAGCACAACTTGTTTCATGTAATTTTAAAGATAGAAAGAGAAAAAAAAAAACCAAAAGGGTTCATTGTATGCAGTGATAGTGGTTTGGGCTATCAGTGTGAAAATGTGGGTTCAAGTCTCGTGACAACCACTTAGTGCAAAAAAACCAAAGGTTAGGTCTGTTTCCCGTTCAATCCCTCCTCCATCCCAAAATAAAAATGAAAAGAAAAAAAAAAGAGTATACCCTTGTAATTTTGTGCATGACACAACGTTACCAATTTTGTTTTAGAGTGGTTAAGCATAGACAATAGGAATACATGTTAAGCACACCTTCCTGGTAAAATAATGTATCCAAAGAAGGCCAAGGGAATCATTGAGAATCATGTAGTAGTATAGTGAAAGAGTAAATGAAACATTGAAACATGGGCCAAGTGAATTTTTTATGTCTCTTTGGGGGTCAGTTTTCTGTCAAATTCAGGAGGCAAAAGGAAACAACAGTTAGGCAAGTCTACGTTTAGATAATGAAAACCTCACTAACTAATAAAAAAAATGCAAGAACCGGAATCGCTTTTCACCTGTCCCACCACAAAGCTTCCCAATCTTTTGAATCTTTTCTATTCCAAGATTTTTTCCAAAATAAAAATTTAAAAAGAACACGATCAAGCTTTACGAACTCTATGCATCATAGCTTTTCTGTTATGAAAAAAAATGATTCTATGACCATTATCATCATCCATTTTAAAATCCAAACAGAACCCTCCCATCATATGATATTATGTAACCACAACATGTGGCACGTACCGCACACACACATGAAAACAAGATCCATCCTAGTGCCGATGCCCATCGGACTATCGTACATTTCCCAATTACAAAGATCGGATGGTGCCAAGTACAACGATTGGATGGTGCTGATCTAGCTACTACAATCAAGATAGTTACATAGAGAACCATCAAAAAGAGTCGTTTTCTGTTTGCTTTTGTCTAGAAAATTATCAACCTTCGTATAGGATTCTTGGGTGGGACATGGACGGAAAAACAGTATTCTTCTCAATCCGGGTCTCCCCCACACCAATGGAGGTTGGAAAGTGTGTCCCAAACACGTTCTTGTATGCCTAGAGTTAGTCATGATGGGCCCCATGTTAGCTACACCAAAGCCCAACACATAAGCCCAGACGTGCTCTTATGCCCACCCCGTTAATATTATTTTAATCCAAGACACTCATATATAAACCCCATTCGACTTCCTTCTCACTGCATCACCCACCTCACAAAGACAATTCATCTTCTTCCTCCACTCCTTACTTCTTCTCCTTGCTTCACAATCTTCACAAGAGATGTCTGGTGTGTGGGTGTTCAAGAACGGTGTGGTTCGGCTTGTCGAGAACCCGGGGACGGAGTCGTCGGATGGAGATCGACAGGGCTCCCGGCGCAAAGTTTTGGTTCACACCACTAGTAACGAAGTGATTACTTCTTATGCTGTTCTTGAGACGAAGCTTTTGGATCTAGGGTGGGAGAGGTACTATGATGACCCTGACCTCCTTCAGTTCCACAAGCGATCCACAGTTCACCTTATCTCCCTCCCTAGGGACTTCAGCAGGTTCAAGTCCATGCACATGTATGACATAGTCGTGAAGAATCGTAACTGTTTCGAAGTTAGGGACATGTAGCTCTAGGTCCTCAGTCTTGCTTGTGTGTGTGCACTGTATGTCTTCTTCTTCTTCTTCCTCACTGGGTTCATGGATTGCTTTTATCTTCTTTAGTAACTCTTTCTTTGTCCCTCTCTGTTTCTGGTTCTGGGTTTCTTCTTCTATGGAGAGACAGGTGAAGTTTATGCTTAGGGAAGCTAATAGAACTAAGAAGTCTCAGAGTAGGGGCTTGACTGGATTGTTCGGTGTCTTGTTTCTGTAAATTCTTGTAGTAATTCAGCAATGAAATATGGGTTTCTTGTGTGTCAATTAGTTCTAATTTTACTATGGCTAGGCTTCGATAGACAAGTAAGCCATGGCACCACATGGCAGACCATCAACTATGTATGGTTGATGAGGTGGACAAGACACGTCAACTAATTACTTATTAAGTTGCATACAATATATTGGCTCTTCGAATGCAGTTATTTTAATGTTTATGAAGCGTTTAATTTACTAATTTTTGTTATGGACCACAGACAAGACAGGAACACAATCCATCGGTGGGACGGATAAGATAGTTGATTTGGTTGGTTTTGTAGTGATGGAGCGAATGAGATGGTGAGATTTGATGGGGAATGATATTGTTACGGTGTCGTAGTCATCACGGCTAACAATCATAAAAAGCAAATTGGTGTGTCTCTTTCTCTTTTTATCTCTCCCGAGCTCATTGCTTCCTCATTTATGAATCGAGATGTGGAATTCCAATGAGAGAAATATCAGCTCAAAGGAAAGTAGAAAACAAGAGCACAAGACAACATGTACTCTAACAACCATAGTAAAAATGTACAAACAAGAAATTTCCTCTGGGGACATGAAAACTAGGTAGAATCTAGTATTTTCTCTAAAAGAGAAGTTTGAGCTGGGTATTCGGTAGTTTTGATTTTCTAAACCCCAAGGGGCCAAAATGTGTCACTGTCCGAGAGAGAGAGAGAGAGAGAGAGAGAGAGAGAGAGAGAGAGAGAGAGAGCAACCGTCCTAGTTATGTGTGGTGTACACATGAGCTTGATGGGCACTACTATACCCCGGAGCCCACCAATGAATGATTCCCATATCAAAACATGAAGTATGTGAAGGTCAAAAATCAAACAGATAAGCCGACCGGCATCAACTTTGATCCACATACATTGGATGATAAAATCCACCTCTTAATTGTGTGCTGTAAGGCAAAGTGAGTAGGACCAATGGTCACAATAGTTGTCCCCAAGAAAGTGACAATAACTTCTTAGATGCAAAGGATCTTGTGGGGCTTAACCCCAAGTTTGCCTATCAGACCAAAACTGTGTTGGTTAATGGTTGTAGGCTTACTACGTGAAGTCATAAGCAGGAACTAGATGGTGACAGTATGATGATCTTCCATGCAAAGACAATCGACTCTTTTCTCTTTGCATGATCATAACCATTTAATACTCAACGTCTAAACAAAAGATAGTTATATTCGTTCTACAATGTGTATTTTGGGTAATGCTTAAAAACACACTCAGGATCTGCTTGAAACCATATGGGTAATGCTCGTGTGGTGTTAATTGTTCTCAAATCTATTCAACCATCCACCATGCTAACTTGCATTGAGTTGAAATATATTAAATATATTAACTCTAACTTCTCTAACAAAGGGTTTTAGGAGAGACGGTTAATTGGTTTATTTAAAATAGTATCATAGCATGTTTTAGGCCATGAGTTCAAACCTCCCCGCGATGCACATTCTGTAGACTCACACCTAGCTCCCCATGTTTATTGTCCAACAGTGTCCAGTGTTGAAATTGTTATCTTGGTATTGTTATTTCAGTATTCTACATACATGTGCTACTCTACTATAAAATATGAAAAATACTTAAATCAAATAAATGAAATACTTACTTGATTTAGATGATGAAAACTTCACTTAAGGAGATCAATGCTAGTGTTAGACACTATGTCCTCAAGACAGATTCGTCCCTCGCACTGGTGCTAACGATCAAATCGGACGTCTGTCTCTTAGGATACAATGATCTTTCACACATAGAAGTAGCACTATAATCTGTGTGTCTAACAAACCAATTCGTGCTGTACTTCTCCCTCACACTAACACTGACACGAATGCACTATGAGACACTAATACCTTAACCGAAAATTGAATTAATTATATGAATGAAGGACCTCTTATTTATAGATTTTTGGTATCTGTTCGGAATAAATATAGGGACACAACCTTTGATTCCGTATAGTCACCAATGACCAATAGTTGCAATCTAGTAGCCACCTATACATCTGTACAGAATGGACATGTGTAAAAATGAATGATTTAAGAGACACCTACATGTCCGTACAGAATGAACATGTGTCAAGAGGTGTCATTTAATAGCCACATATATGTCCATTTGGCTCAATGAACATAGTTGTAAAACCTATTCGAATAATCACACCCCCACAAGAGCAAAACTGTAAAACCTGTCCTCCCCCATCCACAAAACAGCGGTGTCCCTTGGGACCGAAACTTATGTTCAACATTAGTGTATATGAACACACATAAAATTATGGGCTAGTCCACGTGTGACTATTCAAATTTCACACTTTTACCGGCGATCAACTAGATACATTTGGGGACAATTTCTCATTCACCCATTAACGGTTTTGAGCATCCAACCATACAAGGTTGTTCTCCTCATTGAGGTAAACACAGACCTATGTGGACCCATCTCAAGTTACAAGTTGGTCCTACTTTTATTTTGGCTCAAACATAGCCACCTGATCAGATTTTGCACAGAAATTTGAGTGTTTTCAAAACCGTTTCCGACATAAATATATCAAGTATATTTACTCTAACCCCTTTTTAAAATTAATATATTTACTTCAACCTCTCCTACAACCTTAGGGTTTTAGGAGGAAGGTTAATTGCTTTATCAAACATTTCACATGGAGTTTCGAGGGCTCAACCATATATGGACCGGCAAAGCTTTTCTACGCTCAGTGTAGGCAAACGCCTAAGTCAACGGGCGGCCACATCAGTGTGAGAAGTGATTTACACAACCCCCAAAAATTGAAAATCACTTTTGGCGCTGATGTTTCCGTCCGCTTGACCATCGGCTGACACAGGCGGAGGTTAGAGGTCAGTGTATAAAATGCTCGCCGTATATGGACAAGGAAACAGTGGCTTGATTGATGTGGACAAGAGTCTTATCGACACGTGTTAATTGAAACCCATTGAAGCTAAGGTCCTCTGGATTTGCCAGCTTGAGCCCATTCCCCTTCATTGCGTAGGTTCTGTACTTGGCCCCCTTGAATAGTCAATAGTCAGAGTTCTTTACTGATCTTACAAAGAGAAAGTTCTTAAAATTGTTTTGGATTTCTCTATAGAGAAGACATGTTCCATAGTCCATCCTATCCACAAAGGATGGGAAAAAAGGAGATCCCATTTTGTCTGCTTATGAGTTTGATATTGACGGCTACGCCTGTGCCATGTGATGTAGTGAGGAGTATAAATGCACAATAAGAATGGGTTTGGATTTCCTTGCACTAATCAATCATTGTTTAGTGGTAACTAACAAATTTTTTTAATTCTTAAAGTGGGGTTTGTAGAAAAGAGAATGTTCTTTAGACACCATTAGCACACTTGAGGTGCTTAATAAGTTATTTTTACTTAATTATTGTGATTAGTTTAAAAGATGTTCCTTTGGAACCCATTAACACACTTGGGGGTATCGCCGACAACTGTGTCCGACCAATCAAATTTGAGTCCATTGCGGGCACTTTAGGTTTGTATTTGCAAGTTGATTGCAGCTATTAAAGACTTGCGGATGTGATTAATTACTTAACATGACAAGAACATTATACTAAGTGAGATGCTTACAAAGAAGAATAGGGTCTAGTGATTCATTTAACATTTGTAGAGGAGGATAGAAAAGGAAATAGAACTAACCATAACTGTGAGAGAAAGGGAGGTCTGTCTTGCTTCATAAAGAAGGGATTTATCAACTTTTTGTCATTACATGCATTCCCAGTTTTGTTTAAAAATAAGTTCATGGCTTCCAAAGTTAGGGTTCCTACACTTTCAATGAGATGCTTATGAAGGGTTGTTCCATTCCTTTACCAAAAGAAGAGGGGAGGGGGGGTTGTTCGATATGATTGCCTTAATATTCTTGTACTTCTAAGACTATATTATTAAGACTAATGATGAAGACTAGTAATGGAAGAAGAGGACCTTAGACCACTGTGTAAGCACGCTCCCCTTATTATATTGCTCTTATTCTTAAAGAATTTGAACCTTTTTGATGAGAGATTTTATGCATTCTTTTTTATAAAATGTGTATAGAGGAAGTCATATTTCTCTTGTAGCCTTTCCGGCGCCCACCTTAATTTCATGGGAGACACGTACTCCTTACATGAAAGTTGGTGCATTGCATTGCTTCGTTAAGGAAAATATCTCTCTTGATGCTATTAAAATCTTAGAATGGTTGGCAAGCGATGACTTTGGGACACTTCTACAGTGCTAATATTATTAATGACAAAGAAAAAATGTGGTGAATGGGCTTAGGTTCAAAGAGATTTGACATGTTCACATTCCTTTAAATACTACTTTTAGAAGCCATTTTTCAACCCCTCTTCCCTATACTAGGTTGGGTCCTTATAGGTGGATGTGGACGTTGGCTGGCCAGCCCGATGGCCCACGAGCTTAGTTCACTATGGGCTGAGCTTGATTTACCTCTAAATGACCATGGACTAAATTCCAGCCCAATACATAAATTAACCAGGCTTGGAGTTTTCTTTTTTTCCCCTTGAGTAAATGTAGAGCCATTCTTGTAGCCCATGCAAGCTTAATCTTGGTGGCTGAAGTTCGTACAAATAGGTGTGAATGGCACCAGCGGCTGACACATCAGCTCTGAAAAGTGATTTACACTTTTTTTTTTTTGAGGGGGGGACGCTAAACACTTTTCGACACTGATGTGTCTGCACCCTGGCGCCGTTCGCACCTATTTGTACCAAATTCATTCGTACCTAATCTTCTGGGTAATCTTAAGCTTGGTCTTGGTCATGAGCTGTCTTGGCCTGTAGTGGAATGAGCCAGGTTGATTTAAATTCAGACTAACCTTGGCCTGGCATACTTGCCAGAACCGAACACAAAAAGTTGGACATGCAGGATTATCAGTTTATCACGAAAGTAATAGAATTCATCTGTTAGTAATAGAAAGGAGAATGATTGTCTGTGTTGACACAAGCCTATGTAGGCGTGCCATTGATTGACACATGATGTGTTTTTGAATTTGTTGTCTCTTTTTTTAGACTTGAACACTCTTTTGAACCCCAAACACAATATGTGTCAGCTTATAATTCACCACAAACACTATAGACACTTTGTCATCACAGAACATTTTCTTCCTAGAACTTTTTGGTAGTGGATCCCTTTTGAGCTATAGGTAAGGTTATGCCCCCTTGCTTGGGGGTTCAAATCATCTCCACTGTGAATGAAGAGATACCAGGCCAGTTCCTACCAACCATGCGACACAACGCCTAACAAGGGCACTTTAATAAATATAAAAATATTTATTTATTTGTATTTACCATAACACCCTCCTTCACATGTACTCGCTTGATATCTCTCCATTGAGACTGGAGATGATTCAAATTCACCTAGTTTTTGAGTGATCTCCAATATGAATGGAGAGATATCACGTGAGTACATGTATGACCAAGGGTATTTTGGTAAATATACAATGTACTTATCCTTCATGATTACTGTAACACCCTATTTTTAACCCTCTGTATCTGTATATTTAACAAGACACCATTTGGCAGGCACATGCCAGGCGTTAATTGGTTCTGGAGTGCTATGTCTCCAGTCAGACTAGAGATAATTTGAGTTCCGGAATACTAAACCATCTAGATCAGATGGTTTTCTACGAGGAACTTCAACCCATTGGGCCGTCCACATTTTAGACCAGTACACTGGGCCTGTACTTGGATCCTCAAAGCTAATATGGATGTCTATGAAGGCTTGAGCCTGAATTGAGTCCATATGCCATCCTTGAAATGAGTCAGGATCTACATACCACTCAGGCTTCGTATGGGCTTAAGCTTAAGTCCAGCCCAACAATCGTATTGCTAAAGTGAGAACTGGTCATCAGACATCTGGAAAGCTATCTCTTCAAGTGGTTGAAGGTGTATAAACCACGTGTCAAGTGCTCCAGTCTACATGAGCAATATGCTCACCTTGTATTGCACCATAAATTTCAATAAATGCCCACAAAATGGCTTCATCTTGCCACATGGCAATTAAGGCTGTTAATGAGCCGAACTAGCTCGGTTTGGCTGGGATTGTTATGAGCTGAGCCTGAGCTTTCTTTAAAGCTCACAAAGCTAAGCCTGAGCCTTGAGTTGAGCTCATTTCCTAAACGAGCCTGAGTTGAGTTGGCAATTAAGCTCAACTCGTTAAAAGTTCGGCTCAGTTTGGATTTGTTTCAACAAACTTTTGAGTAATGGGTTATTGGGCTTATTTCAACAAACTATAGTTTGGATTTATGGACCTATTTCAACAAACTATAACTTGGACTAACGGACTATTAGGCTGTTGGGTCTATTTTAAAAAAAAAATTCACTTTTGAGCTTTGCGGCTCGGATTTGGAGCAACCCATAAGGTCAGCCCAAGTTCAGACTAACATCAGGGGCTAACACATCAGTGCCGAAAAAGTGATTTACACTTTTTGGGGATGCTTTTCACTTTTCAGTGTTGATGTGTCAACCCCTGATGTCGGACTGACCTAAGGGGATCGTACCAATTCCTTGGGGTGAGCTTTGATGAGATTTGTGTTGCATAGCCAGTGTGTTTAGATAGAAATGGCTGGGAGCCTGAGACTAGGTTATGAAATCAATGTCATGGTTGCTCTTGTTCTGGCGTCTGGCATCCCCATTTCCCACCATACCAGACTCAATGTGGCACTCTTCATAAGGTGAATGATTCGGTAACTAAACTTCCATTTCTTACCTCCAAGGTTGGGTTTCCCTTTTCGTGTCGAGGAAGGACTGATCTTACTTTTTTTCTTCATTCTCAAGTAATGTCTCTCATTATTTATGTTGGTTAGTCTCTTACTATTCATTAGAATTTATTACAGCAGACCTTTTAGTGAACCGACTTTAATGCAAACCGCCCCAACCCAACCCAATGACGACCACCCTAGCTCTTGGGTTGATCTTTCCAATGGGTTGGGCAGCGGGGCTTGTTCTCCAATGCCCCACACCAATTAAGAAGGCAGGGGACCCTTAGGAAGACGTACTTTCATAAAAAGTGGTCAGCGTTGAATGTATTTAGCAATTATTTTTGGTAAGTCTCTCCTAAAATATTGAGCTCAAACATAAAACAAGAAAAACAATGGTTAATATAAGCATCAACAGTAGATTGGAAAACAAGATAGACTAGGGCTGTCAACGGATCGAATATGAATCGGATATAGGTATACCATATTTGAATTTGTTTATTTAATTAAATATCGGATCAGGAATCGAATATTTTTCAGATATTTACGAAAACAATAAGGACCTATGAATAATAGAGATAAAAGACGGTTGATAGATCAATGAGAGAATGGGGAACTGGCTATTGGGAGCTTTCCTTTATTCAAATTGGGAACAGGAGTTGAGAAATGGGTTAAGGTTAAGGTTATGGTATTTTTATGATGTATTCTACATAACATGTCCTACAACATTATAATACAAACATTAATTATATATTAATTTCAACGGATTTGAATATTTAATTGAATAATAGAATTGGATATAGATTCATTCAAATTGAATATTAGCGGATCGAACACGAATCAAACACAGATATAAATCGGAAAGTTGACAGCCCTAAGATAGACTGTGGGTCCAACCTCCCCGGCAGTATTTTGCAGTGACTTACATTGATGTCTATCTCTCCCGCCTCGTGCACTATGAATTATGATGTAACAGTTTCCTAGCCGAGTGGTCCTACCAAAACATAGAACAGACTACAATCATCTCCTAATCTAATTAAACATTCTAAACCAACATTTGCTGCAAGGACAATTCCAATTCTAGATGGAATAGTATATTTTATTTTGATTACTTATATTTGTAAGAGATAGAATTGTAATTTTATTTTAATTACTTATTTATTTGTAAGAGATGGAATAGCAATTGACTCAAATAAAGACCCCCAACCCAACTATTAACTCTCCCCAAATAAGAAATTAGAAGGGAATGAAAATTTTCTTTCCACAAATGTACATCTTTACTACTTTGTTTTTAAGAGCAATGCAACATGTTGTGCGAAAAACCTAGATTTGGGATCATATGCAACAAAATAATAGAGAGAAAATAATGCAAACAACAATCACACAAGGAAGAAGAAGATTTACGTGAATCAGCTTGAAGCCTATGTTCATGGATGAAAACGGTGAGAGAGATTTAACTATGATCAAAAACAGAGTTTACAATGAACAGTGTAGTGGCATGAAAATCAAGAAAGCCCAATATAAACCCAAAACCATATTCTCCACATATTAGATTTGGACCCCAAATTGGGTTAAGAATACATATCAAAAAAAATTGGTCGTGTCATATTCGGGTTTTTCTCTAGATCATCATCCAAGTTACATCTCAGGTTGAATTCAAGACATTAACCCAACACTACAAATACTATCCTTATCCATTTACCATGCGGCGTCAATCTCCATTCAGAATTAGGGTAATCATTGAGAAGAAACAAAAACTAGGGTTGCCCTTGCTTTACTCTAATTCAAAATGCATGTAGGTATTGCCAGGTATATGGGAAGGGGCAGCCAACATAACATTTTTCTGAGTTTAATTTAATGGTCGTAGGAAGAGACCAAAAGGTGAGAAGACAGTTTCTATTAGTCAAAATAGCTTGAGCTTCAAGGTTTGGGCAAAAGAATTTGAAATTTATAGGCTTTATGGTTATCAGGATCGAGATCTTACATAGGATCAGTGGGGGGTGAGGGGGTGCTCGTGGATCAGATCGTAGGATCGTAAGATTCTACTTTCTATAAAAAAATTTAATAAAGTGGAAAACCATCCATAATATTGATATATGTTAAAGAATTATTAAAATCGTCAAAGTAAAATAGATAAAAATTTAGCATAGTGTAACTTCTTAATAACTAAAAAATATTATACTTTTTTTAACACAAATTATCCATAAGTTAATTAATTAGCTATCAAGTACTAAATTACAATATTTTCAAAATTCCAACATCATATTAACAAAACATATTAAATTAACTAAGTGGGTTTACACTAGATGATTCATCTTTCTATCATTTTCCACTAGGGTAACAATAACACAAACATAAATAAAGATAAACATTCACTCATCCAAATCAAGACTATATTGTTGGATTTAATATTTTCTTCAAAGTGTCTTTCATCATCATCAATGTTGTTGCTAGCACCCACGTCAATACTTAATCAAAAGGATACAAGTTTAACAAATTTTTTTATAGGTTTTACTTAAAAACTGAAATTTCATACGAAATAGCAAAGTTTTAAACTTTGAGTTTTTTTTCTTTCTTTCGAACTACAATTGCATGTTTTATACCAAAGAATCCTCTTGTATTCTTGAATGATTCAAGTTGTATATCTATTTTGCTCCTCTCATTAGCATTAAGTACTATCATTTGGATACAATTGTATAGTCTATATTTAACCCCTGCATTCACTATAAAATTAGGACTATAATCATAATGAGAATTCAAACAGTATGTTGTAACATGTGAGGGCCTATGAAGCTAGAGTTCCCATCTTGCATCAATAATGTTCATTATAGGTTAATAACTATAACATATCAAAATTTACACATGTTATTGTCAGTATTTATTAAACCAAATACAGCTTTATAAAAATTATAACATTCTTACACTAATTAATTTAATAAATAAATAAAATAAGATAGAATAGTTTACCTTTTTTGAACATTAATGAAATTATTTTGTATTTTATATTTTCATAATTCATCTCATTATAAAGGAATCTTATTGGAGGTGATACATCTGAATCTACCATTTGAAGCACCTTTATAAGGGATATTGTAATCCTTACATAAGAAGTAACATATGGCAAAAAGCTTTGATTATTCATAACTATTGCTTGAACTTTTTTTCCTCTTTTGAGACTGCAAACTTACTTAACTTTTATTGAAGAAGTGAAAATATTGTAAATAATGTTTCATTTTTCTCATTAAGTCATGCCAATATTAAATATGTAGTAGACAAATGGGTGACACCTAATCTAATCAACTACTTTCTTTTAGTGAATTGCTTCAACCAAGTTAGAATCAAAGTCGTATTATATATATATAGTAATCTTCTTACCATTTGAAATTATTTTTTGATATTATTTGATATTTTTTTCAAAATCTTCAAGGATTAAATCTAGGTAGTATACAGCACAAGGAGTCTAAAACAACGTTTTCCTCTTTTTCATTAACATTTCTCTAGCCATTTTATAGTTTTATAATTAGAAGCATTATCAGTTACTATTGGTACAACATCATTTAACATCTCAAAAATCTTCCCATCTATTTTAGAAAATTTTGAGGTGTTTATGAAATACAAAAAATAGTTCATTTTGGATTATTCACTAAAACATTGCATATTGATCATTTTTTTTCTATCTGTCCAACCATTTGACATATTAAGCAACCCGTTCTCTTCCATTTTTCCTTATACTCTTAAAACATCTTTAATGTCTTATTAATTTCCTTCTTCAAGAATTTTTCTCTAATTTCATGGTAAGAATGTAGTTTTAGCCCAATCTCATGTCTAACAACCATTTTAAGCATGCACCCAAATTCATGATTGTTTACATAATTAAAGAGGATAACACTAGTGTAGAAGAGCTTAGCTATCTATTGACAAACCGACTCACATTCTCCTTTTTTAAATATTTGATTCACAGTTGTTTTCTTTGTTTTTCTAACAAAACTATCCATAATACATTTCCCTTTTAATTTTGTTGATTCTTAATTCTTAATCTACAACATTTTCATCTTCTTATTATGTATCTAATTAACATTCTTTCATTCTTTCTAAAGGAATCCTTTGATAGATTGTTTAGAATGTTTATAAATTTTTTCTTAACTTCATCTAGCATTTTAGGATAAGGCTCAACATTACAACTAATACAAGATAAATGATGTTTATGCATGTAAATACCTCCAGAAAAAACAACCTGATAATACTTATAGATCACCTTCTTTGAATTAGTATATACTTCAATCTCATGTTCCCATCTCAGGTCTGACTTATCTCCTGGTACTTTTTTTTTTCTTTACAATACCACTTACAGACATTGCTACAGAAAAAGAAACAAGACAATTTCAAGAATTATTCAGCTTCAACCATGGAGAAAAATAAATAAAAACAAAAGATACCCAAATATGTCTTTATTTCGGCATAAACATAGTAAAATAGATAAAATTTCCAAAAATAAACAATTCATGAATATCCCTCCATAATAGTTACAAAGAATTATAAAGGAAGATACCTAAGATTGAAATTTTTTGCCTTTGAACTAAATAACCCCCCCCCCCCGTTATTTTTTTATTACACCTCCACCATAGGGAAAATTGGGTTGGTAGCGGTGGCTCTCAACTTGGTTGAAAATAGGTTGGCATAAGCTTATTTTGTGAAGGAGCTAATCCCCCCTTTCAAAGTTGAGTTCCATGCCATATGGTTGAGCATTTGTCTCAGGTCTAAATTGCAGGTTGATAAGATTCAAGTGGAATGTGACTTTTGCAACGGGGTAAAGATCTTTAAGAGTTCAGTTGAGAGCTACTTTTTCCATGTGAATGCCTTATTTTTGGATTGTTCCCACTAGCTAGAAAAGTTTAAGAACTATGTAGACTATGTGATATCCTACGAGATCTGAAAGTCGAACACTATAGTGCACAACTTAATTCAATCTTATCCAATGGATATAAATTATTTTATGGACTGTATTGTATGATGTTCATACAAGTTCTATCTTTTATGTAGAATGTCGTAAATTTAGAGTGGGTTGATCATTAGATCAAATTGGTTTATAGCGACAAGTGATCTTGCATCATTAATTTGAGAGGGATGTTATTGAATCCAATGATATATATATATATGGACCTTCGTATGCCATAAATGATCATGAACCTTAAACATAATACATGCAAGAAGCCAATAAACAAAAAGAAGGAAAAATAAAAAGAACGCATGTCTGAATCCTGATATGGTTGAGGACAATGGAATGATGGAGATTGGAGACACCGGTAGCCTTTTCCTATCCTTTGTTCCTTGCTAATCTGGTTGTCTTCTTCTCTTTTTTATTTTATTTCATTTGTAGGTTAAAGATTGAGATGACAATCATGGTTCAAGGTTTGAGTTGGAAAGAAATAATTTAGAAAAGAATGCAAAATGTTGTGTATGCGTATGAAAGTGGAAACTAGAGAATTTGGAAAGATTGTCTAAAACGTTGTGTATGCCATATGGAAATTAGAAAGTGGAAATGATTGATTTGCCTTGATCTAAAAAGTAAAATGCCTTTGACTGCGATCCTATGCGATTCCACGATCCTATTAGCAATCCTACGGCGATCCAATAATATTGCAACTTTGGAAATGAACCGGATCACTCGAATGATCTAAGATTGTAGGATTGTGCGATCCTAATAACCATGCTTTAATAGGATTCAAAGCATACTAAAGAGGAACCTTTTTTTTTTTTTTTTTGGAAACTCTATTTTGTTACAGACTCTCCCTCTCTAAGTGTAATGACTCTTTTGGTTAGTTTGAACTTTGAATTAAAAATTTGTCTAAATAACCATGATGATGCATTAGGAAGTTTCTAATTTTTTATTTATGATTTATTTTCGAATGTATTATATACAAGATAGAAAATAATTGATGTATTAGGTCTTTGTAAATTAATCAAGAATTCTCATCAATCTCAATTGAGAGGTATAAGAGATGTGAACTCTCTCGAATGAGTTCAGAGGTCTAATCTCCTTTAGACGAGATTACTTCTCTCTAATTCTCCTTTTTTCTCTCTCTCTCTATTCTTTGGTGTATGAATCTTTGTAACAAAATGGGATTGATACAATAAGTATCAGAGCCTCAAATTGACCTATGTATGGTTCTCACTCACTATTAAAGTAGGTTCGTGATGGTTGTTACAATATCAAAATCAAAGTCAATGGATACAAAGAAATCAACAATACCAATAGAAAGTTTGGCAGAGATAATGCTAGCAATGCAACCATTGATCATGGATTTTCAAGATGAGGTGACTTTTATCAAACAACAAAAATCTATGCTTTCAAATCAACCGTTTGAAATACAAGAATAGTCAACTACTTTCACAACAACGACATCTGGTGCACCTAATACCACACGGTCATGGGTTCTAGTAGGATCAAGAAAACAATGGGCCCCTCCTAGTCATATGTGGAACAACTACAAATCATCAAATCTATCATTGACAACTAATGCAAATATTGCATTTATAGTGTTCACGATTTGTTGGGATTGACCCGGAGCTTTGGCTTAATGATGTAATGAGCTTTATGAATTTTTATAAAGTTCTAGCAGAACATTGCGCCACTGTTGCAACATTTTACTTAGAAAAGGATGCAAGGTGCTAGTATAATTGGCTACAAACTCTCATCACTTGGTCAACATTCATGGAAGAATTGCTTGCTTTCTTTGGACCGACAACATTTGAGTATTATTTTCATGAAATTGATGAATCTTAGGTAAATTGGGTCACTTTGAGAATATCAAATGGAGTTTGAACAAATTTCTAGCCGAATCATCAATATTCCACATCATTGGTAAATGTGTTCGTTGGAAGCCTCGAGAATGATTTGTGTATTGATGTTTAAAGTTAGCAACCAAAAGACCTTTTCAATGCCATATGTCTATCGTAGTTGTTTGATGCAAGGTATCCCTCAATAGGCCAAGTTACACAAAAGTCTTCACTCAATGAAAAAAAGAACTCCACAATTAACTACACCATACTTGTCACTGGTTGTAAAACGACAGTTGTTCTTCAAGCATCCAATGTTCCTCCTTTCAATCGACCCTAGCTCAAATGCTTGACTTTAGAAGAGATGAATGAAATACGCTAAAAGGGTATTTGTTACAATTGTGACAAAATTTTTTTGTAGGTCATTATTGTAAAACAAAACAACTTTTTTATATCAAAGTTGGTGAGATAAATGAGGAAGCTAAATCCAAAAAAACTGAATCACTAAATCATATAGTCAACATCAAGTCAACAATTTACGACCCAGATGGATGCAACTTACAAATTATGACCTAAGATGCTGACTTTGGAAATCAATCAAGAATTTTTATTTTTTTTAGTACGAACAAGTGGACCTAGGTCATGTTGACACCACACAAAGTAGGACCAGACTGAGCTAGCAAGAACCTAAGCAAACGACATCAATGCACACTTTTCACCCCCCTCCAGGGATTTGACCTTGAGTCTTCCCTAAGGAAGATAGATGCTGCAGGGCCGAGATTTGGTAGGACAACTTAAAAAGTGCCTAAAGTAAGAATAACATTAGGGCTAACACATCAGTGCCAAAAAAGTGATATACACTTTTGGGCACTAATGTGTCAGCCCTGATGTCATTCTTACTTTAGACAGTCTCTAAGTTGTAGTCCTACCAAATCCAGAGTGCATGAAGAGGATTGTACCCGCTTCCCCCTTGTTCTCTAAAGTCGAATTCTCTTCTTAGGAAAAAATTGCGACAAGTGGAGAAGGATTTGGTAGGACTGACTAACGTCATCCTAAGGTAGGACTGACATAAGGGGCCGATGCCTCAGCTTTGAAAAAGTGATTTATACTTTTTGTGATACTTTTTACTTTTTGGTGCTAATGTGTCAATCCTACCTTAGGGTGACATAAATCAGTCCTACCTCATCCT
>JAOXJP010000008.1:13256431-13281718 GCA_025762735.1 Platanus orientalis | reverse complement strand
CCATTGCATCCTTTCCCCCTTCCACAACACTCTTCTTGCATTGCTTGTTCCAGTAGAAGGAATATCAATAAAGAGAGGATCTCTAATGAAATCGAATGTAACTTGGATAGCAATTCACTTGCTAGTATTTCACTCGACAACACCCTATAGTAAGTACTTGGTTGCTACAATTCAGGAATCTTAGCTGAGTGTCCCTCATCTCCTCTTTTAATCATTGCCATGACTTAGTTCCTATCTTTAGCAAACAAGATTCTAACCTGCTTCTTTGCTGTTGTGGTTAACTGGGATTTGGATTTTGGAATGAATTTTATCCTGTTATTATTGTTATCTATTTCAACATTGCTTCTTATGTTTTTTTTTTTTTTTTTTCTTATACGTGTGGAAATGAAAATTCTTATCAGGCCCGAACAATGGGAGAACTATTGGACTATATTCTATGTATGCACTATTATGAAAACACCGAGTATTTATTTCACATAAATAAAATACTTAAAAATGAAATGAAAAGAACCACTTACTTGACTAGACGATTTGACAATAAATTATACCCGAAATTGACCAAGGCTAGTGTTTGACACTATGTCCTTAAGACAAATTTTGTCCCTCGCATAGGTGCTTACAAACTCTTCAGGCATCTGTCTCCCAAGATACAATGATCTATACACACAGAAGAAGCACTGCAATATGTGTGCCTAGTGAATCAAACTTGTGTTGTACTCTCTCTCTTAGAACACGAACACGCTATCATGCTCTCTATATGCCTAATTTAGACATCCTCTATGATGCCCATGGAACAATATGAATTTTGAATTCGGAATAAAATAATTGAAAAAATTGATTCTAAAATGAAGGGAGGGATGCTTATTTATAGATTTGTTCATGTCTGTTCGAAATAGGCATAGAGACACAACCTTTGGTGTTCAAACAGACACGAATACAGAAAGTTACAATTTAGTAGCCACTTACACATCCGTATGGAAATGACATATGTGAAAAGGGACTATTTAAGAGACACCTACATGTCCGTATAGAATGGATATGTGTCAATAGGTGTGATTTAATAGCCACATGTGTGTCTATTTGTTTGTAATATTTACCAAGGGCATAATGATAAAATCCGTACGAATTGACACACCCCCATAAGGGAAAAACTATAAAGACATGTCCCCCACAGGTGAAACCGATTTTGGGAGAAAGCAAAAAGAATAAATGTTAATGAAAAGAATATTTATGTGCGTGTGTTTAAATATTGGCCCGACCCATATTGGCTAAGTCATCCCCCATCCACAAAACAGTGGTGCCCCCTAGGGTCTAAACTTATGTTCAACATTAGTATATATGAACACACAGTGTTATGGTCTAGTCCATGTGGGACTATTCAAATTTCACATACTTCTACCAGTTTTACAAATGATCAAGTAGACACTTTTGGAGACAGTTTCTCATTCACCCATTAATGGTTTTGAGCATCCAACTATACAATGTTGTTCTCCTCATTGAGATGAACATGAATCCATGTGGACCCACCTTAAAAAACTTGTGAGTCCCACTTTTATTTTGACTTAAAGATGCTTACCCAGTCAGATTTCGAATCTGGGCACACAAAATCTGGGTGTTTCAAAACTGTTTTCTAACAAGAACATAAAGTTCCCAAAGGCCTCAAATATCTTAAACTATACAAGAACTTAACAATCACAAAGAAATTTTGGGGTGGTTTCAAAAACTCTCTATAAAGACCTCATCGGCCCCAACTGATGGAAAAGAAAGAAAAAAGAATGAAAATAAAGGATAGGAACATTTTCGTTTGTGCTTCTACAATCCCTTATTAGGGTCATCTTCACCTTCCAACCCTGAAGAACTACCAGTACTCTTCTAATAAACCCATTTTATAACTGGATTACACATTGCTTCCTGTTCTTTCAGTTTTTCTTTGTGACTATCATCTTCTTTGTTTTAGTTATTGACCAACCACTCAAGGGCCTCCCTCAAATCTTAATCAAATTTTTCCTTGTCATCTGTCTCTCATAAGTCTTGTCATTGTTTTTATTGTTTATGTTGCTCTTCATGTTGTAAATCTTGAGCTTATTCTTTTCTTCACCTTCTTGTCCTCGAACTCCACTGCTTTCTTCACCATCCTCTTGAGTTGAAAAAGGATTCCAAGAACCGAGAAATTTGATCTAGCCACAATTGCACTAATTCCAGGGTCACTAAACGCAGAAGATGATGTTGTGGTTTTGTTGGATAAAAAATAAGAGATAATGTAATTTCTATTTGATTTAATTTCAAATGCTGGGAAGTTCCTGGATTAAGATCACCTTCTATGTCAATGCAAATGGTAAATTGAATATGAATGTCAAGGATAAGGTTGCAAAGAAGGCAAATTCAATCACCATTACAAATGACAAGGGGCATCTCATCTAGGGGGTTCATATCCTTTGTGACAACCTCCAAATGAGCCGGGATGAGCTACCAATCCAAGCAAGACGCATGGCTTTGGGTACAGAGAGGAAACAGATGGAGAAATAACTTGTTTATGCGGTCCATTGCGATTTTAAATATTTTTTATTCCAACCGTTTCAAGTGGGCCCTCCTCCCTCTCTTCTCTCGAGTTAGTCGTTTTCTTCCCCTATTCCCTCTCTTCTCTCAAGGTGAAAGAAAATGAACCATTGGCGGTGCCAAGCTAAGTGACACCCCCTCTCTTCTCCTCTTGCTAAAAAAGGACTACACTGCGCGAAGATATGAGTCCCATCGTGTCTCCCTCTTCTTTACATCTAACAAATTAAGCAAAAATTAATAACAAATCTAAAAACTAAATAATATCATCTCACCTCTCTTACAGTCCTACCAGACTATAACCCTTCTATAATTTTTATTTTAAACACCAATCCCCTCAAGTAAAGAGAACTCAAAAAAAGAGGATAAACCAAAAGAGAAGATACAGAAAAAGAGTCACTGTGCTCTATATCCATATCAGTCCAAAGCATTAGGACTAGCACAAGCCTTTAAAACAAGACTCCAAATCCACTGAACCAGAAACCTCCTCCCTCTCCTCTTATTCAAATTAAATGCCCTTCCTTCTTTATCTCTCATCAACTACCCCATATAGCCACCTCCCCCTCTGGTACCATACAACCCCTCACACAAGTCCTTGTTCTCCATTGAAGCCGTTGGATCCTCTCCGATGTACCACACATTCACTAATAGATTTAATGCTAGCTTCAAGAAAGGTGCCGATTTGATTACATTGGCGATGACTTGTTGGATGAAGAGATCAGTTAGGTGGGTGCCATGGGAGTAAAGGTTATCAACGTACTCCCAAGCGATGAGGACCGACCAGGAAACGTTGGCACAGGTTTTGATTGGTGTAGAGGGACACGGTGCTCCACCACTTGGCGATGGAGGGTGAGGTGGCAAGGCGGTGGTTGGCGGAGATGGAGAGTAGGAAAGGAGGGGAGCCCACTTGAAAGGTTGGAATAAAAAATATTTAAAACCCGACCCTAACGGACTGCATCTCTCGATCTGTTTCCTCTCTGTACTCGAAGCCATGCATCTTGCTAGGATTGATGGCTCATTTAGAGGCCGTCACACAAGATATGAACCCTCATCCAGGAGGAGATCAACATGATGTTGAAAGAAGCAAGGGAACTTGCAAAGGACAAAAAGTAAATGAGAGGATGGGTGTCTAGTGTTGGAGAGTTACATATACAACATGAAGAACACCATTAATGAAAGGGACAAACTCTTTGACTAGATTGAATTGGAAAAGAAGAAAAAGATTGGACCATTATTTAGGGAAGCTATTGAAAGGCTGGAAGATAATCAGAGCTCTAAAAAGATGACTTGGAAGATGTAATACCCCAAATCGGTGAGGGGTATTCTTGGAAAAAAAGAAATAAAACCAAATAAAATAAAACACCTGAAGAGGGGTTTTGTTAGTCTCAGTCGACCGAAACCGAACCTAGGGAGAGAAGGAGATAAAGAAAAAAGGAAACCCTAGGCTAAAAGGAGGGAAACGAAGAGGAAGAAGAGATTTGGACTTTTGGAACTCTTGAGAAGGCCTTCTTGCATAGGAACAGTAAGTGGTCATTATTTATCATGTTTATGGTTAAGACTTTTATAAATTTATAAAATAAAACTAGTATTTCTTTGTTTTTAAAAAAACTTTAATTATATTGTATGGTCTTGCTTTTGTTGTGATTGAATAGAGATGGGTTTAGGGTGTAGAAATGGGTACAATAAGTTAGATTTAGAAATAGGGAGTTTAGGGGCTCTTAGACTCAAAACAGAAAGTGTCATGCTAGTTGCAACTTCAAAGGCAACGACATGTTTTTCGAGTTAAGCCATGGGGTCAGCCCATAGGAAAAGACCATAGGAGCCAACCCATAGGGAAAAGCCATAGAGCCAGCCTGTGAGAAGAGGCCAAGGGGTTAGCCCGAAAAATAACCTAGGGTGGGAGAATGGGTAACCACGCCTAAATGTCGTAGCTAGAGGGATTGAGTCTTTACGCTTAGGAAATTAGTTATAATGTTTAGTAGTGGATTAAATGCAGGTCATTTATTCTCCATTGCATAACATAGAATTATGCATTTATTTATTTGTATGCTTCTATCTTAGAAATACATAAAATATTTTTACATTGAATGACTTATGTTGGTTGAAATGATTTCAAGATATATAGACACTATTAAAAGAAAGAAACATTAAAATTTGTATTGTATTGTTGATAGTAATTGGCACTTTTGTAATGTATAATAAATGCATAGCATTGTATGGCATAAATTTATGTATGCTTTTGGTTGAGCATAAAGAGAAATAGTCATTTCCCTATAAAGAACATAAAAGATAAAGAGTTGTTTCCCTATAAATTAAGAGTATAAAAAGAAAAGAAAAGAAAAAAAAGATGTAGGTAAAATTCCATTATATGCATCTAGTATTATTCATGATTTTATATTGACATGTTATATATTTGTTTAGACGATATAAATTGTTTTCCTGCTACATATGGCTTACTTGTTGTTATGGTATTGACTCGGGGTGCCTAATCAGAGTCATGGGTTAGAGCCTGGTGAGAAGTCACCTTGTGCTCAACGCCTAAAGTTAGGACTGGTGATTCAACCATTTGGTGCAAGCGGCCAAGGGTTAAGACTGTCTCCCGTTTACCTCGTATTAGCACCTGTAGTTGAGAGACTAGCACAAATAATGATCGATACTTTACATAGTACATCCATTGCATATCAATTTTAGACTTCAACGTTACAAATCTTTACCAAATGTATTTTATTAGATTAATTGAATATTATTTCTTTATTTGATTTTTTTCTTACTATAAACTTATAGAAGATTGGATTAACTTGTTGAGCTTTCCCCAAGCTCACCCCACCATTTTCTCCCCGTAGATTATGAGTCATTCTCTCGCCACATAAAGCGAGATCCTACTACTTGAGAGTCCACATATACAACTAGGTTCGCAGGTAGATATGGTATTTTAGGGTCTAGTCGTAAATATACTAGATTAGAGTTTTGCCTTGTACAGTTTTGGATCTGTATATCCTACCTGTGGGATAGATAATATTTTGTACTGAACTACAGTTTATATATAATGAAATCATTTTGGTTTAATTTATGTCCATGGATACAATTTTATAGTTTTTTATCATGTTTGGACTCGGGAATTCTTTCCTATGGGTCCAATTGCACAGCTATACGGTCATATGTTGCATTTTTTTTTGTTTTTGCAGGTGTCATGTGATTAGAAGTTTGATACCTCGGGATCCGATGCCTTTGTGAGGTATTGGTTTTGGGGCGTTACAGAAGACCTCTAAAAGAATTGAAGGCAGTGTACCATGCAGTTATAGAGCAAGTTTATGAGAAGACCAGAGCTCCTGGATGTTCTATTAGGTCTAAGGATGATGAAAATGAAGACAATGATGAACCATAGGGACAAATACGAGATGGGTGGTTGAAAAATTGCTCAACTAGCACATCAGTTAGTTTTGAGAGACGAAAACATTCTGATTCACATCTCTATCTCAGATTCTTTTAATTTGTACCACACACACACACAGAAAAATCGTTTTGGAATTTTTCATAAGAGGAATTTGGTGGTTTCTACAGAAGGCTGGTTGAAGATGTTATCAGTAATTACATGAACAGTTAGATGCAAGGCAAATTGAACCATAACATTCCAAAATTCTATATAAAATTTGGAAAAGGTTCGGATTTCTCACTGGTTGTGGTATCTTGTAATTTTAAACCTACAGAGTGGTCTCATCTAACGGAAAGGAGCCACAGGGTTCTGAATACTTTGGGTCTTCAAGCTTCTAACCTCGTTGCAGACTTGATCTAACATACCCAGAAAGTCTCTTACAATTACAAAAATCCGAAGTGGGTTAGCTTCCTCTTTGCTCACATCTCCATGAAAATATTCTGTGATATCTCTGACTTGCAGTAGAACTCGATTTTCATCTTCTTGTAACTCTTTGATACACTTTTCTGCGTAATTCAAGAAATATCTCATTGAGAGGACAAATTTCCCATTTTGATCATTTATAGACAAATCCTTGAGTAATAGATGTTGCAGCTTAACCATTCCATCCGATAGGTTTGAGACCGAGCTTGCCAGGACGTCCAAGTCGATGGTGGCTGTCTTCTTAACATTGCAAAGCTCAGTACTTAATCCGGAAACAAGATCTAGGCCCATTCTTCTATACTCTTCTTCCCTTTCTTCCGTTGCCTTGTTCTTGAGTTTCTGATTAGTTTTCTTTATGATGATCTCTGATTCTCTAATTCCTTCTGATCGAATCATTTCTTGGACAACAAAATGGAGTAATGTGGTCTTCCCATCAGTTCCTTTCACATCTGCAAGCTTAAGGAGGGCATCAAGTTTGAATGCTCTAGCACCTCCTCGGATTGTTCCAACGTTCATCCTGTTTCCTGTTTTGAGCACAGCTTCAAGTAATTTCAAGAACAGCCGGCTGGATCTGAGTTCCTTGCAGGCCTCCTAAACAGAAGCATGAACGACAAAAAGTCGGCAATCTCAAACTATTGGTTCAGATCAGACTGAGCTTGGATTCGGTAGGACAACTTAGAGACTGGCTAAAGTTGGAATGACATTAGGGCTGACACATCAGTGTCGAAAAAGTGATATACACTTTTTTGGGGATGTTTTTCACTTTTTGGCATTGATGTGTCAGCCCTGATGTCATGCCAACTTTAGTCACTCTCTAAGTTGTCCTACCTAATAATCCTCAGGACAGAATATTGGTTTATGGTTAGTTTGTTACCTCTAGCATTGCAAAGGACTTCCTAAGATCGACCACCTCATCTTCGAAAGTTTCTCTGTACAGCATGGCCTCGATCCTTGGAAAAGCGAAGGGTATGTTAAGCATCACCTTAACAAATTTCTCTGCTGACCCAAGTTCATTGATGTTTCCTTGATAGTTTGAGAGCTTGGCCTCTTCTTCTTTAGTGGGTACCATCTTCACCAACGCCTCTAATTGCTGTAAACACAATCCATCCCCTGCTTTTATCCACCAACAACATTAGATATTTCCGCAATTATAATTAGAATAATTATTACAAAATAATGATTTTTTAAATGAATAATACATGCCGGAGCAGCTCTACCTTGCAATAGTGCATCACAAACTTGTTCTACAGTTGCATTCAAGGCCTTTGAAAGTATGGTTAGGTTCTGCAGTCTCTTAGGCTCAAGGACATGCTTACTTGGAGATAAGCTCTTGTTCTTGGCTTCATCATTCTTGATCGAACTTTGCAGATTGTATCCAAAAAGTGACTCAATCATTTCTTCATCAAACCTGTTTCATAATTTCATCAATTGGTTTAACTCCAATCAGGAAAAAAAGTATTTGGATCTTACAGAATGAAACAAAATGATAAGAAAAGAGTTGGCTTACTCGAATGAACTTGATCGCAGCTTGTCCCATACCATAGAACGATCTGCTGTAGCTCTTACTTTGTCCCAGTGAAGTGGCTTCAGTTTTGGTAGTGGAGCTCCATCCTTGCCAACCGGTGTGAATCGAGTAAGTTGGCATGGTGGTGGTGGTGGTGGTTGGTGAGAGTTCTTATGCCCCTTCAGAAAGGGAGGCTGCAGGGGAGGTGGCAAAGGTGGACTAGGTGGTGGCGGAATACTTCCACAGCCACCCAATGGTGTTGGTGAAACTTGAGGAGGTTTATGAAGAATTGAAGAAGGCAAGTCATTTGATGGGGTTTGCTTTGATTGTGAAGAAGAATCTGAGTCCTGAGGTGATGATACCTTTGGAATTTTAGAACGTGATACCGTTCTTGTTGGAGCAGACAAAGATTGGGGCGCACAAAAGTGCAAGAGAGAAACATTTGCTGGTGGAGGTGGTGGCGGTGGAGGTGGAGGGAAATTTTGTTGAGAATTTGAAGAACACAGGCTTGGTATTCTTTGTTTTGGATTAGTTGGAGAATTAGAAGGGGAAGAATGCAAATTTGAATATAGAGGTGGGGTTAGATCTGGCGTCACCGGTGCAACTGGTGACTCCATTGAAGAAGACAGAGTAGCTTCTGTAAAACCTTGATCAAGTGGAGAAGAGATCTCTGAGAAGCTTAGCCGAGAGAAAACTTCTGATGGTTCACTCAGACTCCTTTCTGAAGCACTGGACAGCCTCACATTTGATGAACGTGAACCACAGAATGAATGGAAGGATTCGTCATCAGAGGACAAGGATTCAGGGTGAATAATTTCATCAGTCGATGAACAATTACCAACATCCAGTTCACATTTGTTCTGTTCTACGTGGACAGAAATAATTTCCTCAGCAGAAGAGCTAACATTATCAGATTTTGATTTTATCAAGTCTTCACAAGTGTCCCCAACTTCATCCATTGGAGAGCTTGATGGGTATTCATTGGTTGATATGGTCACATTATCACTAGTGTGTTTAAGAGAAGCAGCTTCTGGCTCTGAAACTGGTCCTAATGAATCTAGATAAAAGTGCTCTGGACTCAGATCAAAACTCACCTTGCTTGTTGAATTTGGGGGAATCACATACTTTAATCTCCCTCTTGATCTCCCATCTGTGCTGCCGGATACCGATGTTCTCCTCAACTGACATCTTCCAAACTTCCGAAAGAGCAGGATGAACCCAAGAGCAGATATAACCAAGGTAGCTCCTGCAGAAACAACAATTACTATAACAATTCTTCGTACTCTATCCTTATCTCCATTCCTTCTTCGAACTTTGTGAGGAGGATGGATTGGACGCCCTCGAAGTGATGGAGGATGGAAATGCACGTGGATAGGAACCACTGGAGCTTCATCTTCTACAGTGGGTGCTGGAGAAGGTGAAGATAACCCATGTTCAACATCACCATTTGTTGGACTTCCTAAGTTGAAGCTCTTCATTCCAAGTAAAACCCTGAACTTCTCTAAAATCAACGCCTTCATTTCTTCATTATCATCCTCTCCTGAAACCTTTTTAATCGGGCTTTCCACACTATCCCCCGTCCAGTACTGCTCCCGAAGGCCATCAGCATCAGAATTATCTGCAGGATACAATGGAGCACCAGCCATCAACAGCTCGGGATGGAGAAATAAGATGGGTATGAAGATGATGAGGATCATGTGGAGAATCTGAGAACCACAACCCATTTTTCCAGTCAGAAATCACTGAGAGATCAATCAACTTTGTGCATATAAACCTGGTTCATCATTTTTGTTTCGTTTCTCTATAAACCCATTTGGCTGGTGAGGGTTGCTGTAGAGAAGATCCAAGCATAGTCTTTATTGCTACTCCAAGTAACCCCTGAACCTGGTAGTTGCAGTTGTACTGGGCCACCTTTACTCCTATTCATGTACTCTGATAAACTTATCAGCCCCATAAATTCTTGCCTCCAAAACACTGTTACTATGTCTCGTCTTTTGGAATTCTCCCACGCTTTTAACTTTATTTTCTCTCTCTGATCTTCCCTTTTATGTTCTTTGTAGGAGAAACTAGAGCATATTTTTCTGAAATTTTAAGTGGTGATTTGTAAGCCCAAAAAAGCTTTAGTATAGAAGTTTGAATTATGGGGTGTTGCAGTTGAAAAGAGCTTAAGTAGTTAAACGTTATCAAACTATGCAAAAGTCTGTCTCTGTGGGTCCCTAATCACCTATAGGGTTGGACTTGCTTACCTCTCAAGAGGGTGACACTGTAAGTCTTCTCTAACCCCCATCATTAAAGGGAAGGTTGGAGGAGGGAGGCAAGTGGTCCATCACTTTCTTGTGTCATCTTTTCCATTAAAACACATGAAGTTTTCTGAGATGAAGACATTATCTTAATTTTGAATTGTTTGAAGATATAGACTAGACTAGTTGACTCTTTTCCTACTCTTGTGGCTCAACCCAAGCAATAATCAATATACATTTGTGTAAACTGTTCTTTTTAGGT
Source organism: Platanus orientalis (assembly GCA_025762735.1). Lineage (NCBI taxonomy): Eukaryota > Viridiplantae > Streptophyta > Magnoliopsida > Proteales > Platanaceae > Platanus > Platanus orientalis. The sequence goes on along the minus strand of JAOXJP010000008.1, from coordinate 13,271,303 downwards.
TCTCACTCTAGTCTCAAAACGATATGGTGGGTTTAAGTTGATCTGCTGAGCTCTACTCATGGTGTTAGGTTAGCCTGTGCGTTTTGGTTCTGTCTCACCTAATCAAAGAGAAAAGGTTCAACTTCAGACAAACAATTTACAGTTGCCAGCTTCCCTTGATTATTACTTGGAATCTGATTCCCAGGAATTCCCACACCAGGCTTCATGTCATTTGGGAACGAATACATCAAATGATGTCCTACGTCCTATGCTATCTTTTTCTTTCCCCTCAATCATTTAAACCCGGACTGGAGGTCGACCCAGTCAGAGTGGCAGATAAATCCAACCAGGTTGGGGCAATTTACTGATTACTCCCTTCAACCATGTGGCTGTCAGCTGGCATTAGATGTTAAATTACGATTCATCTAAAATTGCATATAGGGGTGACAATGGGTTGGTCCGGTTGAGTCGGTATTGGGTTGGCTTGACCACCAAAGGTAATAGCTAAGCACCCAACCCGCTATAAGTCGGGTTAGAAATGGATAATTGAAACCCAACCCATTAAAATATTGCAAACCCAAACCAATTAAAAAAAAATGTTTGCTATTATTAAATAAACACAGTTCTTGTTTTCCTAGAAAATAACAAAAAACAAAAAAGAAACAAAAAAGAAGTCAAATTGAAGTATACAGATGTATTACGTAAATAACAATATAAGCATATAACAAATCATCAGGTCCAACCAATCAACCCTAACCTGAACCCAACTCGGGAGTAAAAAGGGTCAACCAAACCCCGAATTAACTGGATGGATTCGAGCTATGTTGACGGGTTGGATATGGAATTGCCACCCCTAAATCCAAAGATAAAAGTAAACTCTGATTCAGCAAATTAACCTGGCAGTTGGATGGTTCAATCTATTTTTGACACTCGAGATCTGATCAGCTCAAGCACTTGAGCATACTATGTGAACAAAAAAAAAACCCTTTTTATCGGTCTTCTTTAGTCTTTTGTGGTTTTTTTTTTAATTCATGCAGTACGCTCAAGTGTTTGAGCTGATTATTGAGGTTGATACTCATTTGAGTAGGTCTGAGATAAAACTAAGGCCCAAGGTCAGGGGGTCCTATGGACTGCTCCAGTGGTTTGGAAGATCCATTATTCTCCATCTTCCTTCTACGAAAGAACATAAAGTAGAACTTCAATTAAAAGGGGAATCGTATAGAGCAAGAAAAGAGAAGGAACAACGAAAAAATGACCCTCCCCAAGTTTGTTAGCGGTCCAGAGATTATCCAAGAGACACAAAAGACAGTGGAAAATGTTGGTGAAGCCATCACCACTCAAAGCCATCTCTATCAATTAAAGAAGAAGAATCAGAATAGGAACTTCTTTTTTTTATGGTTTGGGGCGGGGGGGGAGGTGTCTAGCATCATCAACACACGATAAAAAATAAATAAATAACAGAAAATATAATTTTTACCATAAGTATAAGTGTTACATAAGGCAATTAACCATCTCCTAAAACCCTAAGATTGTAGGAGAGGAAAACACTAAGATTGTAGGAGAGCAAAGAATTCAATTTTCTTTGCCACATGTCAGTGCAATATTGATGCTTGAAGGGTACTGGACACATCAGGGCTGGAGATGATCCCCGTAGCTTGGGTAATCCGATTATGGGTATTTTTTTAATAAAAATTATGGGTACTTGAATAGGTCTTACTTAAGGATTTCCTATACCAAGATAAAACCCGATTAGAAGACCATGATCATTTAATTATTTTTCTTATCCTTACTTTTTTATTATTTTTGGGAGATTAGAAAAATTAACTAATTAAGTAAATAAAAAAAATTCCCAGTAGATTTGACCATTAAGATTCTTTACCATTATAGATTTGTTGCTAATAAAACTATAAACAATATGAAAAAAAAAAATCTATTTAAGTACTTCTAACCACTAAAAGTAGCTTGGGTATGTACTTGTTTTGACAATTGATTAAGAAAGATCTCACTTTTTTTTATTTTGACCATTTGATTGTGAAACCAAATTTTGCGATTTCATAATGGCGGAGAATAAATCCGATTATAGAGAGTTAATTGTTGATTGGTTTGCCATTTGTTAGACTCAATTTTAATTTTAGCAACAAAAATAAAACGAGACTCAATTTTAATTACCCAATGAAGGGAAAATCATAAACTAAATGCAATTATGAATTATAAAGTGGATCACTAGTTGAATGTCCAGATCAAGGAGATGTGAGGCCAGCAGCCAGCATATTAATGGTAAAAGTATCATTAATTAATGGTAGGCATTAATTGGAAAACCCAAATTAAGGATAGGTAGGGTGATCAGCCAAATATTAACATTAAAAGCTGCATTAAGCAGATGGGCATGATTAAGAAAATGTGGGGCAACCAGCTATTAAGGATAAAAGTTGCCTTAAAGGTGGATAGCCCAAATCATGGACCTGGGGAGACCGACACCTACTACTAATAAGTCTTAAATGAAAGACATGCATCCACTTTTCAGTCAAAGTTGGAAGATAATGAAAGAATTCATGTTGTACCAAAAAATAAAAGAAGAAAGAATTCATATAAATTAGCTCAGATGAAAAAGTCTTTGTAGTCTCTGGTGAATTATAAGCTGACAAGTGTTGTATTAGAGGGTAAAAACATTCAAAAAAGAGTGTACAGTTGAAAACAGGTAGTCAAAAATAGACACCAAATTCAAAAATACATCAAGTATCAATCAATGGCATACTACAGAGGCCTGTGTCAACACATCCAACAAATGTTTTGTGATGAAAAAGTCTTTGTAATGTTTATTATGAATAATAAGCTTACACGTATTTTATTAGAGGGTTAAAAAACATTCAAAAAAGTGTACAGTTAAAAAATAGGTGGTCAAAAATTGACACCAAACCAAAAACATATCATGTATCAATCAACAAAGCAGATTTCCTGTAGCCCTTTTATTGTAGTCAGACTGAAGTAGCAGGCTGCCGGGTAACAGTTGAGTAGAAAAAGTGAACTTTCACCCAAAAAAAACCATTCCTGCGGTGTTTTTCACTCTTTTTACCTACGTGCTACCAGGTACCACTGGTGCTTCAGTCTGATTACAGTAAAAGGCCTATAGAAAATCTGTTTTAATTAGTCAATTATATGCCTATAGAGGCCTGTGTCAACACAAAATTCAAAAATTAGCCTTGTCTTCTCACATTGATTTGGGGGGCATTTTTTTGTCATTTGAAATTTAAAAAAAAGTTGTCAAAGTCTTTTTATCATTATATGTGACAGAAGCTAATGAGGATTTAACTAATAAGAATGATTGTCTTTTTATATATATATATATATATAAGATTAAGAATGACTGTGTGTCAGACAGACTTCAATTTATCATTCACCATACACACTACAAACACTTTTTCATCATAGAACATTTTCTTCCTATTATAAATTTGGGCAGTTTCTATCGGAATATATATATATATATATATATATATATATATATATATATTGTAATAAACAAATATATCATATAAATTCTAATCAAATCAATATAATTATATCAGAATTTTATAATCAACCGTAACACAATTGCTGTATTTTAAAATGAATAACAATGAAAGTATATTAGGATTGATTTCAAATAATCAATCAGGATGATGCAATTAAAATGAACAAAGGAGTAATTTGGCCCTGTTGATTTGACAGAACTATAATAAAGTAGAACTTATTTTCTGTTGTAGTTAAATAAACAAAGATAAAAATAAAGGAAATTCATTCCAAGTGTGTCAGTGGACACTATCCTATCCTATCCTATATATGGTATTTGCCTTCCTTTTTTTTCCAATGCGTCAAGAACTCTAACGTTCGCTTTAGGAGTGAATCTTTCTTTTCAGATTTGCATAGTTGGAGAAGATCAACACAAATGGAAATATATGTAATTTCAATCTAAAACAAAATAAACTCAAGTAAATTGAAATATAAAATTATAGAAAGAAGGTAGCAAAGAGTTATTCTTTCATCAAGGAAAAAAAATGTCTATATTCAATAACTCTATTTTATAGATAACGAACATGCTTCTTCTCTCCTCAATGGACTTCATCCAATGGACATGTTCAACATATATTTGTTCACAACATGCCTCTTTCATAGGGTAATTTTTCTCTAACTTGTTTCTTATTTCATTCCACATTATCTTTGTCCGTTGAAAAAAATTTTAATTTAATATTAATGAAAATCTAATAAAATAAAAATAATAAATTAAAGATAATGTGGTTACTACGAACACGCACACTACACTACGCTAGCTATAATTCGAATCGATCGGCGCGTGTATGATGCAAAACAAACAATCCCAACCAAACCTTTCTCTCCATGAGTCAACACTCTAAGATGAGTTGCTTTTGGATGCAAAGTTGATCTTGATAGCTAAGCATCATTAGAAGACTATGTCTTGTTTGAAAATGCCATTGTAATGGTTGCAAAATTATAAACATCTACAAGATTCATTTTGAACTCCTATTTGTCTAAAGTAAAATGTCGGCATATGTTTCTGTAAACCGTGGGCCAGCTAATTTTCTTCACTTTTAAATTACCATCATCATCTTCATGAACAGCAGCACCAAACATGGGGCCAGCCTTAAATCCAGACACTCCAATAATTAGAGCAATAGCCCATATGAGAGCCTTTACCATAGGATTGTGAACTGGTCTCTGTGATTTTTTTGCAGTTAAAATTTTTATGTGCCTACAAAAGCCGTATTATTAGCTTTAACAACTTTTAGGGTTATGGAGCAATTAAATTTGAAGTTCATCAGTCCACCACGCGGAGGATTAATAATTCAAAAGCCTTTATTAATATGGGCACCGCGCCATTGGGTCCACTGGTGTGGACATTATGCACTCTTAATTGCTTCAATCAGAAAGTATACTTATTGCTAGAAGATTTTATTTACTATTTACAGGCTATATAGGAAATGATTTTAATGCTCTTGAGCTTTGTTTCTTTTTTTCGTATTTTAATACTGCCACTCGGGCGGGCCTGCAGGCTACCGCGTCAAAATGATGGACTCAAACTGCGGACAGAAGAGGCAGATGTCAATGTAATCAAATGTAAAATACTGTTGAGGGGATTTGACCTTACGACCTCTACTTTGATGAGGTGATGTCACAACCCATAGTTTTGAGAACTGGACTGGTCATCGAACCGATAAGGTGGATGATTCAGGTCCAACCGTTAGTTTACATGATCTAAACCATAGTTTGCTTCAATCATAAGTAAATATCAAAAAATAAAACAATTCATAATGCATCAAAGGCTTATGACCAGGTTTTTAATTTTTAGATATACTAAAAAATGTTATAAAATACAAAAAATTAATGGAAAGTGTGATTAGAATTTGGAAAGACACATTAAATTTTTTTTTCCTTCTTAATTTACTAAATAATTATTAATAAAACTGGGGTTCATAAAAAACTGACCGATTTTCATCGGTTTTGCTGGTTACATGTGGTTTTTGGTATATTATGGTTTTAAGCTTCTATACAACTGTTTAAGGTGTCAGTTCCGATAAAAACTAGGTCAGACAACCAAATCTGCCACAACCATCCATGCTAGGGAGCGTTGGCCTCCAGAGATTTGGTGATGCCATAACCACCCATCATTATAAACCTTAGCAATTCATGGGGGTTATTGAGCTCTTAAAATATGTAATCCATCAGTCTACCACCAAAGCAGATTTTCTATTGCAAAAGAGTGTGCGGTGACCCTCTTGCACCAGTTGCTAGGCGATACATGGTGGAAAATAGTGAACCACTACCTCTTAGGTCTAGTGCTGGGCATTTTTTTCACTTTTTTTCACTACGTGTTGCCTGGTACCTAACACACTAAGGTTGCCACATACCTTTTCACAAAAGGAAATCTGCTTTGATTTACGACACATAAAATATATAATTTAACTGAAAAGATGTTCTGTCCATGATGGTGTTCAAGGCAGTATGAGGCTTCAAATAGAATAAAATAGGCAAGACTTTCATAAAATTTCAAAGCCCCACCCATTTTATTCCATGTGTAGCCCCATGGTGTCCTGGACAGAACTTCTGTCCTCATAATTTAGAGGTTAAAGTGCTAGTAATTTGGCATTGTGCTGATTGGTTGACTTGTGTGGTAAATGGTATATATTTTGATCTCTTAAATGCTTACTTATTGCTAGAAGATGTTATTTACTATTTACCGCCTACATAAGAAGTACTCTTTGGCTCCTGATTTGTGTGTGTCTATGTGTTATCCGACTACTAGGACCTGCAGACTGCTGCATCATGGTGATGAATTGTTTCATAAACAGGAGTGGTATACATCAATGCAAATCAAATGTGGAATGTCACGGGTATTTGAACCCAAGACATTTATCCTGGAGAGGCAATGTAGCACTTTGATCTTTAACAACTTATAGCTCTAGGGTTCTGGAGCAATTAGATTTGTCATTCATCAGTCCAACACATGTAGGGTTAATAATTCAAAAGCTAAAGCCGTTATTAATTTGGCACTGTGCATTGGATTTAGTGTGGTAAAATTTACATATTGCACGTTTAAATGCTTCAATAAGTAGACTTACCGCTACAAGATGTTATTTACTATTTACAGGCTACATATGTTGTGACCTTTTTGGCTTCTGAGCTTGCAGACTGCTGCTACATTATAGCGATGGACCCACACTGTAGAGGGGAGAGGAAGACACCAATGTAACACATGTGGAATGTTGTCAAGGGGATTTGACCCCAAGACCTCTCTTGGAATGCGGTAGCCAACCCATATTAGACCCAGTGGATTGAATAAGACAACTTAGGGAGTGGCTAAAGTTGGAATGACATCAGGACCAACACATCAGTGCCAAAAAAATGAAAAACATCCCGCCAAAAAGTGTATCACTTTTTCTGTGCTGATGTGTTAGCCCTGTTGTCATTCCAACTTTAGCCACTCTCCAAGTTGTCTTACCAAATCCGGCCTCCATAATAGGGGCATGGGCCTCCCCCGAGTTTTGTTTATCAGGGAACAAAATTACAAAAGATGCTACATTTTGATTAATACACCAGCTATTCATCTTAAAACACTTTTTCTATCTCATGTGTATATAACATGTATTATATCTTGTCAGGCAATGTGTTGTATGTTGATTGGAACAAGGTGGAATTCAACTTTTATGCCGAGTTTGTTGTGTGTCATGGTGTACCACAGACACAAGAGGGGAGGTGGTGGGGCCCATACACTTTTTGGAGGGGGTATTTCAAAAAGTGTATGGGTCCTACACCCCTTGTATCTTTGATACACCGTGACGCAATGCAAACTCGGTGCAGAGGTTATAAATCCTCTAAAGGATGGGTTCAGAATATCTCTCGTTTGATTACAGTAGGAGATTGATTGTTTGTGTTGACACAGGCCTGTAAAGGCGTGCCTTTGATCGACACGTTATGTATTTTTGACCACCTCAACAGAACACTTTTGAATGTTTTATACAAAAAAAAAAACAACACATGTCAATTTATAATTCACTATATACACTTCGGAGGCATTTTTGTCACATAACATTTCCTTCCTTTACCATAATACTCTCCTTCTGTATATCAGTATATACATTTAACAAGGGAAACAAATCTAGTGTCCAGGATTTTGTAGATCCTACCGTGTTTTGGATGAGACCAGATTTGGTAAGACAATTTAGAGAGTGGCTAAAGTTGGAATAACATCAGGGCTGACACATCAGCACAGAAAAAGTGAAATGCACTTTTTGGAGGGATTTTTTCACTTTTTGGCATTGATGTGTCAACCCTGATGTCATTACAACTTTAGCAACTCTCTAAGTTGTCTTACTCAATTTGTTTACGTTTTGGACACAAAGTCGAACAGGTGGTTGTTTTTTGAGTTTGGTGCCTACGGAGCATATGTCCATTAGAACACTTGCTCCCTTTTCATCCCATTTTTATGTCCTGAGGATTTTATATGACCTCCTAAGGTCAGCCTAAGGTGAGGCCGGCATCAAGGGTTGACACATCAGCATCAAAAAGTGAAAAGCATCCCCAAAAAGTGTTACTTTTTTAGTGCTGATGTGTCAGCTCCTAATGTTAGTCTCACTTTATGAGACACCAAATCCAAGGTAATTTTTATGGATACCTATATTTTCATTTGAAAACTGAATTTATAGTTTTAACCCTGTGCACTGAACTTCTGTCCAAAAAACAGTAGGAAATCCTGGACACTAGATTTGCCCTCTTTATCCAAACAGCCTTAATAAGGCATTGTATCACACATTGATTGGTACTGGAGTAATATTTATCCATTTAGACAGGAGATGATTTACAGCCTTTGTGTGTCACGTATTGATTGGTACTAGCATGATATGTGACCTTTCCTGTCACACTGGAGATGATTGCAAACACCCATCTGTCTCAATTTATTCTTTTTGCCTTCTTTCCCTTTTCTTAATCTAGTGAATCTAATCAAATAAAATATGATCTTATCTAATTAACATGGATTATACCAGTCAAAGTAGAAGTTGACACAACGACCAACAAGTATGTCTGTTCCCCATTTGTGCTCGCGGAATCATGTGCAATCTTCCGCTAATTGCTCCCCCAAAAATTCCATTTTTTTCTCTTTTCGATAGTCCCTAAGAAGAGCACCAAAATCACACGAGTTTGGATCCTCTACTGCAGCTTAAAATATGGCATTATCATACAGTACGACATGTATCCAAAAAAATCAAATTCATGCAAGTGATTTTCACTTTTTTTTAAAACGTGTTACACTGCAGTCGATGCCAACTTTTAAGCTGTAGTAGAGGATCCTGGCTCAAACCACACTAAATAGTTTTCTCCCTCCCTCTCTACTTTTTTTAATAATCTCCCTCCTTCCCTTGTCTCCATTCCTCTATAAGTACACAAGTCTCTTCTCTAAAACTCAACACCTCCAAGTACCTTCTCTATTTCCATTGCAAAATAATCATCATTAGGTTTGTTTCTTCTTATTCTTGTTACATGGGTTACTGGTTTCAGTTCTATTCCTTCTTCATTGTTTCATACTTGTTTGTTCTTCTTAATTTCTTTTCTTCTTGTCTAGATATGATTCGATTCTTTTGTCATGGCTGCAGATATGAAGATTAAGGTCTTGTTCATAAGCATGATTTTATGTGGATTATGTGAAATGGTCATTTGCGCTGCGCCGAGGAAACCTGTTGATGTGTCATTTCAGAAGAATTATGTGCCTACTTGGGCTAGTCACCATATACAGTACATTAATGGTGGTTCCGAGGCTCAGCTCCTTCTCGATAAATCCTCAGGTACCTTCTGTTATGCACCCGGCGAGATGAAATATGGAATGGGTTTTTCTATTTCTCAAGAAGAAATATAGTGAGTAGTTTATAAACTAACAAAATTGGTTTGGAAATCACATGGTTTGCGGTGATTCCCATGGTTCTACTGGGAAGATAACAAAAAATGAATTTGCTATTATCATTATTTTACATATTTTTTTAATATGCACTGATCTTTAAGAGGATGCATTTTTATGAATTGTGAAGGAACCGGATTTCAGTCCAGAGACTCCTACTTGTTTGGTCATTTCAGTGTGAGAATTAAGATGGTTGGAGGTGATTCAGCTGGAATTGTCACTGCTTTCTACGTAAGCCACTTTTCCTATTACTGGCTTTGTTGAAAGGGAGCAAATATTCTACTCCCAATTTGTCGACTCCCCCATGTTCCAAGATACAAGGGGTTGGGATGCATAGGGTTAAAACCATAAAAATGGTTTTTAAAAAATAAAAAGCATCCCATGCCAGCCTTGGTGTCTGAGAACATGGAGGAGAACATTTGGTCTCTTGTTGAAAGTTCTAAGTTCTATGCTTTAATGTTACTCTTTTTTTTCTTTTCTTTCATTTTTCCTGTTTCTTCCGGTTCTACAATCAATGTGTCCACAGTATGCGCTGACACGTGGTGTGTATTAGCTTAAAAGTAATACTAAAATATAAAAAAGTAGGTGTCCCAAAAAAAAGCATTCAGGAACTGGATCCTCTCCTTAGACTTTAGTATGAGTTGTACTGCTGGTAAGACAATAGCAAGACTTTAGTGCACGATAAGATCTTGAGGCACCAAATTCGAAAACATATCAGTCTTAGGGTGTCGATTAGAGTGGACTAAGGCCAACCCAAGCCTTAGTCCAATACTATCAACGCAAACTCCGGCCATTATAAAACAATGCACTTTTGGCTGAGTTTGGGCTGCCGAAGTGACCACACCCCAGATGACACGTGGTATGTATAGGGCTAAAAGTATTAAAATGGTGTTTATATAATAATAATAATAATAATAAGTATCCTAAAATAAGTATTAAATTCAAAAAGGAGAGCAAATCTCCTGTTCAGGATTTGGCATCCAGGACACTAGGGGGCATCATAGGGAATAAAATGGATGGGAATTTGAAATTTCATCTAACCCATCCTCATCGAATTTAAAAACAAATCTATCACACATGATCACATCAATTTTGGTCAGTGGACATTTACTTTTTTTCAAAACAGCTTTGTCGAGTACTTTCAAACTTTTGACAAAGCAACCACTTTGACAATTCTGTTTAATTATACTTTTGTTTCAACGATTGTCTTATTGTCATTATATATAACACTTGTCATATAATATATGCAATTTATTACATATTATACTATAGTTCGGGTTGGGTTGGGTTGGGTATTTTGTGCTGGGCTAAGACCTGCCTGAATTCAACCCTGACATTACTTCGGGCCAAGCATCACAATCCGAACTCAGTCTAGTTGGAACTTCCACCAGCCCAGCCTATGCAAATTTCTGGCCAAGCAAGTCAGACTTTGGGCCAGCCCAACCAAATTGAAAACCTTAAGATTCAGTCTATAGAACACATCACACATTAGTCACACAAGCCATTTCTCATTTGTAACTATATACAAGGGTTGTCATCATCGGGTGGTACATGGTCTACTCGAACGATTGCACCTCATTTTGAATTGTCAATAATGAAGCTATGAGGGAATATAGACCAAAAAGAGAGTCCATTATTATTCTTATGATCAGGTGATTATCTCATTAGCATGATCAATGGGTTCATCTGTATCACAAATGGCAAGTCTAGTGGCCGAACAAATTGGATAATCGCATTGTTTCTGATCACATGTTTTATTAATTGCCTTTTAATTTGCTTATGAATTTCTCAGCTCTCATCACAGACTTCAGAGCATGATGAGGTAGATTTTGAGTTCTTGGGGAACAGAACGGGCCAGCCCTATATATTGCAGACCAACGTCTTCACAGGAGGGAAAGGAGATAGAGAGCAAAGGATCTACCTCTGGTTTGATCCATCAAAGCACTATCATACCTACTCCATCCTATGGAACATGTATCAAATTGTGTAAGTTCATGTTCCATCCTTGTACTCCACCCAAAATAATCAAGGTCCATGCTATAGCCCATCACCGGTCGTACAGATGGCGCCCCTGAAGGGTGGCACCATTTATCGGTCCAATCAAAGTGATCTGTGATCCTTAAATTTGATCTGATTGTTTGATCATTGAGCAGATGATTAATGGGTCACATGATCATGACCAATTTGTTTGACTTTTTGGCAAAACCTAGCTCCTCTATATGAAACCATTTGAAATCGGTTCCGAGGGTGCTAATGGGCTGATCTGAGCAGATGCATATAGATTTTAAGCCTGGCCCACTATGACAACCCAGTGGGCCAGGCCCAGCCTAAATCTTGTACCTCTTATTAAATAAATGGGCTTGCCTGGATTCTAGCCTTAATTTTTATTTATTTTTTAATCAAGCTGCATTATCTTTTTATTATAATTCACATTTTTTTCTTTAATTTTTGGGGCTATAAAATTGCAGCTTCTTTGTCGATGACGTGCCAATAAGGATATTCAAGAACAGCAAAGATCTTGGTGTGAAGTACCCATTCAACCAGCCCATGAAGCTATACTCAAGCCTATGGAATGCTGATGACTGGGCTACAAGAGGAGGACAGGAGAAGACCGATTGGACCAAAGCACCCTTCATTGCATCCTACACTTCCTTCCATGTGGACGGCTGTGATGCTTCGTCACCTCAATCAGTTCAAATGTGTAATACCAGTGGAAAGAAGTGGTGGGATCAGAAAGCCTTCCAGGACTTAGATGGGCCACAATATATGAGACTTCAATGGGTCCGAAAGAAATACACCATTTATAACTATTGCACTGATAGTTCAAGGTACCCTAGTGTGCCCCCAGAGTGTGCTAGAGACAAGGATATTTAGAGATAAGAGTATGTTGGAGGACTGATTTACTTACATTATCTATGTTATAAAGATTATGTAATACGTATTTGTTTTTCTTTACTGTGTTATCTTCTTCCTTACTAGTTGTAACGTAGTGAGTGAACATTTTTTGTTCATGTTATTGGTATGAATTATTTTAACTGGTGTTTACAATATTGTAAGAATTTTTTTTTTTTTTTTTTTTTGTTGAAAGGGGGCACTTGGGGTCTACTGACTAATCAACCACATAATAAAACGGAACGTGCATCACATGTGGGAGGAGAGGATCCTCTGTCGCTCCATTCCATGTTGTTCTCATGTTGATGCATGGCGAAAATAAAGGTAAGAAAAACACTTAGCACAAAAAAAGATAAAAATAAAATAATTTTATTACCCTAAATATATTATTTTCCCCACACGTCACTTACTGGTGAGAGCAACACTAAAAAGAGTTAGAGAGGATCTTGGGAAGAATGCTGCCATGGCATTTTAACTTATGTCCGTTCTTTTGAGAGGCAATGCTGCAACCACATGGACAAAAAAGTGTTCACAATATTGTAATGGATTTGCGAGGGGCTTTTTAAAGCTAAAAAAAAAAATAAAAAATGCAAAGGTTAGGAGGCTTTCCAAGATTGCATCATTTACTGAAGTATTTTTTTAGTAAAGCTGATCCAACCCCAGAATCGAATTTGAGCCTGACATGAATCTTATCTACTTAACCCTAGCCCAACTTAGGTTTAGGTTGGGCTGCAAGGCTGCACTAGGTTGACTTAGGCTTACACAACCATTCATAGTGAAAACAATTCATTTTACGAGCGGCTTGGGTCCTACTCCTCCGGTGGATCTTATGTGTGTGTGTGTGTGTATGTATATATATATATATACTGCCTTGGCATGAAGTTGAATTATTTACAAATTCCCACACGATTACATATCACACGTTTCATAACACCTATGTATTTTACATCGTTAGGTTAAGGAGGTTGGTCTTGCATAAGGCCTCATCATAAGTTCAGGCCAAACTATGGGTTAAAAAAAAACGTTGAGAAATGATTAGGAGGCCACCTTTATTCATTGACACTTTAATCAGAATCAAGGCACCCCAGGGATTTTTCGGGGTTGCCCTAATCCTAAATGAAGTGCCATCAATGGGTGGTTAATGGATGAAGATAGTTTCCTTTGCCTTGCTCAAAAACCCCAACTCAACTCTACTTTTTAATTGGGGTTGGGAAGAGCTGGGATTAGGTACAACAATTTAGAAAGTGCCTAAAGTTGGAATGACATTAGGGCTAACACATCAACCTGAAAAATTATATACAGTATTTTGGGGGATGTTTTTCACTTTTTTGCACTGATGTGTCAGCCCTGGTGTCATTCCAACTTCAGCCACTCTCTAAGTTGTTGTTCCTAATCCTCATACGGTTGGAAGGATTTGAAGCTCCAAGTAGTTGCCTTACCTTTCGGTCATGTCCAATTTAGATCTCTATTATACACTAATAAACATTAATGTCAATCCGGTATCGACTGTTTGTCAATTGCAATCTAAATATCTGTGGAATATGTTAGATTGTTGCTTGGATTTAATACATAGAAATACTCTAAATTCTTGAATTATTACATATAATTCAGTTTAGATATATATATATATATATGAAAGTATAATTCCTTCTATTCTCTTTGAATTAAAGTTTTTTTTTTCCGGTTAAAAATGGATGGCATATTTTATTTAAAGAAAACAAATCTATATACACTATAGTAAAGGATTGCTTATGTGGATAACCCCTCATAAGTTTATTTGGTTTTTTTGGATGTTTTTCAGAGTGCCTTGTGGACAACCTCCTAAATGGTTTCTCCTCTCATATCCCTATTTTTTTCAATCACAACTCTTTTATCCCTATTTTCTCTCACCTACATTTCTCAAAATGAATTAAAAACTGCAAAAATACCACATGTCCACTTTCCTACTTCTCTCACTTTCTCTCTCATTCCTATTTCTCCTCACATTTTCATAGATCTTATATGAAATTTCAACTTTCGTTAAAAATCTTTATACACAGGACATTTGCTATTTATTTTTATTTTTCATTGGCTATTAACCAATGTTTACATGGGACATTCACGAGTATCTGATATTAATCTTCATAAAATTTTATTTGTTGAGCCTGGATGGCCTCTTTCATAGGAGAGGAAGTCATCTATAAATTACAGTTCAAACGTTTGACTTACAACCACATAAATGGTTGTGATTTGATTGAAGTTTGAAATTCAAATATGAAAGGTATCGATTCACAACAACAAAAGTGGATGTGTTTCAACTGTTCCTATCATTTGTGGGTAAGGATGGGCATGGGCCGGGCTGACCCAAGCCCAGCCCTAGTCTGGCCCGAAAAAGCCTGGTCCAAGCTAGGCCTTGACAAGGTCCCAAGCCTTACCCAAGGCCTAAACTTTTATTGAGGGCCAAGCTTAGGTTTACCTCGGCCCGATCCAGGTTTGGCCTGATGCCCAAACTTTTACATACATAATATATATGTATTATATATAATATATTAATTATTTTAAAATTATCAATAGTATATA